>OY744515.1:168169054-168194054 GCA_963556195.1 Sepiola atlantica | reverse complement strand
TGGTTCTTTTCAGTTTTCAGTAAGGATTCCGTTTCTCTGTTCAAGTTTCCTTTTTTTACCCATGTTCAGCTATTTCTTTGGTTTCATCCTTTGTGAGACTTAGTATGCGTCCATGTAGTTGTTTTTATTCCCACTTTTCTGTTCTTGTCTGTTAGTGTCCGGTTTCAATGCTTTCTGCGGTTTTATATTTATAGCTGTCTTGTTCACCTAGCACCCTTATCATGGGTAGTCTTATGCCTTTAGGCGTCTCCAGCTTTTATTTTTTAATCTCTAGCACTGCACACTTTTCTATTCCGAATTCCATTTACATGCTCTGGCTGAATAGTGTGGTCGTATTTATCAGCTTTTCCAGTTCTTTCTTTCTTTTTGCAAATAGCTTCAGATCGTCCATGTACATAAACTAGTTTATTCTTTGTTCTCTGCCTGTGAACTTGTATCCGGCATTACATTTCTGAGCATGTCGTTTAGTGGCATTATGGATATGATAAACAGTAGTGGGGATAAGGAGTCCCCTTTTGAAATTGCTTCTTCTGTATTTTCATCTCCGTCAAGTGATGTCAGATTTATTCTCCATGTTTACATTGCTTTCTTGAAGAGATTAATAATCTTGTCAGGTATCTTGTACATTTTAAGCATTTAATTATCCATGCTTGCGAGATTCTGTCGTAGGTTTATTTGTAGTCAATCCATGCCATATATATGTTATTTGCCTTGCTTTTTAACTTCTTTGAGATTCTTTTGATCTATGTATAATAGATCATACGCCCCTCTTCTCCCTTTCTGGTATCCTTTTTGTTCCTCAATAAGTAGCGCACGGCTGCTCATGGATGGTAAATTTGCTCTCTCAGTTATGCCGTTAGAATTGTCTACATTGTTAGTAAACATGTTATTGGTCTATAATTAATTGGTGTATTTTTGTATGAGCATTGTCCTTCCTTTGGTAATCAACTCTGGTATTTATGTTTTATGTATACATCCTCTCAGTTTCTGTGCTAGCTTTTCATGCAGGGTCGAATTTTTTTTAGTCCATCGTAACCTGGTTCTTTCCAGTTTTCCATTTTCTGTAGTGTTGCCTTAATAGTTTCTTCATTTATTTATGTGTATAGTTCTTTCTTGAATATTTAGTAGTTAATGTCTCATGTCTTTCAGCCATTTGGCATTGGTGTTGTGATCTTTAGCCTTTTCCTATATCTTGCTTCAGAAATGTTTTATTTCTGTCGGGTCCGGTGTTTCTGTCGGGTCCGGTGTTTCTGTCGTGGTGCTTTTTTCCGTTTACGTTTTTGTAAAAGAGGCTTTCATTGTTTTCAAAGGTCCTGTTATGTTACAGTGTGTATTCGTATCGTCTCAATCTTTCTTTTTTGCTGCTATATTTTGTTTTAGTTCTTCATGTTTCTTATTTAGTTTTTTCTTGCCAATCGGATTACTGATATTCCATCGTTTACGGTCTTAGCTTCTTTTTTAAGTTTGGTTATCTGAGTTTTCGAGTCTGATCTCTAGTCCAGATTTCTTGTGTTCATTCTTTTGGCCAGTCTTCTTTTTCCTTTTTAGTTTCATACTTATTGTTTCATACTTATTGTTATTATTTTAATTCTACTTCTACTTCTACTTCTTCTTCTTCTTCTTCTTCTTCTTCTTCTTATTATTATTATTATTATTATTATTATTATTATCATTATTATTATTATTATTATTAGTGTGTATCATCATCATTATTGTTATGATCACTATTATTTTTTTACTTTTTATTATTATTATTTTTTTGTTTTATTATCACTATTATTGTTGATATTAGTGTTTTCAACTATTATTGTTATTATTATAATTAGTAGTGATAATATTACGAGTATTATAATTATAATTATTAACTTATTATTCCTATTATCATTATTGTTAGTATTATTATTATTATAATAATCATTAATTGTGTTAACTTTTCATTTAAATAATTAGTGGTGTTTTCATCACAATGAACGTATCCTAATTCTCTTTATCTCATTCGTTTATTCCACACACCTTAATAGGACTATAAGTAGCATTATAAATTGTATTACATATGTTTCTTATTATTATCGCTTCCATTGATATTATTATCATCATATTTATTATTATCATTGTCTATTATATTTATAATTTTGATCATTTCCAGTATTAATAACATCATTATTTTTATTGTTATTTTCATCACGGGGCTGCTATAATCATTCGTTTATCATGTTAGAAAACTAGAGTATCCTTTTAAATGTATAGAACTTAATGTATTAGCATTCCACTACCATTGCCTACACAATTGAAACCAGACGAGAAAACGTGTCTCGCTACACATCGAAACATCAAGCTTATATTGACGTGTCTTTGACAGCCATCGCACATTCAGATATTATCTCTGTGTATTTTAATTTCTGTTTTCCTTCCCCATTTTAAAGAATATTCTCCCCCTCTCTCTCACCAAGGTTCCACTTTTTTTTTCTCTATCGTCAATAAATTTATAATTAAAAGTGTTTATTTTATTTTATTCTATCTCATTTTATATTTGATTCTCACAGTCTCAAATCTAACCAAATATTTAATTTATTTTTCTTTTCTCCACCATTTAATTAATTCCAATTATCATCTGGGGTAAAGATCGGATTTAAGTCTGTTTGATGAGATCTCAGTTTTAACCAGCTGTTGATCGATAACATCTGCATGCCAGTGTTGGAGATTTTGTACATGTATGTATAAATAAAAATATTCATATATATAAAATCTCTATTTGATATTGATCACTTTTCATAAGCCTGCTCGTTTCTGATGTTTTGTTTACAAAATTTGAAAATCAACATAAATCAAACGCTGATGAGAAGTTAGGAATATCCCAACATTTCGGTGTTGCTAAACTAAGCAAATAATGAAGAAAAAATCCATCTGATAGAAAATCGACTCTCCAATGTTGTCTTAGCAACCGAAATTGTAAAATAAACATGGTTGGAAACGCTTATAAGGATTGATGAATATCACGACATTATGGCGTTCATCAGGTTCACTAATTATAAAGAATCAATAAAATAAAGTCTGTTAGAAAGAGATGAAGATCGTTAAACGATGATTTTTCTTATGTGGTTTCTAAGGATGTAAATTTTAAATAAACTTGGTTTGAAATGCTGATTAGAATTGATGAATATGGCGACATTTTTTGGTTAATTAAAAGAAAATGATAAAGAAAAATACATCCGTTACAACGTGCGGAAAGACAGAAAACTTTGTCCTTTCTGATGTTCTTTCAGAAGCTGAAATTTGAACGTAAACATCGTGAAAACGCTGATGAAGAGTGATCAACATCACACCATTGTGGTGTTGCTCAAGTAACCGAATATTGAAGAAAAACGAAGATCCGTTACTACGAGATGAAAAACGTCAAACATATGTTTTTTCTGTTATTGTTTAAGCAATCGAAATTTAAAAATGTACACCGTTGGAAACGTTTAAGAGGAGAGTGGATATCACGACATCAATGTACACCTGTCAATCTGTTGAAGTATGTGAAACTGAGCTCATGTTTGATGCATTGATCTTTCAGTTCGTAAGGATAAGCACTTTGCATACTCGGAGTACCTCTCGTTCTTTGCCGAGTTGGTCGTACATCCATATTACGTAGATATAATTAAAAGCTAAACGGTAGAAATATTCGATTTTAATGGAATGTAAAGAACACGGAAATCGCAAAAGTGTAATTCTTCACAATTTTTTAATTAAATTGTCATCAGTGGTAGGTTCTTAATGAGAGGGGTATACATACTCTAAAAGTTTGACATGTTTCTCAGAGCATAACCTAAACTGTTATTGCTGGTTTTGGCAGACCATAACATAAAGTTGATAGCGTTATGACTTATTACTTGAAATAATTTCTATCAAATAGAAACCAACTGCAATTGTATTGTCCATAGACATTAACTTCCAAGTGAGCCATCTTTAGTCGACAAGCAACAATTTCATGACCCTCGGGTTTTTTTGGAGCGGACAGAACATGCAATAGGAACCCGTAACATTAAATCTAAAAATAGATTTAAAGCTACTGGGCATTTTTCTACTGAGATTTTTATTTAATATTTATTTATTTTAATCCAACTTAGTTTCGAATGAAACAAGTCTTCATCATGTAATACTAACATTTTATTTCTTCGTTAGTTATCGGGGCGTAAAGTCACTAAAAAAATCCGTAGATCTAAAAACGGTGATGTTTTTTTTTAAATAACTTTTTATGAAAAATAATGAAACACATAATCGTTACACGATCTACGGAGTGTAACAGACACGAAATGTCACGAAGAAAAGATAATGAAAATGTTACTATTTGCTGATAAAGACTTGTTACAGTCTAAACTTGGTTGAATTTTAATAAATGAATATTTATTTTTTTTGTATGTATACGTAGTGTCTGGATCTGACAACTTATATTGCAAAGAGGAACAAATTCTAAGGCATTGTCCGAACGCTCTACTCATGGCTAAAAATTTTTTAAACAAAAACATCACTGTTTCAAGATCTACGGATTTTTATTGTGAGAAAATGTCACAAAAAGAAATCAAAATCTGTCTATTTGCTGATTAAGACTCGTGACAGTCTAAACTAAGCTTAATTTAAATAAATAAATATTTATTTTTCAAAATACTTATGCTTTGTCTTGGTATGAAAACTTACTTATTCACAACATACAACGCTTTAATAGAGGAAAATATATAATATATATATATATATATATATATATATATATATATATATATATATATATATATATATATATATATATATATAATATGGATATATGGTGTCCACTAATATTGATGTATTTATCTAGACCATGGGGATATTGACTACAATCAACAATGGCAAACGTTCTTTTTTTAAATCTTATACTTACGAAATATTGGCATATCAATGTAAATTATATACAATATAATCCTCTTTTAATATTCATATATATATATATATATATATATATATATATATATATATATATATATATATATATATATATATATGGATCTATAGTGTCCACTAATATTGATGTATTTATCTAAACCATTAAGATATATTTACTACAATCAACAATGGCAAACGTTCTTTTATTTAAATCCTATACTTACGAAATCATGGCATATCAATGTAAATCATATACAATATAACTCTCTTATGATATATATATATATATAGAGAGAGAGATAGATATACATATCAATCTATATATATATACATATTTTTATATATATATATATATATATATGTGTGTATGTGTTAGTGTGTGCTGATGTGTGGGTGTGTGGGTGCGGATGTTCATGCACACGTGTGTAATATGTATGATATATTGACAACTTATAATTGGCATCTCAAGTTGCTTTGAGGTGTTGCAGCAATTATACCTGAAGCATGCATTTGATATCAGATGATAAGATCTCAAACCAGAATGTGAATGACCCTAGATGACAGAGTAGTAGCTAATAGTAATGCGCAGGTCATGCTGTCCGAATGAAATAACGAAAGACCCTCTAAAAGCTGACGGCTGTTGTAAACTAGGATTTGGTAAACACGAAAATCCATACGATTCGAAAACGCGAGAAAAACATTAATAACATCATAATAAGTATGAGTGTTGAAAATTAGGAGATAACACCACAAAAGAGCATTGAGTAAGTTAAAAATAATAGAGTTAAACGTCTGATGATATAAAAAAAAACGTTGAACTGCAAAATGTGTAGCGTAAAGCTCACATGCGATCATTTTTTACCTCGAATCGTATTCTGGTTAATACTATACCTCTCGCAATTGTGAAATATCCGAGTCACATTTACTGAAACAATAATATAAATATATTAACCGCCTAGACAGACATTACAGTAGATAATATATATATATATATATATATATATATATATATATATATATATATATATATATATATATATATATATATATATAATTCGGTGCGAAGTCCAAAATACGTAGCGCAAAACATGCCTGTTGATGTTTGGCTCTTTTGTTACGTGGGACGGAGTTCACCTGTTTCTGTCCACCCAATCACTGCCGATTTGACACCGGAGTGGTAGATCGATGTTTTAGCAGAAGTAAAATAACAAAAACCGTGTTTTATCTGGTGAAGCACATTAATGAAATTATGTTGCAATTCCAATCAAAATAATATATATATATATATATATAAGTGGATAGAACGTTTTTGATTTTCAATACACACTTGTCCTTTGAATGAATCACTTGACTACGTTGGATATGAACAATTGAATATTTTCAACTGATGTATTCTATGAACTGTTTTACAACCTTCGACCTCGAAGTGATTTTCCTCTTTTGATTTTTTTGGTTATTGTTTGGGTCTTATTCGTTTTATTAATGTGTCCCTTGAATTATTGCGGAGCCAAATTAATTTGTTCAAATTTCTTTTTACATTAGTAATAAAACGCACGTAGATATAATACATGATGATGCCAAAAAGATAAATATACACCATCGGAAAAATATTTGTTTTTTATGGATCTATAGCAAATAGGTGTTTTAGTAACATCAATGAACATATATACCTGCTCTGATTCTTGTAACCAATACTTGTTAAGCTTAAAATCATAGACAGCGTTCCAAAATTATAGAGAGTACGCAACTCTTTGTAATATATATATATATATATATATATATATATATATATATATATATATATATATATATATATTATACAGATACATACACATTATACAAAATACGTATCAGCACACGTACGTGTGCATCTTTTTGATTATATGGGTTTATCTATGAAAAATGCACGTTCATCCCCTGCTAATTTTCTAATTTTTCCATTTTTGCTCGTAAGTCCATTTTGAAAGTAAAATTAAGAATATTACAAAAATTGTATGAAATCGCATGATATTTATTTTTCTAATATTTATTTGTCTTAAAAATGAAAATAAATATCACATCACTCTCGATCAACAAGCAATGAGTTAGGCTCCACAGACTGATGATGTGACCAGGAAGCATATAGACTAAACTTATTACACAAGTAGTAATCTATGGTTAGTAGCTTATGAGGGCAATCGGATATTGTATATATATATATATATATATATATATATATATATATATATATATATATATATATATATATATATATATATGAAGGAAGAGAGAGCAAGAAGTGCAAATGAAAAATCTAGTTCATCTTCGATTGTTTAATGCTAGGTGTATTTGATAAAAAACAAACATGTGTATTTTTTTCTGTCCTTGAGTCAGGCTTTTCAAGGATTAACCTCTTATTATCAGATGAATTACATAGATGGATATGTTGGCAGGGAAATAGCCAAAATTCTACATTTGAAAAATTTAAAAGAACAATGTAAATTAATGGAAAGTAAATGTACGTGCGTAGAAAGGTTATCAAAATATAGCGAATGTCCAGGTAGAAAAAAGTCCGTTTACAAAGTGTCCGGTGAAGGAATATTTAAAAATGGAAATATATCATCGTGGAGATTTCGCGGGGATTGTGTTAGAAATTGTCAAAACATCTGAAATCCAACATAATGATGTTCAGTTCCGCGTAGACTAAATGAGCCTTTTGTAAGTTAGAGAATTAGGGTCATTTTAAAAATTGCTTCTGTGGACCGCGAATGAAAAAAGTTTTTAAGGAATTTAGTTCAATATATATATATATATATATATATATATATATATATATATATATATATATATATATATAGTAAGCCTATTCACTGGTGATAGGTGTTAGTTACTCTGATCTAGCCTAGTGTTTGAAAGATAATGTTATTGTCAAATACAAGGCTATCGAAAGTTGGAGAAAAGTGTAGTGTAGGAATGTGGCAGATGAAAGTGTATGAAATGAGTGGGTAGTGGAAGGGCTTGATTAGCTACAGATAAACGCTTGTAAGCAACAATATAATTTAATTTCTGCTAGTGTATTTGTCACGCGAGGTATGGCTTAAGTTGGGTGGGGTTTCTATAAGCAAATACACTAGCGTTTTTGGCTAAGTAAACATCTCGAGTTAAATAGTTTACGAATAAAAAAATTAAAAAATGTAAATTAAAAAATGTTTACCTAATGTTAGTAGGGAGATTGTTTGTTGTTACGTGGGAGAGAGATGTAAGATGGAGCAATGAAATTGATATATTTCAATTTTTGTTTGTGCCTACGATTTGAGATAAGTTCGTTTTTCAGTTGATAATATTTTTGAAATTATAACTAGGTATAATTGGTGCTGGTTGCTTGACTGATTTAATGTTGTTCTTGTTAGAAGTGATACTAGTTAGTGCTATATTGGGCTTTGGGTAGTAGGAGATTTTCATAGAGATATTATTTCAAATTGTACTGTATCAATGCGGGTGTTTGAAAGGATTATTATGCTTTTGGAGAATTTTTTAAGGATATTGGTTTGAACATTACAGTAATAGGGTAAATTTCAGCATGTGGATTTCAACTATTCTTTCTTCTAAATATTTTTATGCGTCTATGTTCTTGAGGGTCAGCTGGATAGTAAGTATTAATTGACATTGTGGGCTTATTTATATATGGTTTAATTGTCTTGTTTATTGTTGTATTTATATTTTTTTCTAATTTGCATTGCCATGTTATGTGTGATGATACTTAAAGGGTTAGTTTTGTGGATGGAAGGATTATATTGGTATTTAATTACATCATTGTAGTGTGTTGTTATAGAAATTAGACTTGTGTTCGAAGATATATTTATTAGCAGATAGTTTTAAAATCCTATTAGTCACTGAATTAATAATATATTTTGTGTGGTTCGATAGCTTATGTACATGTACGTAGAAAAGAGTTAAGTGGTGTTCGTGGTAGGGGCTAAAGGGTTCTAAGTTTAAATCTAATGTTTGGTCAAGGAAATTAGATATTTTATTGCCAGTTTCTACAGTAATACTTAATCTAGAGTTATTTAAGAATGTGTGCAGACTCTTAATAGTTGTATTGTATTACCTCGATCTATCCGTTGGTTCAAAAAGTGCGTCGTCTCTGTATAACCCACCCTGCAAATAGCCAAAGTCGAATTGTTATTATTTTAATAAGTACAAACAAACAAGGTCAATGCCATGGGCAGGATCCGAAGGCCCTATAGTAATATCGAAATTATTGTGTGTATCTTTCCTTGTCCAGAATTTATTGTAAAATTCTAATAGAGATCTTCAAGCAAAAAATATTAGTATGATCTCAAAATGTGTGATATCTGAATTGTTCTTCGCAAAGATTAATGCTTTGTTTAGCAGGATTGGGAGATAGACTAATAATAATTGTTTATGTCGAAAGTGATGAAGTTCAGATTTAAATTAAACTTGTTTTCTAAGGTTTAGGAACCAATTTGTTCCTTCATCAGAGGATTTCCAGAAAGTGGATGAATTTATTATGTTATGTTGGGGATGATGCTATCTAAGATTTGTTTTACTTATAATGCCTAGATCAGACTTAGATGGGCAGATAAGCCTAATTGATGGGGTTCATTGATAATTTATTTTGTTGTATTTCAAAGTGCATAACAGTGTTGTTGGGGTGAATATCTTCTATGTAATTAAAGCGTATTCAAAGATGTTAGTAGGGGTTTAGTTCTGTATTTATGTCATGGAGAGTGTTGTTGGGGGTGGTTTTATGATGTGTTGTTACTTCTTTATAGCTTAATATGTTTAGTCAGTGTATTTCAGTTCGTAAAAGGGTTTATTTTATCTGCAGGTGCAATTATAGACATTAGTAATTCGCACATGTGTATCACTCTTCGTGCAGGTATCTGCATAATTTCTTTAACCCATATATTGAGTTTTAATCATTTCACTTTAGGTTCAATTCTCTAAAAGTATAATTTTGGTTTCATAGTATATATATATATATATATATATATATATATATATATATATATATATATATATATATATATATATATATTCATTAAAAGGCAATACAGTCCAGAAGTGTAACTGATAGAAACAAACTAAGCAAATTGAGATATATAATGATGGAACGGGTTATATAGTTTTCACTGTTTTAAAACAATATATATATATATATATATATATATATACATATATATATATATATATATATATTGGTACAGAAAAATGTGTACACCATTCGTACCGTCGATTTCAAACACAGAAGAGCTTAGCAATCCGCTTCTCTTCAGCTTCTGTTGTCATCTTTTCGGAAATGTGAAGTCACGTATCACTCTCGGTTGGACGTGTTATTTATGTTTGTTTAAATTTAGTTTGAGGAAAGGTATATGTTGTGGGGTACAAATCACCCCTATTGAAGAACTAATGGAATCAACCATCTATAATAAATACCATGGTGGCAAAGACTCAAACAGAGGACATTCCTATTCATGTTTTACCGCATGGTAAGAATCCGGTCATCTCCTACCACATTTAGTGGCGTTACTGTATTGCTATGAATAAATACATTGTATATTTTAACCTGTCACAATTTGTGGTTGTTATCTTTGTGACCCCTAGCACGGGTCTACAGCAGTATATAAGGTTTGAAAAAAAGGGGAAGGGTCAAAGTAACAGTTGAGTTTTTAACCGGAGAAGGTTTCAAGAGATATAAAAAGTAATAATAAAATTTTAAAAATATTTCTATATAAATCCCGTGAGTCAGTTTCATGAGTATCGTATATTTGGCCGTTACTGTTTTGGGGTTTAATGGTGTGTCTTCTATAGGAATTAGGGAGAGAAGATTGGTTTAATGATGTTTAAAATCAACAACCTTAATTAAATTCGTGTTTAAATCTTGGAGTTAAGGACTTTAAATCAACCCCAAAGAAATCTAAAGAAGGGTATCATCCGGGCCGTCTAAAGCCAGTAACCCTGTAGGTGTTTTGAATTATTTGTATTTGGATTTAACATTATTAACTGAGGTGTACTCAATACTTATGGTGGTGGTAAAATTGATATGCTGATTGAAACAAGTTTAGAGATAAGAGTAAAGCTTGGGTCGGCAAGATTTGATCTTTTGGGGAGATATGGGAGATTAGCATTATGACCTAGAGATGGTGGGGACTCATGGGAGTAATATTAATGTTGTGAAATGAAAGTGTTACCCTCTTAATGACTGGAGAAATATTTGTGGGAAAGTTATAATTACTGCTCTTGAAAAGTAGTGTGGGTATGGGTTTATTAAGGAATTTGTTCGTATTTTTTAATGTTATATGTATTTATGAGAGGTGATAGTTGTGAAAGATTTTCTAGAGTGGATGTCGGTATTTAATGGGCAGAAATAATAAACAGTTTTCATTATACATGTTTGTAATTGGGAGGAAAACTATGTAAATATGATGTTCGTAGTGTTATTTGAAATATCCAATGTGGAGGGAGTCTACTTTTTATTAAAATAGTCAAATTGTATTCATAATTAAAAAAACAACGAAATGTTCAATTTGTATTGTCTTAAATATATTTAAAGTTGATGAATTTTATTTTTTCAGCATGAAAATGAAAATAAATCACGTATAAACACTAGTTATATGAGGAAATTAATAAATCAAAGATTACAACGCCAATTGGTCAAATAAAACAAGTTTATATTACTGAGTTATTTTAACTGGTCTATTATTAAAGAACAAAAGAACGAATTACAGAATACTAAATATATACTTTTTTCTGATTTAGGAAGATTATAATTTTGTTTAAATTGTCTATGAGCAATATCTAAGTTACATCATCATCATCATCATCATCATCATCATCATCATCATCATCATCATCATGACTTTGAACATGTTTCCTCTAAAGCATTTTGACTATGAGTAAAATTTATTATCAGTTCTGATGCTGAACTAGGTTGTTCTCTCCTCGGTCATTGATCTGGATTCCTTCTCGACCAGGGGAATTTAAATGTGTTTTTCAATACGCATTGCTTCCCTGTTGGGAGCGGGATTTTCCTAACTTTTTTCTCGTGGGAAGGCACGTAAATAGAAAGGGCAACAACAACAACCCATTTAGTTTTAAAATCAAAATGTATTGGATTATTACCAGACAAAGTTTGTAAATTATTACGTTTTATGCGAATTTTATTTTTTAAAAGTAATCATTCCAAAGTAATCTAACTTTTGGCTAAGTGTAAATATACGTGTCGATAACGTAACCGAAAACAATACTGAAACGGAAGTTCTGATTTCGAATGTACAACTTTACTTAGTAAATCTCTTTAAATAATTTTACTAATGATAATAATATAAGAGTACTATTTGGCATATATAATTCAAAAGCACAATCCAATTATATGTTTATCGTACAGAATATGAATTTATTAGACAATGCTAAAATAAATAAATATGCAAATGAATTATAGTATTCATGTATTTTTAAAAGAAAACATTAGTATATAAGGTTGCAAAGAAAGTAATGTCGTTTTTGTCCAACACGTGTATTTCATCTGAAACATTCACATTAGCAATAATTTTCCTCATTTTCCATGACTTCTGTGCAACGATCAACTAGCTTCTTCCTGCCTTCTTCAAAACATCTCTCTGATTTTGTAGAGAAAAACAAATTTAGGTCATTTTTTAGTTGGTCGTCATTTTCATAAATGTTATTGTTTAAGTGATGCTGCAACGGCCGGAAAAGATGGTAGTCCGATGCGGCAATGATAGGTGAATAATGCATAAAAGGCCAAACTTCGCAATTAAAACTTATGACCTTTTTACTGAGTGAGTTTTGCTGTGTGAGGGTTCGCATTATCATGCCGACGCACTACACACTTCCTATTGATTAATGCTGGTCGTTTTCTGATGATAGAACAATTTATAGATCATCCAGCTGCGAACAGTATTTTACTGATGTGATGGTTTGATTAGGCTGTAATAACTAATGATAAATTAGTCCTCTCATATTCCACTATAAAGAGAGCATAACCTACTCTGTGTGTATTATTTGTTTTGGAACAGGCTGTGAACTTTGGTTTCAGTCTAACCCTTGTCTTTTGCATTGGGTATTCTAGTAAACAACCCATTTTTCATCTCCAATCACAATTCTTTGCAAAAATGGTTTTCGATGATCACTGGAAAGCAAAGATGTGCAAACAGTCAATCTTTTATTTGGTTGAGCGTCGGTCAAATCGTGAGGAAGCCAGTATCCAAGTTTTTAAACTTTTCCTAACTCGTGAAGGCATGCAATAATTGTTGTACGTGTTGCATTGAATTGTAGAGCTAATTATCTGCTGGTTAACTTTGAATTAACCTCCACAGCGTCTTTAATGGCGTCTGTATCAATTGAGTTTGTCCTTCCCGAACGTCAGCAATCTGACAGGTTAAAGTCCTCAGCAGAAATTTTTGCAAACCACCGTTGATATTTTCGATCATTCAGAACTTTTATCGCATAGGCAGTTCCAATATTCCTTGTAGATTCTGCAGGTGAGTTTCATTTTTTGTATTCATAGACCATGCAATGTGTTAGATGCTCCTCACTAATATCCATTTTTGACGGCTTAGACCGTTACACTTAATATTTTCCAATTAATTAGTATATCTGAAAGGCAAATCAATATATTAAAACACAAATTCAGCAACAAAATGTAGAACTGTGTACAACCTTAGAGGCTACAAAGTGATGAAGTAAAAATACGACATTACTTACTTTCCAACCTAATATTTAGCATGAATAAAAATATATTATTATATAGTTGAATTAAGAAGAGCTAATGTGGGTTGATATGGTTATAGTTCTGATAAATGACAAAAATCGCATTTATTAATTTAAATATACATTTATATCAATCGCACATGATGTTATGTCTTACTTGCATTGGTCTGATAGCCGCCTAGCATAAAAGAATATCCGTTATGTTGGAATATTAATAATATATTAACTCAATATACAATACGTAATTAGAAAATAACGGATACAGATAATTTCCCTCTCGGCAGAATTATCTCCCTTCTAACGTCAGAGAATGTAAGCGATTTTAGTTAACATCAAGCTGATACGTAGTGATGAATGAATATATAAAATAAACTGAAACAAAATGCATTAATAATATATACATTATTAAAAATATAACAACATTTTTAAAAGATGAATATAAACATCGGCACATGAATTTAAAACGAACAATTGATAAATTATTAGGAAAAATATATTTTTGTATTTTTATTTAAATCTGATTTCAAATTCATTTCATCGTGTTAAGGTGTATAGAATACACCGATCTTTTAACGTTGAGACCACCCCGTGCAAGAATATTATTCTATAGCATCAATTACTAAGCCTAGACATTGAGAATATTCGTTATTTATGAATAATAATACGATTTTTGTCCACATCGAATAAGAATTAGAAAATAACTAGATAAACAAGGGGATTAAAACAATCTCCAATTACTTAAACAGAACCCAGCTCATGAACGGAATGATCCTCTCGTCATTGCATCCCGTCTATCGCCTTAATAAATTATACGATTCTAGGTAATTTTCAACAGATACGAATGAATGAAATAAACTTGAAATAGAGAATTAAATTATATATAATGATTTTTAAAATATTAATATTAACATTAACACATAAGTGTAAAACGAAATACTGACTTAAAGCAACAAGCATTTTCAGAGATAAATTAATAGAATTTTTTTATTTTTTATTTTTTGTGTTTGATTCTTATACAATATACAATCCATTTCATAATTTTCTGTGGTATAGCCCGTTGACAGCGCCTTACATATGCGCGGTTGAACTAGAGTTAAATAAAGATCTGATGAAGGGAAGTTTTCTCGAAATAGCATGTTGTACAAAGCTTCCATCAGAGTGTGTCGATGAAGGTAGGACATTATATGTTTATTGTCTCA
The DNA here is from genome assembly GCA_963556195.1 of Sepiola atlantica. Taxonomy (NCBI): domain Eukaryota; kingdom Metazoa; phylum Mollusca; class Cephalopoda; order Sepiida; family Sepiolidae; genus Sepiola; species Sepiola atlantica. The sequence continues at coordinate 168,179,223 of OY744515.1, read as the reverse complement.
ACTTGATTCAGCTTGTGTCTATACATTCCACCGTTGCATTGCATTACCTTCTACCAATATCATGTATATATACACACTGACTAACTCTTCAACCAGAGTGCCAGAACCTTATATATATATATATATATATATATATATATATATATATATATATATATATATATATATATAAGAGAGAGAGACAGTGAGAAAGAGCATTTGGTACAACGTACAATTTGTGTATGTGCATGTTTTATTCACATAGGTTTTTGTTTGTGGAAAATACGTATTTGAAAATCTTCTGCTGTTCCGATGTTCACACTTTATATACATAGGAAGGTATACTTTTTCAGAGTAAATACGGCTTCAAAATAAGATTAAGAATATGGCAACAATTATAGGATATTACATTCCATATATTTTTATATTATATATTTGTTTTTAATTGAAATATAAATTATCCATTTTTATCAACAAGCAATGAGTCAGCCCCTGCAGACCCGCTCTGAGATCATGAAACCTAGAGACAACATTTATTTCCAAACAATTAATCATAATCAAATACATCTAGTTTACAGATACCTTTCAAAGAATATTATTCAAATATCTCCACAATTGGGAAGACGAAATTGTTAAAGTAATTTCGGGACCAACTTGTGTATCTGCACAATATTAGAATGGGTCATAAAATAGTTGGTAATGAACTAGATAAAAAAGAGTCAACGGTTGGCGGGATAATAAACATGTTGAAGGAAACACCAGTTAACTACCAATATTCCACGGTATCAAGCTCTCCGCATTATCTATGAACATAGAGTTTACATCATGAGCAAGTTTATGAAACAGTCCGTGACCACACAGCAATGGTGTCTTGATACTCTCAAGGTATCTGAAACAAGAGTGTCCGGTATGACCATTCGTAACACTCTATGTGAACTGAATTATATAGTGCTCGCAAGGCTTCCCTTACTCAAGGAGGAACAGTTAGAAACTAAACGCCTTCATGACTCATTGGGTAGTTGTGAAACGTACAGTGGTGATATGAAAGTAAAATTTAGCGTGTTTAGATTAACATAGCCCCAATAAAACCATTTCAAGCATTAGTCATGATAGTGGAAACATTATCATTTTGCGCGGTTTTATTCTAAGGGTACAGCGAGTCGAGATGAATAATGGATGGGACCAAGTACAGAGAAATCTTGAATGAAAGCCTACTTGCCTCAGTGAGTACACCGAGGACTGGTCGTTGTTGGATGTTTCAGAATGACAATGACCCAAACTATATATAGAAGATTTAAAAATAGAAATCGATCATCGTTGAGTATTCGTGGGGAATGTGTCAGAAATAGTTTAAACGATGTTAAACCCAAAAGAATAATGTTCAGTTCCGCGTAGATCAACTGTTTTATATTGTAAGTTTGAGAATTAGTGTCATTTTAAAAAATACTTCCGTGGACCGCGAATGAAAATAGGTTTTCAGGAATTGAGTTAAAAAAAATTGTATACATCTCTAGTAAGCCTATTCACTGGTGATAGGTGTTAGTTACTCCGATCGAGACTAGTGTGTGAAAGAGAATTGCATAGTAAAATACAAGGCTAGCGACAGTTGGAGAAAAGTGTAGTGTAGGTATGTAGGACATAGAAGTTTACCAAAGGAAACTTTAGTTAATGCTAAAAGTGGGTGGTGGAAGGGCTTGTTTAGCTACATATGACCGCTTGTAAGCAACAATATTATTTAATAAATGCTAGTTAATTTGCAAGGCAGGGTATGGCTTTAGTTAAGAGTTGAATGGGATGTCTATAAGCTAATACACAAGCATGTTTGGCTAATAAGTAAACATTTCGGGTTAAAAAGTTTACAAATTATAAAGGTTCTACAGTAATACCTGATGCAAAGTTTTTTTTAAAGTTTTCAGACTTGTAATGGTGTATTGTCTCGATCGCTCTGTTGATTCAAAGCGTGCGTCGTCTCTGTATAACCCACTCTTCAAATGTCCAAAGTCGAATTTTAATTCTTTAAAAAATTGCAGATCAACAAGGTCATTGACCTGGGCAGAGTCTCATAGTAATACTGAAATTATTGTACGTATTATTCTTAGTCCACAATTAATTGTTAAATCCTAATAGGGGTCTTCAAGTAAAAATTATTAGTCTGATTTCAAAGTGTGTGATGTCTGAATTGTTATTCGCAAACATTAATGCTTTGTTTAGTAGGATTGGGAGATAGACTAATAATAATTGTTTATGTCGAAAGTGATGAAGTTCGGATTTAAGTTAGACTTGTTTTCTAAGGTTTAGGAACCAAGTTATTCTTTCATCGGAGAATTGCCAGAAGGTTGATGAATTTAATTATTTTAAGTTACAGATGATTCTATCTGATATTTTGTTTACTTATGATGCCTAGGTCAGATTTAGATGGACAAATAAGCCTAATGGATGGGTGTACTTGAAGATGTATTTTGTTGTACTTTAAAGTGCATGACGGTTTCTGTATAATTTAAGGGTATTCAAAGATGTTAGTAGGAGTTTAGCTTCATTATTTATGCTATTGAGAGTGCTGTAAAAGGGTGTGATTTTATCTGCAGGGGCAATTATGTACATTAGTCATTCGCACCTCATTGTTGTTTTTATTTAGTTAGCTGCATAATTGTCCTATCCCGTATATTGAGCTTTAATCATATCACTATGTGTTCAATTCTCTAAAAGTATACTTTTATTCTCATATAATATATGTATATATATATATATATATATATATATATATATATATATATATATATATATATATATATATATATATATATAATATATGTATATATATATATATATATATGTATATATATAATATGTATATATATATATATGTGTATATATATATATGTATATATATATTTATATATATATATATTATATATATATATAAAGATATATATATATATATATATATATATATATATATACAAAGTTCATACATAGGAGGCAATACAATCCAGAGGTGTTACTAATAGACAGAAACTGAGGCCTATATATATATATATATATATATATATATATATATATATGCACTACTAAAAACTACATGACTTCCGGGCAGCATTTATTGGGGCTTTACAGAAGAAAATAAGCAGTTTTCATTTTACATGCTTGTAATTGGGAGGAAAACTATGTAAATATGATGTCTGTAGTGTTATTTGATATATCCAATGAAGAGGGAATCTAATTCTCATAACAAATAGTAAAATGTTATTCATTATGAAAAAAAAAACAACGAAAAGTTTCATGTATATTGTCTTAAAGATATTTAAATTCAGGAGATGTTATTTTTTCGGCATGAAAATGAAAATGTATTACTTATCAAATACTGGTTATATAAGGAAATGAATAAATCTAAGATTAAAACGTCGATTATCAAATTGAACAAGTTTATATTACTGAGTAATTTGAAATAGTTTATTAATAAAGAACAAAAATCGATTACAAAATACAACAAATAAGCTTTTTTAATATTTAGAAAGACTAGAATATTTTCTTTATTTCATGAGCAGTGTCTAAGTCATTATCATCAGCATCATCATCATCAGCCGCAGCAGCAGGAGTGCAACCATCATCATCATCATGACTTTGAATAGATTTCCTTCTAAGTCTTTTGGCTGATGCTGTACTTAATTGTCTTTTCCTCGGTCATTGATATAGATTCCTTCTTGACCGAGGCAATTTGAATTGGTGTTCTGGTACACATTGCTTTCGTTATTGAGAGCTAGATTTTCTCAACGTAAAAGAGTGCTTTTGTGCCTAACTCTTCTTTCGTGGGAAGGCAAGTAAATAGAAAAGGCGACAACAGCTATCCATTTAGTTTTAATATAAAAAATGTATTTATTATTACCAGAAAACATTTGTAAATTATTACGTTTTATGCGAACTTTATTTCTTAAAAGTCATCATTCAAAAGAAATCCAAGATTTTCGAAGTGTAAATATACGCGTACGATAACGAAACACAAAACAATAATGAAACATAAGTTCTGATTTTGAATGTAAACCATTAGTCATTCAATCGCTTTAAATAATTGTACTACTAATAATGATGATAAATAAAACTGTTGGGTATATACAATAAAATAGCACAATCCAATTATATGTTGATCGTACAGAATATGAATTTATTAGACAATGTTCAAAAAATTAATATGAAAATGAAATATAGCGTTAATGTATTCTTAAGAAAATGTTAGTATATTTGGCATGACTAAAATATATTATTATATCGTCGAATTCAGAAGAGCTAAGGTGCTTTACTATGAGTAAGTTTCTGATAAATGACTACAATCGCATTTATATATTTAAATATACATTTATATCAATTGTACATGATATTATGTCTTACTTGCATTGGTCTGATAGCCGCCTAGAATACAATAATATCCGTTATGATGGAATATTAATCATATATTAACTCAATATACAATACGTAATTAGAAAATAACGGATAGAGAGAATGCCCCTCTCAGCAGAATTATCTCCCTTCCACGTCAAAGAATGTAAGCGATTCTAGTTAACGTCATGCAGATACCGGGCGATAAATGAATATATGAAATAAACTGAAATAAAATAAATTAATAATATATACATTATTAAAATCATCATCACATTTTTAAAAAGTTGAATATAAACATCGGCACATTAATTTAAAGCGAACAATTGACTTGCGACAAAATTTAGGGAGATAAATTAATAGTAAAATATATATATTTTATTTTCATTTGTTTTCCAATCCATTTCATTGTTTTTTGGTGTACAGAATACACTAGTCTTGGTACGCTGAGACCACTCCGTGCAAGAATATCACTCTATACAATTAATTACTAAGCCTAGACATTGAGAATATTCGTTATTTATGAATAATAATAATGTTTTACTCAACATCGAATAAGAATTAGAAAATAAATCGATCAACAAGGGAATTAAAACAATCGGTGATTACTTTAACCGAACCCAGCTTATGAACAAAATGCCCCTCTCGTCAGAATTGACTTCCTTCTATCGTCTAAATAAATTAAACGACTAATGGTAATTTTCAATAGACACCGGGGATGAATGAATGAATAAAATAAACTTATTTGAAATTCATGATTAAAAATTATAAATAAAGTTTTTGCTTAATTTTAATATGAACATTGACAAATAAATGTAAAACCAACAGTTGACTTAGGGCACCAAATATTTTAAAAGAAAAAATAATAGAAAATATTCTTCTTTTTTTTTTTATTTTTATTAAATATCAAATCTATTTCATAATTATCTGCGGTGTATCCCGTTGAGAGTGACCTACATAGACGCAGTTGAACTAGAGTTAAATAAAGATCTGATGAAAGGAAGTTTTCTCGAAATAGCATATGTACAAAGCTTCCATTAGACTATGTCGATGAAGGTAGGACATAATATGTGTATTGTCTCAATTTGCCTCAGCTTGTGTCTATCCGTTACACCGTTGCATTGTACTAGCTTCTATCAATTCTATGTATATATACACACTGAATAACGCTTCAAAAGAGCACAAGAACCTTATAAATATATCTATATATATATATATATATATATATATATATATATATATATATATATAAAGAGAGAGAGATGCATACATGCGCATGTTTTACTCACATAGGTTCATATTTACGGAAGATACATAGTTCACCCCCTTCTGCTTTTCTGATTTTCACACCTTATACAAATAAGAAGGTGAAGAATATGGTAAAAATATAGGATATTACATTCCATCTATGTTTCTATAATTTATTTGTTTTTAATTGAAACATAAATTCTAAGCCCTCCATCAACAAGCAATGAGTCAGGCCCTAAAGACAGGTCTTTAGACCAGTAAGCATACATACAACTCTTATTTCCAAAGAAGGAATCATCATCAAACACGTTTATTTCACAAATTTTCTTTCAAAGCATCTAAATCAAATATCTCTACAATTGCAAAGACAAAATTGTCAAAGAAAATTCGGGACAAACTTGTAAATCTGCTAAATATTAGAATGATCGGTAAGGAACTAGATGAGAAGGAGGCAACGGTTGGAGTGATAATAAACAGGTTGAATAAACCACCAGTTAACTATCAATATTCCACGGTATCAAGCTCTCCGAATTATCTATGAACATATACTTAACACTACGAGAAAGGTTATGAAACAACCCATGCGTACACAGCAATGCTGTCCTGATACTCTCAAGGTATCTGAAAATAGAGTCACCGGTATGACGATTCGTAACACTCTACGTGAACTGAATTATATAGTACTCGCAAGGCTTCCTTACACAAGGAGGCACAGTTGGTTAGAAACTAAACGCCTAGATGACTCATAAGATAGCTGCGAAACGTACAACGGAAAGTAAAATTGAAGTATTTTACATTAACATCGCCTCAATAAAACCATCCCAAGCATTAAGAATGATAGTCGAAACATCATCATTTTTGGCGGTTTCATTTTAAGGGGACATGAGAACGACTCCGAGTTGAGATGAATGAAAGAAGAGACCAAGTACAGAGCAATCTTGAGTGAAAGCCTACTTGCTTCAGTCAGTAAACTAGGGATTGGTTATTGTTGGATTTTTCAGAATGACAATGACCCATCTATATAGAGAAGTCAACAGAGACGTAGCTTAAAAAATCACATTGATATAATTGAGCAGCCTAGTCAGTCTCAGTACGCTAATCCGTTGTAGAATATGTGAAAAGAGCTACAGCTTCGAGGGGCCAAAGAAAAGCTGCAAACTTTAAGGATTGGAGATAATTTGCCAAGAGGGGTGGGCCAGAATTTTGGAGTCTATGATAAATTGGTAAGCAAATACAGACGTTGGTCTTCCAACTAGTGTGTATCTAAGTACATTGTTATGTTTTGCTATGTTGTGAAATACTTATTATTTTCGATAGAATTCAAATAAAAGTTTCGATATAATTATAATGTAATGATCTCTATTTTCTTAGTATTGTGTATAGCATTTTTAAGACGAATCTACCCTAACACTTATAGAGTGTTTTAATGTTTGTAAGGTGGATAACTCGGAAATTCAGAAGGGTATAAATCACTTGTTTTCTTACTGTAAATGTGTACGGCTGTAAAGCTGTATACATATGTGAAAGATATACTCTGATATGTAACATATAGAGTCCGATATAATAAGACAATATGTATGGCTGAATACTAAAAGCGTGTAAACACACTGAATAATGTAATCAAAAGGGTTAAAAACCAGATATTTTGCGAAATACACATAGCCACATTTCTCATATAACACTTATCACATATGCATGCAATCAGCACTCACACATAGCAAAAATAATACAGACACACATACATATTTCGACAAAATGCACCGACATTCTCCGACACGTACGAACAGATAACTTTACACACAACATAAAAGTAATAATACACGTTTGCACATATTGGGCAGTACATACAAAAAAGGCACAAACTCACACACAACCCACCTCTATACACGCCCAGTGCAATAAAGAATAACATACACAAATCCACTGACACATACTATACCAAGTACTAATATAAGACGCAACAGACATACACACAGAATAAATATGCAGACACTTTATACACAATATAATGACACGAGTGAGAGATGAAAAGAGTCATATATCTACACTATTTACAAATATTACCTATAAAACAATTACTAAGGTTATTCTCACTATACGAACGACTACACCCCTGATTGAGGCAGGGCACATGAAAATCATGTGTCGGGTCTAATGAGAAAAATAAAATATTTACAGTCTCAAACATTGACAACATTTAATTTTTAAAAATATACATGTGTGTATAGATTTGCGTGTGTAATAAGGAGGGCTGGATATATATATATATATATATATATATATATATATATATACAAACGTATAAGTCATTGCCAAATTAAGAGGACATTAGTTTATTCACGTATGGCATGAATAAGAGCTTGCGTAGCATTTGCTGAAAGACAACCTTGGACTGAACAGTGCTCGAGATTTACTTTTCCACTGACTTTAGGCAAGACTTTTCTACGGGGTTAGTTTACTTATGCCAATAACTCATACAAGTAGCTACAGACATCAAATGTCCGAAGCTACCGACATTTTTCTTACAGCTTAAATAGATTGCGTTAACGAAAGGGCTTCTGCAATTACCAGCGTTATGTCTTCCTAACTAACCTCAGCTAAACAGCCATAAATACCCGCAGGCGTTGATAGCGCCAGTCTCTGTCACGAAGGGTAATTTTATTATCTCATGAGGACATTTGAAAAAAAAAATGTTCTTCTGGAAACGCAGTTCTTTCTACCACTACGTAATTCACTGATCTGATTGGTTAGGTTGATGTTACAATGATCAGGCGGTTATCTCTGTTACGTTTTTCATATTTTCTTTCAAACAGATCAGCTTATTCTCTAATAAAAGAGAAGAACAATCATACAGTGTGTGTTATTGTTGTCACACTCTATCTCTTTTTAGTGTAACTGTGGTAATTCAAACGCAGCTTACTTAACTTACATTAACTTAACTGACATTAAATATGTGTAAAAATATCCAGATGAAAACTATAATTGTAACAACGTGTTCTTACCTGAGACAATACGTTTATATATTGTTTTGCATACCATTTTTCTTATGCGTCTAAAGATCTCCATACGGTGTCGAGCCTTCGATCACATGTGAGTTTGATAGAGCATATTCGTTGTTATTCGGACTAATATTCTCATCTTAGATGTGATTCCGACAATGTTTCGGCCGATGTAACGTCTGACTTTTTTTCAGGTGCATCTTGTCAAACCAGCAACTATTCTGTCGAACTCGGGAATCACTATGAAATTTCGAACAAAATCTTTTCTTCTCTCCACGAGCGTAAATAGTTCGGGTTCCGTCATCCATGACTTAGTAGAAGTCGAAAATAAGTAATATGTATTTGTAATCATGTTGGTATTGTCTGCAGCTATGCTCTAACCTTCAAACTCCAGACGTTTCGCAATTCGAACCGAGTGCACTAAACACCTTTATGCATTGCGCAATGTGTTCCTAAATATTCCCGAGTTCGACATAATTCAGCTGAATACGTTCGATCAGACGTATTGTATTGTATTTGTATTCCAATATCTGTTTAAGGGAAAGAATTACCTAAATGCAAAAAGGGAAATATTCGTCGCTTTCACCAGTATAATGTCTCTATATCGGTAGCGTATATATTTATGTAATAAAATTATTCACGAACACTTGTTTCGCAATCAACGCCAAAAAATCTAGCAAGATTCGTAACGTGTCCGGTTCCTTTACCAGTGGTCTACGAACACTCACTAGCAGTAAATAATATTCAACGCATATAAATGTTGCTATTTTGTTATTGTTTATTTTCTATATTGACAATTAAATATATTCAACTATTTTTTTACTGGGAAGCATTACCTAAACATACGTGGAGAAACAGTTTTCTCTTCTAGTAGTGTGATATTAAGAGCGTATATGTTTTTTATTGTTTTTTTAAACATATTTCACCCCAAACAAGGCAATCCGCAACTGTAGACGTAAGGGGCTACTGAGAATTAGGATGTGGGTTTGGGGTGTCATCCTAAGATAAGAGCTGTGTAGCGAGATGTCTGGTTACATTAGTCTTACCCATCCGCATGTCGGAAAAGTCGGGGAAACAAGGAGCAGGGAGGGAGTTCCAGCTCCCGGCAGCATGAGAGAAGAAGCTATTGGAGTAAAAGGCTCTCCAATATCTGGGGACCTCCACAGTGAATGGATGGGATTTTACTGATTGTCGAGTTGGTCTAATGTATTTACGTAGAGGAGGCACTAGAACAGCCAGTTCATCGGAGCACAATCCATTGAATTATTTGCTAAACAAGCACAAAGGTGCAACATTGTAGCGAGTGGATAAGGGCTGGAGCTTGAGTAGTAAGGACCTATTAAGTTGGCGACTCTATTTTGGACGTTGTCTAAGAGGGAGAGACAGCCCAGATGTGGCAACAATACTCCATGCATTGGCGAATTGTGGCTCTGTAGAGATACAGAGGAATGTAAGGTGTGAGGAGTTTACTAACACTTTAGAGGAGGGCCACCTTCTTTGCTGCGGCCTTGGCAATGTATTCAATGTATTTGTTTTAATTAGTGTTACCTGTGAATGTTAGGCCGACGTGTT
>OY744515.1:168159054-168164054 GCA_963556195.1 Sepiola atlantica | reverse complement strand
AAAATATGTCCATGATAGATTAATAACAATGGCAAACAAATACACAACTAGGAACACTGACCAAATAAAAGACTGAGGAAAAGAGAATAATATTTGGTTTAATCTAACTTATATTTGTAATGTTAAAATAACATCCCTAAAATATTCTTCAGAATTTTAGATACATGTGTTAAACATCCACGTAGATATAGCACGGTTTTTAACAAAAACTTCATGACATTTTCTTACTACATAATGCCCAATATAGCGCAAACTATAATCACTTCTAATAATAGAATATAAAATGTGCTTAGTCATCAGTACCCATAATACGCCTTTATTATAATTGTAACTGGCTGGAATCCAGGGGATACCATTCAAAAACACTTATACCCAAAAGTATACGCTCAACACTAACCACTCCCACCGCTTACTGATGATAATATATTGATATATATATATTTAAATATAATATATATATGTATATATATTTATATATATATATATATATATGTATATATATATATTAAAATGATATATATATATTTAAATATATATATATATTATATATATATATATCATATATATAATATATATATATATTATATATAATATATAATGCATATATATATTATAAATATATATATAATATAATATATATATTATATACATAATATATGATATATATATTATATATACAATATATATATATATATATATATATATATATATATATATATATAGTACATGTATTGCATTACTTTATGTGAATGTAAATCCGTTGAAACTCCAGTGTTTATAAAAAGTACAGTTATTCTTTTGTATATATTTTTTATTTATACAAACATGTTTGGTTACATATGTGAATACATGTTTCGGTGTTACTCTTCACAAAGAGTCCACCACTTCAGGCCAAAGAAGACCAGGAAGTTAGATAAATTTGGAAAATATTTTTATTAGGTAAATTATTTGCGGGGATGGGATATGTTTATAATTTTCACCGGTCAAGCTCACTATTGGATTACATTCTATACTTTTTCATTATTTGTATTACCTTCATCAGTCGTTCTTTAACAACCGGTCTATTCTATTTCTGATGTTTCTATTACCTATTAAACTTCGGTTCCTTTCTTTTCCATTTAACATTTGAAAGTTTTTATCTACATGCATAATTTTTAACGCATACATACCTCATCATATATATACACAAATATATACCAAGACAGAATACAGACATACCATATAAACATATTCTGATTTCCATATAAAATACACACGTCCAGACCGATCTTTAGATACACAAGTACACACATAGACATATATATATATATATATATATATATATATATATATATATATATATATATATAAATATATATATATATATATAAAATATAACAAACACAAATATATACGCATAAATCAATATACAGGTATACACACATATATATATATATATATATATATATATAGCAACTAAGAGTTAACAAGTTAATAATGTAATCCGATACTGAGCTTGACCGGTGAAAATTATAAACATATCTCATCCCCAAAATAGATATACTTAATAGGAAAAGTTTCCAAATATATCTAACTTCCTTGTCTTCTTTTGTCTGAAGAGGTGGACTGTCCGTGAAGAGTACATCCGAAACATGTATGCACATGTGTAACCAATAATGTTTGTCTGAATAAAAATGTATGCTATATATATAGTACTCATCACATTTTGACTCCACAGGAAAATAATTAAGAGAAATGTTACGGTCTTTATCTAATAGTATTCAATAATTAATTGCGCTGTTTAGCAGCCCTTACATTAGTATGTATACTAACATCATACACCTAAATGTTAGCAAAGTATGTTTCTGTCGAAATATAGACTTTAGAATTCAAAATGTGATGTACGTTTATGAAGTAGAACAGATGAATACTCATACAATAACCGTAGGATGCTTATAACTATGCGCCTGTACATGATTACACTCACTGATGGCTTTATTCAATAATTCTATGGTAAACACACATCTTGTATTGAACATGCAATAACATTTTCTTATATTTGCCAATTTTCTATTTTCTATTTATAGAAATGCTGGCGCCACTAGTGAACATGATATTCGTTTTTATTTGCATTTTCCCCGCAATGAATACACCCGCCCCATGCGAAACAGAAAAACTAGCACAATCGCTACAACGCCCATATATATATATATACATATATATATATATATATATATATATATATATATATATATATATGTGTGTGTGTGTCTGTATATGTATATATATATGTATATGTATATATATATTTATGTGTATATGTATATACATATATGTATATATATTTATATATATATGTAAGTATATATATATAAGCATGTGCATATATATGTATATTGAGGTATTTATTTATGTACTACTAATCCATATACGTTAACATGTATACGTATCATATACATATAGTTATATACCAATATGTGCGTACACATATATGTGTACATGCATACAAATATATATATATATATATATATGTATATATATATATGTGTGTGTATGTGTGTTGTGGGTGTGGGGGATGTGTGTATGGATCTTTGTGGTCATGTCTTTTTGTACAATAATTGTTTATATATATATATATATATATATATATATATATATATATATATATTGATATATGTATTTGTTATTTTTTCATGTATCTTTATGTATGTGTGGTTCCCTTTATCTACTCTGGAATTTCATTTGATCAGAACACGCTAATGTGGTTTAGATCTTAGACAGAAAGAGGTGGAAAGATGTAGGAAGGGAAAAAATCTAACGGAGAATAGTTCACCGATGTGCTAGTGTGAAGATCGACATGAAAAGACGCAGTGTTAAAACACATCCTCCCGCCCGGACCAAGCACGCCCATTCACAACGAAACTCGACACCTTTATCGATATCCCAGAATCCTATGCGGGATGGACTTCCGCCAAATGTCTGCGATTTGTTTGCAGTTCATCTCCTTTTTCCTTATCTTAACGATTGGATTTTTCTCCACCCGACTTTCCACTTCGATCGAACATTTCCGTCTTTTCTATTTTTAATGTCTCCAAATTGATTCCTTCTTTACTTTTGTCTTTTTACGCCGAAAGCTTTATGCCATTCTTTTTTTCGTTATCGCTTGTTATATTCTTCTTTTATTTCTGTATTTATTCATGGATGTGTAAGTATATTGATGTATGTATTTTGTATATGTCTTTTATATATTCGCTTATCATTTTTTTTAATTCTTTCGACGTGTGTTTGTTTACGTATATTACATGATGTATTTTACATTGATTCTTCGGGTATTTATTCATATTTTTTTATATTCGCTTTCTTTATGCATGTTTCATTTCATATGTTATCTTTATAGATATGTATGACATATTTTGAGAAGGAAAATTTATCAGAATTTATAGGTAAAACACAATAAAACTAAAGGATATAGCAAACACAATCTAAGATAAACATATTAAAGTTAACACGGAACCATATATGTGCGAATTAATATTACGCTCTACGGGAAGTTATACCGGCTTTTTCCACGATACATGTTAAAAATAAGAACAAACTAACACACAAATAGTAATTTAAAAAAAGTACAACATGAACGTGTGCGAACAGTGAGCGTTTCTGTAGCATCAGATCACTGTATTTACACATTACATATTCCCAGATTCTCTACTATTTCTGTGGATATCTCCCTCCGGACCTACTACACAATGGAGAGTGTCCTACTACTGTCTGCTATTCGCATTCCTGCCACAACTTTCGCACCCTTTCCCACTCACTTAAGCGACTTTTTAAATCTAAATTCTACGGCTATATATATATATACGCCATGCTTTCATGTAACTGGTATTTTCGAAAAGCCTGAATCAATGTTTTTCTTGGTAAACATAGTGTCCCATGCATACATTACTCCGTATTCATTTTACTGTGTTACACTTCGATAGTCTTTGTTTTACCCTTGTTTAATATATATAATTGCTGTGGACCCGTGTAGAAGTACTAACAATGAAATAAAAGAAGAACAGGTTTAGAGATAATAATAATGAATTGTATTGAAAAAGAAATTATACACAAGTCAGTGTTGGGAGTGCTAGTGTCTAAATATGCCTCCCAATGTTCTCTAGGCGAAACCGGTATTTATGGTAGCCGGTTGCTACCATTTAGTTATTATTAAAGGGTAGGTAGGTCACCCACAACACCCCCCTTCCGAAACCCATACCCCCAGAATCTCAAGTTATATTATTTTCCTAGGATTCACCTCGAAACTCCCGGTTAATTTACGTTTTCTTGATGAACGTCTCTGTTCCGGAGGCGTTTTTGGTGTTGGCAGCTCAAATGCGTCGTATAGATCTTCCATGATGGTCTCACTCTGATCCGATGGGCCTTCCCCTGGGTCGTCCGACATGCGACGACGCATTTGGTTAATGTGTTTTTTACAGGTGCCTCTAGGACCCTCTACAATGTACACCATTCGCCCCAATCTTTTTTGTACCTTTCCCACTTCCCACACGGTTTTGTTTCCATGGTGTTCCTGGAAGAACACCTTCTCTCCATCCTTGTAACTCTTCTTTGGTGCTGTAATGTTGGTCGGTTTCACCAGTTTGGTAAAAGTTTTCCGAATACCGTTTTTATTTTTCTTCCAAACATTACTTCCGCCGGTGGTACCTGGGCTGGTGTGTTCTCGTTGAGTGTAATTCTATACACTTGAAGGAACTACTGGAGTGCCTTTTCTCTCGACGTGCCCGTCGATTTTTTCAACGCTCTCTTCAAAGTATCAACAAATTTTACTGCCTGTCCGTTTGACCTCGGATGGTAAGTCGGAGTGGTGATATGTTTAATTTCAAAGTCTTCACACAATTCTTTGAATTATCGTGAAGTAAATTGTGTACCGTTGTCCGATACAACAATGTCCACCACTAACAACTTCCGGCCATTTTAAGAAGCTGTCGACTATAATTAAATAGTAGAAGCCTTCCAATGGCCCT
>OY744515.1:168131554-168154054 GCA_963556195.1 Sepiola atlantica | reverse complement strand
AAACACATTGTATATACTCAACATGAAATATGCCAAGTAAATTGACCAAGACGCTGTATTTTTATAATAATCTGAGAAACAATTTCAAATAAATGTATTTTTTAAACAATTCATTTCTATTTTTGTACTCCAGTTTCCTTTCATAAATCAAATACTTCTGCATATTGATATCAATATTATTATTAGTAGTAGTAGTAATAATAATAGTAGTAGTAGTAGTAGTAGTAGTAGTAGTAGTAGTAGTAGTAGTAGTCGTAAAAGTAATATTAATTACAACGATTTTATGAACAAATTTTAACATTAAACATTATTACTTTGAAATTTGAAGGATAACTTCCGGTTTTTGTTGTTGACGACGACAACGATGATGTTGTTCTGCTCCCCCACGCCGCCTCCCCTTCCCCACTATCTTGTATTCTGGACACGCCACGTCAAACCAACTTTTCTGTTTTATAAAAAGCTTAGCATCATCGACCAAGCGAATTCAATTTTTTGTCTATCCATTTATTTCTTATTTATAAAAAATAACTAAATTTGTATGAAATTACCCAAATATTTATATTTATCTATTTCATGAATCAATGCGAAAGTTGTTGTCCTGTGTTTACGAGCGTATTATGAATGAAATACATCAATCTTAAGAATATATATATATATATATATATATATATATATATATATACATTGTATTAAGGGTGAAACTATTCAATTTGTTCCACCATTATATGTCTTGTTTGCTCCTACTTGTGTCTATCCGTCACACCTCTGCATTGTATTGCCTTCTAAATATCACATTTCCATATACTAATAAACAATGCTTCATGCAAACTACATAAGCCTCATATATATATATATATATATATATATATATATACATGCACACAATGGCGCGTACATGCATCCATATATATATATATATATATATATATATATATATTTATATATATATATATTATAAAAGCATATACGCACATATATATATATATATACACAACTGCATTTATCCTGGTAACTATTCACATACGCACCTATATACACGTATATACTACGCACATACATAGATACACACGTATATACATATATATACATATATATATATATACATATATATTTATATGTATATATATATATGTATATATATACATACATTTATACTTTCAAACCTAAATAGTTACAGTATTCCTATTTTAAATACGTAACTAAATAATATATATACTTTTCTATATCTACCTATTTCTCTCGAATAAAGCATTTCAAACACATACATCATAGAATCCCTACGCTCAAGGCAATATATCGACTATACTCTCCTCAATATACATATGGGCTTACTAAATTCACACGGTTCTAGCTGAATCCAGGGGCTATGAATTTAGGGGTATCCTTTCCGATATTTATCATGCAAAATTATTTAAATCCACGTTCATATCTCTCATTCCTCTTTTATACGTCCCGGTGCGCTTTGATTCTATTATATTTTAGATATATCATACTGCTTATAGACAGAAAAAGATTAGAATCCACGTCTCTATATCTTTTCCAGCGATCCCTATTCTATTTGTTGACATTCATACCGGCTCTAGCATTTATACAAGGCACTCACACAGCAAGCACCACTAATGCAAACTAACGAAATTTAATATGATAGAATAAACCGACGAATTAGCGTACCCCATAATTACCCAGTACATGGCTATCAAACGTAACGGTCAATTCTAGACAAAAAGAATGGAAAACTAGGAAAAAATACAAAAATCTGATTAACTCTAAGGTTAGGTATTGTTACTTTGAATGATATAAAATATAATAATATTAAAAAAAACACAGTTAAATGAAGTATAATAAACATACATGAACATAAAATAAAATAAAAATCAACAACAGCGTTTTCGGTTTTATCGATATATACATTGCTTTGTTTAGCGGTTGTCCTGTAAGTCAATTTTTAAACCATTATTTCCCATTTAAGGATGATTTACTATATCTGCATGAGCAGCGTTGCCCAGTTGTCAGTAGATGTGTCCCGTCTCATCGGTCGGTGTGTTACTCTTGAAATAAGATCTTGCTTTGTGTGTCATACTAATGTTGGAAATAAAATTTATTTTTTAATGATTGCTAACATATATGAGCAAGAATATTTTCTTGAAAACATATTTTGTTAAATAATACCGACAAATTTGTCTGCATAATTTTTCGTTTATCCATCTCAGATGTATGATTGATATTCCAGTTTGGGCTGGAAATGTTAATATTAGTTAAAATATTCATAGAGTATAAGTATTACACTTAGTTTACGAGTTTTACACGTTTATTGAAATTCATTTACTTCATAGCTGACTTTTTACTTTGCAGAGTTTCAAGTATCCGTAGACTTAGTTTCTACTGTTCGTATTGTAATATAGCTGTATTGTCCACGGGAATTCTAAGTTTGATACAGGAATGTTTAGTTTTACAATACGTTACTATTGCACTAGTATCAGATTGGTGCATTGTGACTTTTCTCGAGAGAGTTGTAGTTGTCAGGACTGGTTATATATGTTATTTCTTCTTTGTCGGAAACATAGTCTCCCAAGGACATTCACAGTTGTATACGAGGTTCGTCTCTAAGAAAAAAACTACAGCAGCTGAATCTGCCAAATCTAAGAATTAAACTCGAACATAAACCAGGCATCTAGCAAAGATAAATAAAATACATACAGACACAAGTCGACTGTACAAATGAACGATATATATATATATATATATATATATATATATATATATAAATAAAAGAATAAGTTCGAAAGTGTTTTTTAAATTTAGACCGTCTATATGTATATTAAAACACGTTACGCTTATTTAATTCAATTTTACATTGGTATATTTCCAAACACATTGTATATTCTCAACATGAAAAATGCCAAGCACACTGACTAAGACGAACCATAGTTATCATAATTTGAGGAAAACGTTCAAATAAATTTATTTACTACACAATCATTACGATTTTTGTACTCTACTTTCCTTTCATAAATCAAATACTTGTTCATATTAATATTAATATTAGTAGTAGTAGTAGTTGTAGAAGTAGTACTTGTAATATTAATTACAACGATTTAATGAACAACTTTTTAGATTAAAAATTATTACTTTGAAATTCGAAGGATAACTTCCGGTTTTTATGTTTGTTGTGTACGACGACAACGATGATGTTTTTTCTGTTCCCCCACGCCGCCTCCCCTTCCCACCTTCTCTTACTCTACCCACGCAACGTCAAAGCCAACTTTTCTGTTTTTAAAAAGCTTAGCATCATCGCCCAAACGAATTGGATTTTTGTTCTATCCATTTATTTCTTATTGAAAAACTAATTACCCAAATATTTATATTTATTTATTTCATGAATAAATGCGAAAGTTGTTGTCTTCTGTTTACAAGAGTATTATGAATAAAATAAATTTACCTTAGGAATAAAGCCATGATCGTTTTTCTTTGGGCGGGGGGAATAATCGTACAATTTCGTACAACAAATCTTTGTCTGTGGGATCGATAGTCATACCTTTTGTCTCGAATATATTCGACTCACGCTACGCTATGCACTCTCACGAAAATAACTCATTCACTCTATGACTTTATCTATACTTACATTGCGAACATATAGCGAGCTGGAACCTTTTATTTGAATTGTGGGATATAAATTCAGTTAATTATTCTCATTTGGCAGTTCACTTTTCAGTTGATTACGTGTGGTTGTACGATCCTGCCAGTCAAACTTAGGGTTAGTTTGAAAAAATATTTGTTCCTACCCTAAAAAGTAAGAATTACCCCGAGAATGAGAATCTCATTTCATAAGTTAGTTGATAATTTACCTGAGGGTGTTAATCTGCAACTTTCCCAACGTGTGTTGTTTATTTTTATATTACAAAAAAAAACATAGATTGATATATTATTTTTATTTTTTTGAAGTTTTTTATCTTATTTTTATGTTTTTAATAATAAAGGCGAAACATACGAAGTAACTATTTTAAATTACTCAGGGATCTTTAATTCTTTTGTTTGATAAATATTTATTGCCAAGAATAATCAACCGAAAAAAAAGCGCGAACAACAAATAGTCATCAAATAACTGTTACCAAATGCAATAAACATTACTTTTTTAGCAACCTGTCTCATGTTTTTGTGTTTTTAAGTTTCATTTCAATTTAAAAATAGGTCAAATAGATTACGTTATACTAAAAAAACAAAGATAACTGACATTCGATCGCTGACCGTCTACGAAGTTTTATGATTGTTTTATACTTTTATTCCATTCAATTAGGTAGAAAGTTAATTTGAAAGCGTTTGCGACAGTTATTTGTTGCTTATGTGTGTTTGATTTTGTCTCGGAAGACGAACAACTCATTAAAACACTTTTGGGAGATTCACTTGCGCCATGTTAGAAATGGGACTGTTACGCAATCAGATTTGGACGAATTATAAAATGAAGAAAAAACGCTTTAAAATATATTAAAATACCCCTATAATAGGCAGGTAAGTAGAAAAAGTTAGTTTATATCCTTTGATAAAAGTTATTTGTTGATTATTAGTTTGCTTAGCCCCTATTTTGTGTTTTTATTCTCGACAATTGCCCCGACCGTATGTATACCTTTCATTCTGAGGAATTAATCTGTATGCTTTAAAAAATCAAATCTTAGCATTAGAAGATATCAAAGAAAACCATCCATAACAATCAAATTATGTGTCATTTATTTTCAAATTGCAAAAATGTTCAAATAAAATCGTTTGTTTTTTCTATAGATAATGCTACAGCAAGTCTTCAAACAGCCCGGAGGGCAGATCATTTTTATAATATATATATATATATATATATATATATATATATATATATATATATATATATATATATTTTTTTTTTTTCAAAAAGTAAAATCGAGCTATTTTTCGAATGTTTTTAATTATAGATAACATTTTCAAAAATGTATATTCCATTCCAAATATCCAGTTTATTTTGTTTAATGTCAGTTCATGTTTTTAAAAGATACATTTTATCATCACTTCTTGAAAAAAATCTATTCTGTGAGATCTATTTTACGTAGCCGACAATTTTTTTAAAATGGGAGCCAAATATGTCCTTGACCATTGCAGACTTAAGTCCCTTTTTTGCAGGGAAAATCATTTCGAAGAAAAGGTACGTCATTCTCACTTCAATTATTAGAGACGTAATCCCTTTTTGTTCAAACAAAATAATTAATGTGGTTTGAGTTGTCCCCCTTTGCAGATTGGCTGTTTGGAGAAGTTGGAAGCTAGATGGCTCTGGTTGACAATCAATTTGCATAGGTGGGGCAATAAGTAGTATAAAAACTGTACTTGTTTCATTGAGAATGGAAGAGCTAGGGGAGAGGAGAGTGAGGCTGAAAGAAGAGACGCTGAAGTAATAATTGTTCCTGAACTATTGATTACTGATTGGAAGCGGAAAGAGATTAACCACTGTGGTTTGCCAGTAGGACTTTTATTTTATTATTCTTCACGGATTGACCACAATTAAAATTAGAAAAATATCAGCCGAGTTTATCAAAAAGCAAATTGCAATTGAAAATACAATTTGAAAACGTGAGGTAGATCTATATAATATTATCATTACAAATAACATATTTTAATTCTATCGGATTATCGGCTGAGGAACGGACACACTCTGTATTCCTTAACTCAATGGTATTTGAATAAAACGTATTAATATACAGTGATTTTTGTAATGAAAGGTTATGCTATTAAACGCTTAATTCGGAACTCTATTGAACAATTCTATATAAAAATAAAAAAAGTATAACATTACATACACTGTTATTTATACACACATATCTATCTATCAATCTATCTATCTATTTATCTATCTATCCATTTCTCTTTATATATAAATCAATCTTACTTCCTTTGTGTCTTTTAATCCACCGCTACCGACATCTTGGATTTCATATTGCCTTCATATATATCGCATTGATTTTCTTTATCTTCCACTACTTAATCGATTCTCCTAGATGCGTTTGAACTGCATTCATTTTCTTCAATGATTATCTTTCTTTTGTAATTATGTCTTTTTCACAAGGCACACACATACTGCTGCAAAGGCGATAGGACACCTCAACAGATATCAACATATAAATGTGTGTGACTAAGAAATATTCTTTAATTCTATACAAAAAATCCATCTAGTTTCAATGAAAAACTTTTCTCTCGATTGATCCTGCTCAGAATTAAATTATAACAAACGCATTTTTTTACGTATTTCTTTACATTTTTCTTATTTTTCTTATTCATTTTCACGATTCGAGCCTCTTCACCGGTTCGGATATAACTTCAATTGGATAAAATTAGAAACTGCCATCTTAGTGTATCTCTAAGTTGAATGATGGATAAAACAATATCTGGTGAAAAGAAATACGCAGTAGAGTTTAAGAAATATGCATTAAGCCGAAAAGTGACTTTTATGAAAAACTCAATTGAATCAGAAAATAAAAACACAACTTGACATCTTATTATTCGGTTCCCAAAGTAATGGTTCCAAAAAGATAGCAATCTAGGTTGCCAAGATAGTTATATTGCTTGAGTGTGATGTGAAGCAATTTTTGCTCGTGGATGATGTAAAGAAATAAATATTCTACATAATATTTACCTATGTTGAATAGCAAAATAATCAATTAGAATTTAGCGATCATAATTAAAGTAACGTGTCACTATATGACGTCATGGAAGGAAGTCTGGAGTTATACGTAACGAAGAATATAGCTAAGTCGTTCGCTCTGACTGGCGCACTGATCGGATGCATACATATTTTCGAAACTCTATGGCCTATCCCCAGGTAGCGGGCGAGGAGCAGCGTGTGTGATGTGTGTATAACTTTATAATACTATCCCCCGAAACATGATGACATTATTTATATTTTATATTTTCCGTATTACAGAACAGTAATAAATAATATGGCAGATAAACTATATCTCAACTACGATTACGCCGACGGCTGTTATCACAACAGACAGTAAGAGATAGTTAAAGAGAGACGTTGCAGCTAGTTGGGCTGACTTCCTACAACGTGTAAGTGGGAATCCGTTAGTTATTTGGCGAGCCTCTTATACATATAATCTGCTTGAATAAATAAAATAGGACTACCGCAACATTCAGAAAAGGGTTGTCTTTCCGTTACAAACGATGATTTTCTCGCCGATGTCACCTCCATGTTATTCGACATGGTCAAAGGCATACTCTATAGTTTAGTGCGATTTGTTATTTTTATTGATTCTATTTATATTTCTATCAAATGTATGACTTTATACTTTGATTAATATTCATCGATCTTTATTAATGTTTATTAACCAGGTGTTTTAAAATGTTAAATATGAATCCCAGCAGAGAGTGAAATAGAAACTTCATTGATATTAATTAATGTTTATCAATCATGTATTTATTATAAATATTTACTAATGTTTATTAAACATGGCAGTATAAACATTGCATGTAAATAACTTATCTGCCCTTTTGCTACAAGCAAATTAATACGAGGGTGTTAACGGCTCGAGGCGCATCGCATGCCTGCTTCGGAATAACGCATGTTTCGTACCTTTGGTTTTATCATCAGGAGAGTAAAAAAAACAGTTTCGACAAAGTAAGTAGATGAGAAAAAATAATTACTTTCAGAGCAAATGTGCTGGTCTTGGGAATAGCAGAGAGCACCTTGGCCCAACAGGTAGAGCTGTAGAACTGTTGCTGTTCTCGGAACTCCTCTTTTGTTGTAGTGTTATTCTTCTTTTAATCTAATCAGGAATATCATCCACATTGCATCGGAAACGACTGTGTGCAAGTGTCAGCTGAACATTTTTATTTCCATCACTTTCATGAAAATAGCGTTTGAACGTATCTTTGAGGATCATCTAGTGGCCGTTGATCTCTTTTTGTAGCTCCTACTAAAGTGGTTCTTCTCCGATTGCCTCGTTCAAACGCGAAAAAAATCTATATTACCACTTTCAACTTTGCTCTTCCAGAGGGCTTACTTGTCGTTGTTATCCTCAATGGCATCTGTATGCATTATGATTGTGGTATCCGAGTCATGTAGTTGCCGGTTCAGTCCGTTTCAAAGCTTTAAATAGATTTGCTAAGTAAGAAAGACTAAACTTGAGTGGTCCGTGGATGTCATTTTACAGGTGCTCCGTTTTCTTCCTTTGGGCTGCCAGAAATTTTGGCAATCTATCAAAAAGTTCAAATACACGAGCGAGAATATTACTCCTTAATAACAAACGACAGATGTGTAAGCGAGAAGGTCTTGGTGAGAACTCTACTGCTTGGCACAACTTACTATACAGCCTGATGTTGAGTGCCCCTCCTTTTATATGGTTGATGATGCCGATTACTGTTTTTATTGTAAATCTGAGAGGAGCTAAAAACGTCTTAAAGGCAAGACCCTCACGGTTGATCAGGCAGTGTGTTGTAATGATGGCCGGAGTCTTCTCCCTGACCAAAGTCATGAATTATGTCTAAGAGCCGAGACTGCTGCGTGCCTCATCCTTACATGCACCATGCAATCTCGCCCATGAGAGTCTATTTTCTTCGAAGAATTTGAAGATAATATATTTAGTATTTGTTGCGGTTGTAGTAGTTTGCATAATTCATTTCCTCCTCAACCTACTTTTCAGAGATACAGCGAGCATAAACCAAAAGTTGACGATTTGCAACGTCTGTTGTTTCATCCAGCTGGATAGCTAAAAATGGAGAGAGTTTGAATTTCTCTATCACCTAAAATAGTATATTCTGCGGCATGTCATCTATGCATTGTTTAGTTGTGCTGTCAGAAAGACTTATTTGATTAAGTTTTTTAACGAGGTTCTGATCAAGGACGAGACGGGCAAACTCTGTCGTGCAAAGTTTCAGAAGCTTTTCTCTAAGTGTGTTTGACATCTTGTGCTTTGCAATAAGAAGAGAGATCTTGTACGATGCCATGACGACATTACTGGGTTGAAAGATAACTCCCTTTTTCATGATCAAACTTAGACCAATCAAGCTGGTGTTCCATGAATTTTATGTATGCCAAATCATTGTTGGCTCGTTCCAGATTAACATTGCGAGTTGTTCCTTCAGCTGTAAAGGCGCCATGCCCTTGTTAGCAAGTGTTTTCTTTCAGATGACACACCGTGTTCTCTGCATGAAATTGTTCACTATAAGTGAGAAGCCAAATCTGAAACAACTCTCGTTGTATATGCGCGTTTTGACATCTGAAAACCAGGTTATGAAGCCTTAGCAATGAAGATATTTTTACAACCATTAAAAACATAAAAAAATAAAAAATAATACATGTGTTCATATCTCGTACATTCACATTGAAATACACACACACACACCCTGTGTTAGATCATCCATGGTGCCCAGAAAAGCGCCTATGACCGTTTTAGTGGTCATACTCTCCCGTTTAAGAACCTTTGTATGTCTACTATCAAGAGCCGCCGTTTTTCGACACGCCGACACAGTTGCTCACTCGATTTTGAGGGATGGTTTTAGTGATAAATTATGTGTGATGATTTTGTTTGTGTGGACGTATATAAAGCATGTTCTTTTTAAGCTTGTGTGTGTGTGTATTATATAAGAGCCTGTGTGATTATTCGGTGATATACAGGGTGACTCAAAAGAAACGGGCCCCGTGTACACTTTATGTGATATCTCCTTTATCTATTCACCCATTTCCCTTATTTTACAGGACATTGAAGAATCAACGACCGTGAGTACACCAAGACCTCAGTGGGAGCTGGGACAAAAGAATACACTGTGTTAAATGTTACTACAAGACAGGCTCGTTTAAGAAACCCCAGGACAGTTTCATGCATCAGTTCGGATGTAGAAAGGCTCCACCCAAAAGCAGAATTCAGAACTGGGTGGACTACTTCGAGAAGTATGAGATCGTAGAGAACCTCAACGCTGCCAGTGAGAACCGTCCAAGCCACTCGCGACGTCCCAAGAAACGGACAGCCGAGCTGCTCGAAAGTGTGAGAGAGTCTCTCCAGGAGAGTCCGAAACGCTCTGTGCGTAAGCGAAGTCAGTCCCTCGGTATCTCCCGTGAGACTTGCAGGAGAGTGCTGGTGAACAATATTAGGGCTTACCCATACAGACTACAGACGATGCCGACCCTTACAGCCTCAGACAAGAAGCAGAGAAGCGCTATGGCAGTCAAGATGCTCGATAAGATCGAGGAGAAACCAGGTTTCCTTAACCTCCTTTGGACCTCAGATGAAGCCCACTTCCATCTTGACGGAAAGGCGAACTCCAAGACAAATGTCTTCTGGGGATCCACCAGACCCAGTGAAGTAGCCACCAAGCCCCTGTACTCTCCTAATTGCACGATGTGGGCTGCAATCTCAGTCAGAGGCATCATCGGACCAATCTTCATCGAAGAATCTGACACAGCAGTGACAGTCACCAAGGAGCGGTATGTGGAGGTCCTCAAAACCTTCAAGAGTGAGCCCCAGACCCTCTACCCGTCGCTCATGAGCAAATTCGTGTTCCAGCAAGACGGAGCAAGTTCTCACACCTCCAACCTGTCCTGAGATTGGCTGAAAGAGAACTTCGGAGGCCGAGTCATCAGTCTCAAGACTAATTTTGAGTGGCCACCACATAGCCCGGACCTAAGCCTCCCAGATTATTTCCTTTGGGGCTATCTTAAGGACAGAATGTACGCAAGGAAACCCAGAAGCATCACGAAACTCAAGGAAGCCATCAGGGAGGAGATGAGAGCCATTCCCAATTCAGTCTGTAAGAACGTCATGGACAACTTCGTTCTGCGCCTCAAGAAATGCACGGAGCTAAAAGGAGGCCATCTAGAACACATGCTGTAGAACAGAGAAAAAAGGCCAAATACCCTAGTGTTTTGATATGATGTTGTGAATATAATAAACTAGTTATACCCCAAATTTCATTTAATTCGGACGAAACACTAAGAAACGGGGCCTAATAAGAGTTGGGTCCCGTTTTTTGGGGTCATCCTGTATACGTTTGTATGTTAACCTTTTTAAAATATTTAAATGTTGGTGTTAACGGTGACATTCTTCGGTATGCGTATCTATATCACAAAATGAGTGAGCATATCTATATATATATATATATATATATATATATATATGTGTGTGTGTGTGTGTGTTTTGGAATGTGTGTATAGATACATATTCTTTTATGTAAGTGGGTTCGCTGTATTGTGTATGGTTGTTAAGAAAATAAATGTGTGTTATAAAATTCAACCGAATAACTGTGTGTGTAATTAACTATGGTTTTGCAAAGTTTCGGCCTTTGACTGTTTTGGACTAATTATTCTCATAATTAATGTTTGTTCTCGATGAGCTTCATTGAGTAATGAAACATAAATGTATTTGTATCTGTTATTTTAAATGTTTATATACAGAATATTTATTAAGTTCTACATTGTTTTGAGCAATTTTGCAAAAATATTGGTTTTAAGTGAATTTTATACAACACATTTAACTTGTTTAACCTTTTTGATATATATTTAAGAGTTCTACAAATATATATATATATATATATATATATATGTATATATATATATATATATATATATATATATATATATATATATATAGAGAGAGAGAGAGAGAGAGAGAGAGAGATAGAAGAAAAAAGAGTGATAAATATGCGACGAATGTCCAGATTTATTTCAAATTTCAATTGTTCAATGCAAGGTGTATTCAGTAATAAACTAGTGTTTATTATTCATTCATTAAGCCAAGGCTTTTCAAAGATCGAGATCGTATCATCAGAGGAGAAATACAGATGGATAAGTTGGCTTTCGAAAAAAACAAAGTTCAAATATTTGAAAAATATGAAAAATGTTATAAAAAAACCGCAGTGAAAAAAGAAAAGTTTCGTAAAAAAGATATGCGGTTTGTCCGGGTGGTAAATTTCCGTTGAGAGGAAGTCCGATGAATTGTAGAACGCGAAAAAAATATTTGCAAAAATATTTGCGTAGGAGAAGTGTGGAGAAAAGTGTTCAGAATAATAGGTAAATCCAAACGCACTTAAAAGGAATTGAAAGGAGAAAAATTGGCCATTATTGAAATACTTCCTGGACCGAAAAAGGCAAATGACATATCGTTCAAAAGGGCATTTGATCCTTTATATATATATATATATATATATATATATATATATATATATATATATATATATATATATATATATATATATGTATATATATATATATACATTTGCAAAATTATTTCTAATAAAAAATGAGCATTTTTCATTAATTGACAATGATTATACACTGCATGTCACTTGCGAACAGTACATGCTTTGTAGTTTAGTGGTTACCCTCACCGACTATCAACTAGATTGTTTTAGGTTCGATACGGGCCTTAAGCGGGTAGTTGTCTAGTTGATCTGATAAGCTGTGATATAACGATACAGTATGTATGTGAATATATATATAAGCCATCATTCTCGCGTTGAGCACTGCTAAGTAAATTAAACTTATTTGTAAATGAACAGATTATGCAGTATCTAGTAGTTTACAATATTTATATGTGGCATTTAGATGTTACATGCAACCAGCATCCACCCCGTAGCTTAGTTTTTAAAGTCGCCGATTATTAGCTAGATAGTCGAAGGGTCGATCCCGGCTTAGAGCGTGTGCGAGTTTAGCTGCACTGAAGAGCGTGATACTGAACAGTATGTATGTGGATTACTATATATGCATACATATCTATATCTATATATCTATATCTATATCTATATATATACATATATATATATATATATATATATATATATATATATATATATATACATATATTAATTTATGTGTGGCAATTTGTATGGGTGTTTTTTGGATTCGTGTCTGTGTATGTTTATATAATTTCCTGTGTTAGATGTGTTTGTTTACGTAGCTATTTCTTTTTTTTTTAACTTTGTAACATTATATATATGTTCTTGTTAAGCTCGCCTACCCTTACGGTTTTTATCGACCGCTCTTCTATGTATCTGACTATCGTATCATCGCCGGTTCCCCTTGCCTTTTCCAATCTATCGTATCTTTATATCTCTAGACTTGTTCTACATATGCCTCCCTGCTGTGTGGCAAGGATCCCATGCATTGCAATGATCGAGGAGTCGTTAATGTATTAGCCGGCACACACCAGCCTGTAATTAATCATGTGTCTGGATTGCATTGAAAGAGAGACGAAGTTGAATGTAAGACGATATTTTCTATGCTTTTTTTTACTTTCCCCGTCGACTAATATTTGTCAGCAAAACAAAATGGTACAGAAGGAAGCAACAAAGGCCAGACTAAGTGAAATATGTAAAAAGCCTGATACTGAACATGGGCGCGGTCAATGCCTGATGTTAGGGGTCAACTATAAATAACTTAGTCGAGCGATTTGATTTAGTTCAAAACAAACTGTAATTCATACCATTTTATATATACGCGATTTGCGAAAGAAAATAATAATAAAAACCTGAAGTCGCTGCATAAAACGAACCTGTGTCTTAAACGGAGACTATTCGGCTGTCCGACATGGGACATCAACTTTAAAGTAAATAAGTTAATACTAGTTATGCTCAGTAGCTTAATAAATGTTCTACAATCTTAAGTGTTAGCTTATCAACCAACAAAATGTATAAATAACAAAGAACAAAAACCTCATGTGTATGTCTTATCTTAGATTTCGAGATGTGAGTTTAGTTTTATAACTTCAAACTAGGAAATCTATTTGAAGAAGTTTTATGTAGAACACCGCTGAATGCTTCACGACGCCAGCTAAACAATATTCAAAACGAATCTTGATTCGTGTAAAACTGTTTCTCAATACATTTTTTTAATTAGTTATTAAGTATATTTAAAATTCGTAAATTAAATTAATATTAATTTAAATAATCCATTAATTCAAAATACGTCTTTTCTTTATTTGAACAATTTAACAAATTAAAGTTTGTTCCGGATACTAATTAAACGCGCCTTAAAATAACTTTAAATGAATCATATATATATATATATGTATACATATATATATATATATAATGTGTGTGTGTAATATTAGTAGTTCATGCTAATTATACACGTTTTAAAATCACTTTAAATTAATCATATATATATATATATATATATATATATATATATATATATATATATATATATATATATATATATGTATTATTACTATTCAATGTATTCAAACATATGCTGATAAAATAAAATGGTACATATTGCGTATAAATATTTTCAGTGTTTAGTAGGGATGTAAAGCCGTTCTTAGATTAGTTTCGCCAATACTTAATGTAAAGAATAGCTTTAAAGAAGGCAATAATGCCGAGAAATAAGTTTGAATGTAATTGAGAGTATAGACTACTAAAAATTAATCAGAATCGCATTAAACCTGAGGGTTTCCGGCAAAATGAAACATTAACGGTTCTGTGTAAGTTGTTTCCATAAATATATTATTATACTATATATATATATATATATATATATATATATATATATATATTCATATACATAGATATATATTCATAACCCGGATATAAGAGAGATGACGGGACCGGAGAATAAGTCTTTCATATCCGGGTTCCTCTTATATCCGGGTATGGTCTATTTTGTTTATGTAAGTATGGAAACACCACCTATAACGCTTTTTACGCACAGAACACTAGTTTATTTAACAGTTATAGACATATAAAACACAGACAAAAATACTTTTCAATCAGTTTTCACAAATAATTCAGTCAAAAATTACTTTTTCTTAAAAAAGGCAGTAATTTTTTATTGTACAGAAAACTCTTTGTTAATATCATGAACACTTTCATACAGTTCGTAAATCATTTTCAATGCGCCATCAGGATTATGGCTTTTTGTTTCAATGTAGGCTGTCAGAGCTTCAAGCGCTTTCAATGCAGCCAGAAAATTTGGCTCCGGTTTGTCACTTACAGACACTTCAGAACTTACGTTTTCAGCATCATCATCTTCGTCAAAATCTTGATCATCCGATTTTATACCACGTGTGATGTTCGTGTCACTCAGTTCTCCATAACATTGTGTACTGTCGTCGAAGCTGATAAATTCGTCAAAATCTGTTTGCTCCATGCCGGATGGTTGAGAAAATTGATCATTTTCGCCGAGTATTTCTTCCACTTCAGCCTGTGATTCAAAGACAAAGCCGGCCTTTTAAAAACACTTTTTAATTGTTGACTGTTTGACCATGAAAAGTGCTCTGCTTAGCCAGTTAGGAAAGCGGCACTGGCGGTGTAGAATCGATCGCTGTGATGTGCATTTGAACAAGTTACCGACGATAATACGCTTTGAATCCAAAGGTTGAATGAGACTGGTGGTGTTTGGTGGTATGAGCGACAATTTGATGTTTGACAGATTTGTATTCGGCAGTAAGTTATGACAAGTTGCATTGTCCAAAAACAGAATTATCTTTCAACTTTGAGCAATCATTTTTGGATCAAGCGTTTTCATAACGTCAGTAAACAGCTGACTTGTCATCCAGGCTTTACAATTAGCCAAATAAGCAAACGGCAGAGTTTTTACATTTTTAAAGCAGTGTGGTTTTGCCGACGTGCCAACAACTACAACTTGCTTTTAACTGCCGTCCATGTTTGTGAACTGAAGCATCGTGAGTCTGTGTTTGGGAACTTTTGTCTCATTTGAATGTTCGTCGCCGGCAAATCGCAAAGATCCAGACGGCACGGCATTGTAGAAAATCCCGTTTCATGAATATTGCAAACATCTTTTTGATCATATCAACGAAAAAGTTGCGGCAAAACGTTTGTCACCCATTCGTTGGCAGAAACTTGATCTGCTGACGTTGATTCGCCGTGAAATTTTTTGAACGAAACATTATTGGCCTTCTCTAAGCGCATGAGCCAGCCATTGTTCGGTTCAAAATCAACTTCAAGATTTACAGCCAGTTGTATTGCTTTCTACCTCATGACATGATCGGTGACGGTACATCCATAAGCTCATGCTTGCGTAAACCATTGTTTAAGCGCTTCGTTAACATCCTTGTGCACGGATGGTGCTTTTGTTTGCGATTAGTGTTTCCGTCCATTTGCATGTAAGATCTGAGATCGTCCTCTTTCTTGAGAATTTTTTCTGCTGTTGAATAACCGATTCCGTACTTTTTAGCTGCAGCGGCCAGTTTGAGCTTCTTCACTTTGACATCGTCGATGAGCTCCAACTGTTCGGAAATGCTCAGCGGTTTTCGTTGAGACGCCGACATCACAAAGCGTATGTAGTAGCAGCCGATAGTTGTCGATGGCGTTGCCTGTATGAGTCGAGCGTTGTTGTTGTTGTTGTTGCTGCTGTGATGAGTGCGGCAGGTCCGGTGGTGAGATGGTGTCTGGTATTGTCAAGTGGCCAAGTGCTGCTGCCTGTTGTCGCGCTTAGCTATTAATAGGCAGAGTTGCGGTCGGAAATAGGACCTATTTCTTCTCGTCCCCTGTAGGCAATTTGATCATACACTGACCAATCAGCTTACAGGGCGTATGCATTTCAAGCTTTCCCCTCACGGACAAATAAAAATGGTGACTCGCCGTAAAAGGAATACAGACCTTTTAAAAAACAAAATTGCACGAAATTGATTTGAACAAAAAACCTCTGAAGTATTTCAACAGCGAAAGAGTTTAAAACTTAAAACAACGTCAACTTTTGAAAAGAAAGAAAACACGTTTTAAAACTGAAAACAGCGACGACCGTAAAAACTCTGTCGTTCGAAAAAAAAAACAAAGAAAGAAAACACGTTTTCGAACTTTCCAAATACATTTTGTTCTCCTTTTTATCTAAATAAAGCTAAATTTTTAAAAAAACATTTATTTTTAAC
Organism: Sepiola atlantica; assembly: GCA_963556195.1. Lineage (NCBI taxonomy): Eukaryota > Metazoa > Mollusca > Cephalopoda > Sepiida > Sepiolidae > Sepiola > Sepiola atlantica. The sequence continues at coordinate 168,137,216 of OY744515.1, read as the reverse complement.
ACGAAAAGAAAAAAAGAAGAAAAAAATAGTGAAACCCATGTTTTCCCGTTTCGATCTTAAAAAACGCATGCTGCTTAGAAAAAAGTGACATAAACTTTTCCTTCTTAAAAATATTTTTCTTTCCTTCACGGAAGGAATTCCTGAAAGAGAAAAACTGGAGAACACTACTTTATATTACATAAAAAAGAAAGAAAAAACTTTTGCATTTAAATGATTTTTCAGCCATTTTTAGCCTATAAGATTTTGAGGCGCCAATTTATTTTCATTTCGCTAAAGGAATAGACTTCAACAAGTCAATTTAATTGACAACAAGAAGAAAACACTTTTCCCCCTCGAACAACAACAAAAGAAGAAATATTTTTTACGAATATTTCTTTCTTGAAAGACCCCTCGGAAAAAAGACCATATTCAACTGTGAACGAATCAACTTTCTTGAATGCAGAGAACTTTTTCGCCTTCTAACAACAACAAAAAAAAGAAACCTTTTTCACGAATATTTTTTTGAGGGCTCCTAAAAAGACGTGAGTGAAACATATTTCCCATTACACACACAAATATACACTCACACATTTTCTCTGGTTGCTCTTTATATGTTATTTATTGTTTACTGGCTCTCAAAACACATGTTTTCCAAATCGTTTTTTCTTTTTAGTATGTGTTTCCATAAAAATCTTTTTCACATTTTTTTACTATGGATTTTTTGGTCTGTTGTCTACATATATAGTTACCATGTAACTGGCAGGAGCTTACCCCTCTCCAATAATTGAGGCTACACAGCTGCTAATGGATATGGCTATCGTGAATGGCATAGAAAGATTCACAAATGAGGTGAGAAAATGTTATAGCCGGGTTTCTCTAATATCCGGGTCTCTTATATCCGGGTCTAATTTATAGACATTAACACAGACTGTAATTTGGGACCAGAGACAATGTATCTTATATTCGGGTGTCTCTTATATCGGGTGCTCTTATATCCGGCTTACACTATATATATATATATATATATATATATATATATATATATATATATATATATATATATATGTTTATATATATATAAATATTCGTATGTATATGTATATATATATATATATATATATATATATATGTTTATATATATATAAATATTCGTATGTATATGTATATATATATATATGTATATGTATATACTTATATATATATTCATATTCTAATATATTTATATTCTTATATATATGTATATATATATATATATATATATATATATATTTATATATATAAATATATATATGTATGAAGAAGAATGGAAAGGAATTAAAGAAGCAAAAGCCAAATCAAAATTCAATTCAATTGCTCAGAGCAAGGTATATTCCGCAAAAAGGCAATTTATTCAAGTTAAATTTTCCTTAAGCCAGGCTTTTCAAAGATCAAAATTCTATCATCAGAGGAAGTCGCTGGGATAGATAAGTTGGCAAAGGCCAAGATTTAAAATTTAAAAAAAAAAAAGTTGTAGGAAAAAAAACACGGCAAAACTCTTCCCGAATGCAAGCAAATGTCCGATTGCTAAAAAGTCCGGTGTCGAAAAGTCCAGCGGCGAGAATGGGATGTGGATAGGTAGGTCGTTAAAAGGCACGAGAAGTTGTGAGAGAGGATTCAAAGTTAAATTCCAAGAAGCCACAACTTCAGGTGCGGCGAAAATAGAAAATCCAAAGGGTAAAAAGTCTAATAAGAGGTACGTTCGTGGATTCAGGCAAGGCTCAGTAAAGAGTGAGGTGGAAAATATTCGCCATTAAAAATACTTCCTGGGCTGAGATATCATAGAAAGTGTTTTAAAATAGGAAAAAGGCAGCGAAAATAGTTTAAAGCTAGCCCGTTGAGAAAGCCGATTGAAATGAAGAAAGGCAGAAACTCATATGCGACCAGGTTTTACCTTTCCTAAAAGTTCGCTTTTAGTACACCACTTTAAATATATATATGTATGTATATATATTTATATATATATAAATATATATATATTCTCATATATATTTATATATTTATATATATATGCTCATATATATTTATATATATATATATATATATATATATATATATATGTGTATATATATTTATATATATATGTGTGTATATATATTTTAATATATGTATATATGTATATATATATATATTTAATCATTTATATATATATATGTATATATATTCATATTTAACTATTATTGTATATTTGTGTATGTATAATTATATATATATATATATATATATATATACCCATATATATATATATATATATATATATATATATATATATATAGCAATAGGTAAGGTTAAAGAATAGAATAATGTGCGGCTCAAATTTTATTACAGTTCAATGTTCCAGCACAGTTCTTTAAAGGCCTTAACTCATTAGTTTTCAAAGAAAATCTTCTCCCTATCTAAGGAGGCTTATATATACAAATTGGTCCTGTCAATAAACAAGTTTTTGATAAATTTTAGATGGAGAGCTTACCATTATGATTTGAAATGCTCACCGAATATGGTTGACATTGAAACTGAGTATCGGCGAAATACTAATAGAAACGACCTTCCATTTAACTCATTTAAGGAGATTAAAAAGATTGAGAGAATTGCCGCAGCTCATTACGGCCTTTAAACAACATCTTTCCCTAGGCAGAATAATAAATTGGCCGAGTTTGAGAATGCCATTTTCGACCTGGTCAGAAGAATTAAATTCAAAACGCGGACTAAGCACCTCAGTTCTATCGTCAAAAAATAAATGGATTTACCAGAAAAGTTAACAAGCATATGGATTTCATTGTTGCCGCAGACAAGACTAAGAACTCCTAAAAATTGGACTATATCTCTTACCGGAACTTTATATACCGTGAGTTACATAAATCCTATAAAATTGAACCCCCCAATAACATTATAGATATAAATCTAGGGACTAAATCACTACTTACATATATGAATCTAACCAATCATGCAGAAGTAGTAACACCACCTACACCTAGATTTTCCCTAAAAGACCATTAGACTAACTTTCAGCAAAACCCATCAATACGGTTAATATCCCCATCAAAATCTGACCTAGGCATAATCAGCAAAAAAATTCTAGATAGGGTCATTCCAGCTATCAGACATAACATGTTTTTTTCGTTGTGCCAATCATCAGATTACGTAATTAAATAGTTCGTGAACCTTAAGGACAAACATAGAGCTTCATAATTTTTGACATAGACTATTAACAATTTTTTTCCCCAACTCTTTTAAATAAAGCTCTAATTATAGCGAAAAGTAATTCAGACCTTACTGATTTGGAAATTAAACTTATTAAACTAACCAGAAGATCTATCCTCCAATTCGAGGGCAAGTTATGGACTAGAAAGGACACCCCCAATGATTTCGATATTATTATGGGGAAGGATTCTGCCTAAGTAACTGACCTAGTTGGTATCTTCCTCTTAAATTAAAGCAAACATAATTTTAAAAATATAAAAAGGGGCCTATATAGAGACGATGCTTTATTTGTCTCTGATGAGAGGCCTAGAAGGTATAGCAAAACAATTGAAGCTTTGCATGATTGTTTCAGAAATGTTGGCCTATCAATCACTGTTGATCCTGAGAGGAAAACCTCTAACTTCCTAGATAGTACTCTTAACCTCAATAACCGATTATATAGCCCCTTCCGTAAACCTAATCAAACTCTTTTTATGTACACAAACTATCTAACCACCCGAAAGCTATAATCAAAACAATAGTCCCTTCGGTCTCCAATAGAATCTCTAGGATTTCCGCTAATAAAAACATTTTTAACCAAAACACACAATTTTATAATAATGCCTTACTTAACTCAGGATACTCTTAAAAAATAACGTATAACCAGAATCAACAGGAAGATACAAGTGTAAATAGTATTACGCATAGTATGACAATTAGCAATAGAAATAGAAATCAACATAGACAACAGAGGCATTCCATCAAACCTGATATGAATGATCAACATATACATAGTTCCATACCTACTTGACGTACACGCCTTAGAAGGAAAAACAACATCTGGTTCAGCCCACCTTTTAATAACAACGTTAAAACTTCCCAAGGAATTCTTTAAAATATTAGAAAACTCCTTTAAACACCCACATAAATATAGCTCCATACTCAATAAAAAATCAATCAAAATGTCCTACCCCACTATGCCTAACATAGCACAAACAATAATTTCAGCAAATAGCAAAATATTAAAATCTATCTAATCCAATGCTAGTTGTTCCAATCCCAGAAATGTGTGCAACCGCAAGCGTACCAGCGAATGGCCATTGGATAATAGATGCACATACACTGACATTGTGTATGCTTGTAGTGTAACTCAACTAAATAATTATACCATGAACCCTAGAGATCACATAAATGCAGCCTCTAATCAAACTCCACAACTGAGCATCATGACTAGTTTGCACCATAATGCTTGACCTAATAATGCTAATTTCCATCCTCCACCCCAGCAAGCTGATAATGATCTTCCAACGGAAGTTGATGATAACGCTAACCATGATATACCTTCAATTAACTAATATCATGAAAATACAGTAAACAGAAGTTGACCTGGGAATAGAAATATAAGTGGTTCAGGAATAATAGCAAACCCAGAGATACACACTTATATTCGGACTACAGCAAATCTAATTAAAACCCGCATATATCTGCATAATTACTTCTTCAATAACGATGTCAGCAACAACAAAACATCACTGACTATTTTAGTTAAAAATCTAAGATCCAAAAATATTCCACATATTATAAAATGTTCCATCCTGTAAAAATCGAACTCTTATGACCCAGGATCTAAATCTTGCGGTATATGCAATTCACAGGCCGTGATGATTGCCACGGCACCTAAACGTTTAAATTTAGTGAACTCTAAAAATGAATTAGTTTCCAAATGACGCCATACGAGGAAATTCAAGTATGCACAATTCAGCCCACCACCAAACCCACCGTAGCTGTTTGAGTGAGTGTCGCGACTGGCTTCGGAGTATCCAGTTTTGGAGATGTGTGTGTATAATCCTCCCAGCCTATAAGGTTTAGACATTGAATATGCCTAAATATCTCTTTAAATCTCTTTAAATCTCTTTATTTTTTTAAGTTGCAAAGTCTGGATTTTTACATTTAAAAATTTAAAAATTATTAAATATTTAAATTATTAAGTTGCAGGGGTCTAGATTTTTAAATTTTTAATGTTTTAAATTATTAAATTATAAATGTGTTAAAAACTTCTTAATTATTAATTTCATAAATCTTCTAAATTATATGATAGTGTTAGATGTGTAAATTTGGTTTATATACTCAAAGCAGAGATCAAGTAGTAAATTTGAAAGAGGAAATATATCCGGACTCTGACCTAAATTTACAAATCCGTCTTTGTGTCCCAGACTTTAAATATTAAAATATATACATAACTGAGTCGACCCAGACATATAACATCCGGTATACATATAAATGAATTTACACATCCTTCAATATGTGTGGGTGTTTTCCTTGTAAACTGAAGACATGTAACATCCGTTTGTGCGCGCGGTTTGAATCATATGATAATTCATTGACGTTCGTCCTGTTGTCTTATCAAGGAGAGTGTTCGTTTTGGGATGTCTTACGCTGTCTACTAGACTTGCACAAGCTTAATACC
>OY744515.1:167986554-168129054 GCA_963556195.1 Sepiola atlantica | reverse complement strand
AAAATCATATGTTACGATAAACTTGGAAATCAGCGCAATCGTCTCGCGATCTTAATATTTTTTTTAAATCATCAGAATAGTCCAAGTCAGAAAACTGGGTGTGTAGGTACATCAGCTGAGACACACTTGGCAGATGAAAAAGAAAGAGGTGAGCATTACATTCTAACGAACAGAAAGTTTGCTCAGCCGTGGCAGTGGGCGACAGTTTGTCAATGGTAATGTGTGCCGAACACGCTGATATGGACCATTCGATCATCGTTCATCTCAAAAAGTTCGGAAAAGTATGGAAAGTGGTTGATTGAGTACCGAACCGAGGACCGCAATAAAGAGATTGTCGAACGTATCCGATTTTTCTGATTTGCTGAAATAAAGTAAAACAAAGACGTAATAATTATGCAACAAACCGAATATTTTTATTAATATGAATACACTATGTTACCTTTTACAACGTTTGTTTAAAACTTTCTGAAAATATATATTAATTCTTTGTAACAATTGTAGTTTTTATTTTCGCTTTATGAACGAATAATTGACGATTTATTCAAAGAAACATGAAACAGCAAATGTGACTGTACATGGAGTGTTGACAAACGTAGCAGTGTAGCCATTGAGAATTTTAACTGGTGCCATTTAAGATAGAATTTTACTCCGAAAAATTATTATTCTCCAAAATTGCTTACTTTCAAATCAGGCATTAAGATAAGAACATAGTGCCAAACCTCGCATCTGCTTTACAGTGCTTTATTGATGTGAAACACATTTCTCTTCATGTTTGATGTTAACGATCGTTTCATATTACTTTTGATAGTGTCAACACGTGGCAAGAGTTAGAATAGTAATACGAGGAGAACAAACCACTGTATGTTCAATGTTCTATCGTTTAACTGTGAGTTAAGAGCGCTAATGCAACATTAATAGCCCTAACCTATTTGGAGTCATTTCTACTTACTTATAAAAACAGCTGGAAGGGTACGTATGACATGTTCAATACGAAGACTAAATACTCTAATAAGCAGCATCAGTGTTCAGATTTACTCGAATGGTGAAGTTTCTAAAATATATAAAAAATATAATGATCAGTTACTTCTATCAAATGTATTCCCAATACCACATTTTTCAATGTTCTTCTTGCATATCGGTCGTGCTTTTATTGTTCATATCACATGAGACATTTTCTTTACAATTGTCAAATTATCTTTTTTTAGAGAGTGGCAATGTTACAGAAGAAATTGAGTGAGGAATTGTGAGTGATTACTAACTTGAGGTGGTACATTTCTTTTAGAAAAGGCCTAATTAATATGAAACACATTTTATGAAGTTCCAGTTTAAATGGAGGGGTATTGTGTAAAAGAAACATTTCAAGTGAGGCATTTTTCGAAACTGACACTTTCATGCAGAACATGTTCATTTTAGAAAGAGACTTTTTGAAGTTTGCGACATTTTTTAAATATGGCAATTAAACTAGAGGTATCATTTTTACCAATTTGACACTTTATATGGGGCATTTGAAGAAAATGGCAATTGTATGTATGAATTTGCCTGAGACAAGATACTATTTATTATGGGTGCACTTTTATTCTATTCAATAAAATTACATGATAATACAAAGCAAAATATTATTAAACAAATAGAAAACGTTATCAATTATTATGCTCATAGATTCTTCTCTAGTACATAAATGAATAACAATTGTCAAAATGTTGTTGACGGTTAACTGTATACGACTAATTGAACACACATTGTTATTTTCTCGATATCTGGTTGTATCTTTTCAGATTTATATATTTTTCTAATAATATGCGTCTTTTAACAACACCTATAGATCAGATTGGATTTGAACTAGTCATCACCAATACAATTCTAGCGATATCATCGATCATAACCAACCCGGAATTCATCACATGTGTACTAATTTTCGCCCATATTCTTATTATTTTTTTAACAGAAACTGAATAATTTATATACTTAACTACTACATGCACACATACTCATGCTCTCAATGAGCGTGACAAGCCTTCCATGCTTTTGAATAATCGAAGAATTCTTAATTAGTTCATTCGTCCGTCTAGTTTAGATTTTCTCGCTCATTCTTTGCCACTGTTTATATTGAATATGTCTTCGTTTACCAACTCTAGACACACCACCCGGTAATTAATCACCGGCCTGGATTAGAGCGAAAGACAGACAACGTTCAATGTAAGACGATCGTTCCTTCTTCCGTCTTTTATCCCCCCCCCTTGCGCACTGTTTATCAGCAAAACAGAATGATAGCGGAAAATGTACAGAACTTGATATTGAACATGTTCGCGGTCACTTCATGGCGCTGGGGGCCAACTATAAATAACTGAGGGTATGAAGATCGTCGAAAAAAAGCATGCAAACCTAGAAGGGTGCCAATAAAATCTGTTTACAATTTGCGTCACTTTCTCTTCAAAAATAGCCATGCACATCGATTTATTTTTATGGTGTGCGTTTTTATACTTTATTCTTTAGCCCTTCTATTTAGTGCATTCGTCCATCTTCTATTGATTTTCTCGCTCACTCGTATCCATGTTTTATCTTTAACTAGCATATATACCCGATGTTGTCCGGGTGGTAAAGACGCTGGGAGATCTTATGTAAATGCATGCAAGTCTGATAAATATTCGTATAATACAGCAACAACATAATAAATTCAAATCTTAAACATCTTCTAAATGTTTGAAATTAATACCAAATTATTAAATAATAGAATCCCTCACTGGTGATTGAATAAAATTAACGATGCAACTACAAAATATAATTTGTGCTGGGTTAAACTTCAAATTTGAAACACTATTTAAAAACAGGTTTTAATGTATTATTATAAAAGTCAAAATTAAAACACAACGCTCCAAAAATGCTAAATGATATTTTATTGCTGAAACTCGTTGGTAAATATTTCATAAGTGTTACACCGGCCGTTCTTACACAGGAGAAACTGCACTGGTTGTCACTATAAATAGTGCGAGTCACCAGAGACACAGAAAAGACAAAGCACAGTCTTGTAACTGTCTAGCCAAGTGCTAGTCACTTTCTTACTTTGTTAATACACTTGTTAAACCAACCCTCGACTTGACTTCTTTTATTTATTATTTACTGTTGGACAACTTTACAACAATAATTATAATAACTAGTAATTATTTTTCTAACTATCGCCATGTAAATTGTTCTATTTATTTTACACATTAATATATAATATTTTCGATTAAAATTATTAGCACTATAGAGGCTTTATGATTTGTTCTATATTTTTTCTTGTAATTTATTTACCTTTATCTTATTATTTACTTGTTTCATACGTTCTAATGCTTTAGTTATTTTCATTGATTATCCCTGAATAAACTTTGTTATGTGTTACCTGTTTGTGTATATTTAGCATTAGTCATTTATTTTTCTCATAAACTTTTACTCTAGATAAGCTTTATTTGATTTTGCTTTTGAGAACTGTTCTAAGTTTTACTATTATTATTAGCATAAAACTTGTGTTCTACATGTTCCATATTCCCGTTTGGTTCTTTTTGCTTAGATGGCGCATCTCTGAAAGCTTCAGCCTGCGAACTTTTGAGACGACGATTTTTCTATTTTGCATTTTATTTCCTTCTGTGTTTTACTATGATCACGCCCAGCTTGAATGAGTTTGTCTATTTGAATTTCTATGTGCACTAGGATAATAAGTTGTTTTTTTTTGTTTTTACAATACGGACTCTGGTTCGGAAACTGTATCATTGTTAGGCATATTATTTGCTTTGTTCACAGAATCTAAATGTAATACTTCCCTGCGATTTGTCAACCTGCACATTTATGTAGTTAATTAAGTTATCTTTTTAATGAGAAACTGTCAATAGTGACTGTTTTTCCGTTTAAATGTAGTTTTCATAGAATTATATGTGTTTACGCACGCAATAAGTAATACTTGTTCGTGGAGCACTCTCCTCACATATCTGGTAGCATCGTTCCTTGCTTTGTGTCTTACGATTAAGAACTCGCAAAACAAAGTGTTTTCACTCTCTTTATTTTCGATGACACAAAGTCTTTTACAATCTTTCAAGATATACAGGGAGTCCGAGAAAGTCCCTGTAGTGAGAGCTGCGGAGAAGACATTTTTCAGCTGTCCAGTCTCAAAACTAGCATTGACGTTTTTCTATTTTCTATCTATGTAATTGTGTGTGTTTCTTAACATTTATAACTAACAAAGAAATAAGTAAATGTATTGCACACACCTTACAATATGTTGTGTAAACTTCATCACTGCATTCCCAATTAAACCCCACAAAAAATGTTATCACACATTGTCGTCAAAATTATTATCAACCCACTTACAGCAATTCACTTCAGAAGTATTCTCATAACATTTTGTTTAACAAAATTATTTTATATTTATATATATATTATTAATAATATATATATATATATATATATATATATATATATATATATATATAATTATAACATAATAATAATAATTAAGAATGATAATTAATACTAATAATAATAATTAATAATTTTGGTACTCACTAGGAGTTCTCACACAAGTTATCGCTAGTAGTTGCTCACCGACAAGAACACAGAATGTAGTGTTCCCTGCCGTCTGAATAAAAACAAGCTTTCCTAGAGGTCCTGCATTATCCACTTTCTTCTATTGCCACTGCTAATGACATTGCGGTATCGCAATAGCCGCCTACCATTGATTTCTCGCTAGAAACGTCCGTTGCTTTCCAATGGGGTTTGTCAATAAGCTCTCCGCGCTCTTCAGGTAGAACTCTGGTTAGTACTGTACTTTTCTGGTCGTCCTATCCTCTTTAAACTTTGACGACTATTTTGTGTGGGGTCAGCTGTTGCCGGTGTATTTTTTCTGAAGTGGCAGTTAATGATGTTTCTTGCAGTTTCTGTTCCTTGGTTCGTGATGTGGTATTCTTCCTGTAATTTTCTTTTCTTCCTGTTGTAAAATCTATGTAGCTGGTTACCATTTATGGCTTATGCTGGTTGGGTTCTACACTCGAGGATTTTCGTTAAGTTTGCAGCTATTTGATAATTGTCATCCTTTGTATGATATCAGTGATTATTCTGATTACAATTTCTCCCAGTCATTTCTCAGTTTTTTTTGGGGGGGGGATGTTCTTAGTGTTCCTACGATTATTGGTATTATATTTACTTTCTTCTTTTCAGTTATCTGGCAAGTCATGTGTATTTACTTTCTTTTCCCGTTAACTTGATCTTAACGCTGTGGTCTGCTGGGACGGGAATTATACGATTTGGCAGGATTTTTCTTTCTTGTCGATTATTTTCATATCCGGACCTCTTTGCTTATATGAGTTTATCTGTTTGTACATGCATATCCCAGACGATGTTGTGTTTTAATTTTCCAGTACTGCCTCTGGTTTGTGTTATTACCATTTCTCTGCGTGTTCCAAATTCAGTCGTGTGCACAGATCTCAGTGTACTGATTTCCCCAAACAGTCATAAATGTTCCTATATATGTTTGACTAGTTTGCGGCATTCACTTATTATATGATTCATTGTCTCGTCTCTTTGTCCACACAGTTTGCATTTACGGTTTTAATAGCTTAATCTTTTTTAGCTTTAATGTACTTTGTCCTAATCGAATTGACTTGGTAAGTTGCCAGTAAAGATTCAGTTTTCTCTGTTCAAGTGCCTTTTTCTTAGCCATACCCATCTATTTTCTTTGGGTTCTTCTCTTGTCAGTCTTATGACGCGTCAACGTAGTTGTTTCTCTTCCAACTCACCTTTTCTTTTCGTTTTGTTTCTGGTTTATTTGCTCCCGAGTGGTTTGTTGGGACGGTGTCTCTTGCTGTGGTGAGTAATGATTTACTCCTCTCCAGGAGTTAGGCACAAGGCCAGTTTTTATCTTACTCCCACAAGTAAGATGTGACCCAAGATCGGGTCGGAAAAGTGGGGTTTAAAAATTGCCTGGGCAGCCCCGTCGGCATTCCCCGGTAGGGGCGCCTCAGGCAGTAAGCAATAAACTTACTCCTCCCTAAAAGGGGGAGGCAAAGCCTGGGAGGATGGGCCTCCTAGATCTACATATGGCAGACCCATAGACCGGCGTAAATCAAGCCCCGAAGGCCAAAACAATACCAGTCTATTGGGTGCAGTATCCACCGAAACAGATACTACACTTTGATCTTAGCAAAAAGCTCGCTTGGTGAGTAGCTTCACTGTGTAATGTGTTATGTATCTTTCCAGCTTTGTTGTGTCTTCCACGCCGTCTTCTTTACTTACTTGTACTGTTTCTCCTTCGTTTCATTTAACGTGTAGTATGTTCGTATCATATTTTGGATGGAGTTTTTTGTGCATAATGATAAATTGTCTAGTCCTCTAATCAAGGTGCTTGAGTTATTCTTTATTCCAACCTATTGCTGATCCAGAGTATATTATTTATAGTACTACCAAAGTGTTTATAACTTTTAGTAAATTCTGCTATATAAGTTCGTTTCCAAGAGATTTATTTTTCTTCACAAATAGTTCTTTCATTTTAGTAGATTCTATGGAGTTTGTTTCCAGAACTACTAAATATTTGTAGCTCTCGTGTTCGCCCAGCACCCTCAGCTCTCGTCTTCATTTCCCATCTTTCAATCTCTAGAAGTACACACTTTTCCATTCTGAATTCTATTTGAATGTCATGGGTATCGGTTCTGGTCGTATTTGTCAGATTTTTCAGTTCTTTTTTGCTATTTGCTTTTTGAAATAGTTTTGAGTCGTCCATGTACATCAGGTAGTTTATTCTTTCTTATGTGTCTGTAAACTTGTCAAATTTTCTGAGTATGTAGTTGTCTGACATTATCTCTATTATAAACAGTAATGGTGATATAGAGTGTCCTTAAAAAAACCTATTTGTGTTTTGTCAGGGGTTGTCCTCCAGCTTTCAGTTCTAGTGTCTATATTTCAATTGATGTTAATCAGATTAATACTTCTGTCGAGTATCCTGTATATTTGTAAGCATTTAAATATCCGCGCTTGTGGGATTTTGTCGTAAGCGTTCTTGTATTCAATCCATGCCATGGATATGTTTTTCACGAGTGTTTAGTGATTAGTAGATTTGATCTCCTAGTTGTGGGGTTAGGAGTGTACACATTGTTGGTAAACACGTTATTTGTCTGTAGTTGCTTGGGATCATTGTGTTATCTTTCTGTGTTAGCATCCTTCTGTTTTGTTTATACATCATCTCAGTTTTGACGCTAGTATTTCATGTATGCATGTACTCAATCGTGGCCTGATGCTTTCCAGTGTGCCATTTTTCTTAGACTTGTCTTAATCATTTCTTCATTAATTCCTGTTTCTGTTACTTCTTCAATTTCCTGTAGTTCACCTTTCTGTTTTTAATCCACTTGGTATTTTCGTTGTTTTTAGACGTTTTTCGATATCTATCTCCAGAAGGGTCCGACCGTTCTGTTTTTGTTCGTTGTCTGTTCATGATTTTTTGTAAATCTCGCTGTCATTGTTTTCAAAGTTGCTATTCTGTTTGTGCTGTTCCGATTTGTATGTTATAATTTTGAACTTAATATTTATGTTATATATATATATATATATATATATATTATATTATATTATATATATATATATATTATATTATATATATATATGTATATGTATATATATTTTATATTATATATATATATATATATATATATTATATTATATATATATATATGTATATATATATTATATTATATTATATGTATATATATATATTATATTATATATATATATATATTATATTATATATATATATATATATATATATATATATATATATATATATATATATATATATATTAAATGAGTATTTTTTATGACTACTCTTTAATATAAAAAAAATTATGAGTTCGCCTCTTATGTTTTTCGGATGAATAGACGTTTAGTCATTAAAGGCGTCTTGCACCGGCACAACTGGGAATGTTATTCTCTATCGGCTCCTTACAAAATATCGGAAACGTTTTTATCTCACGTGACTAATAAATTTGTTTTTTATTTCAATTCCTTTCCACTTAAAGAAAAGCTACAATAATAGATCTCCCACCTTGAAAGAAATTTCCTAAGCTAGAGTTATAAGTTAAAAATAAAAACCACAATGGTATAGCTACCAGACGAAACGTCTGAACCGGCATGATTGTGAATTTAAATGTCCATCTGTTACTTATAAAATAACGGGCACCTTTTTCTCACGTGACTAATCAATGTTTTTTCCTGTCATTTCAGCACAAAGTGAAGCTAAAATAATATACATTCCACTATTAAAAGAAATCTCCTAAGGTAGAGTTGTTAGTTAAAAATTTAAAAAAAAACGAAATGAGTAAAATGTAGAGTATGTACGTACGTATGTACGTATGTATGCATGTATTATTATTATTATTATTATTATTATTATTATTATTATTATTATTATTATTATTATTATTATTATTATTTAATTATATTATTTTTACGATCACCAGTTATTAACGGTGTTGCCCAAAAAGAGTTTGAGTTCTCTGTATTTGATATGACAACAGGGGTCCTCTGTTTCCAATATTTCCCGCCTCTTTAGATCACGATTACAGGCTAGTTGTGGTCTCGCAGCTTGTGTTTTTTTTAATTTATTGATGGATAATAGCGACCAATATTGATGCTGCAAAGTGTTCCTTTTCATAGCAGTTTCTCTTACATTGGATCTTTTTTAAATATTATACGTACAGTTTCTCTTCTGTTTACGTAATACTATTCTATTTCTATGTAAATGTGGTTGGTCTGTATCAGGTAACAAAGTGCGCTGTTCCTTTTACTTTATATATCGGATGTTTTCGTCAGTGACGTAATTGATAGTATCACTTCTCCATTTTATTCATATTTAGCCGAGTATATTTCGACTTTTTTTTAGATCAGTCTCAAGAAGTGCTACAATTATTGTTCTTATAGTTTTTTTTATGTTCCAAATTCCCTTCAGCTTCTTGAAAAGACCCACGTGTATGCTGAATTAATTAATCTTTTTTGTGCGCCCTTTTTATATCCGGGACTGCGATATTAATAATTGTGCAGTTTACTCTTTTGTTGACGATCACTATGTCTGGTATTCTTAGATGACTTCCCCTTGTCTCAGAGCATTTCATTCATTAAATTATTCAATACTTTTTTCGAATTATATTCCCAGCATTTGTCTGCATGTATACGACGCAGTTGATTGCAGACTTCCGCAAACAATTCATCACGTTTTATATTCTGCGATTGCTAGATTTTCGCATTCGCACATGATGTTGTTTATTCTATTATTTCACTGTCTACAGGTACTACATTTACTATTTACTTGAATCATTCCCTTCTTGGGTTGTATATAACTATATATTAATCGTTTGATATGTTGCTCTAATCGTTTTGTTATGTAGTTCTACCAGTAACAACTTTCTTTCGTGGCCATGTTCTCAATGAATTATGTGCCATAACATTGGTCGCTCTTATAAATCACACATATAACTGCGACTCTTCTAACTCGGATTTTGTGTCTTAATTGTTCATTGTAGTGTTCGCTTTTGTGCTGCTTTTAGTGGTTATCTGTATTTTGACACATGTAGTTATATTACACTAATTCCTTTATTGCAACGCCCAAACAATGGTCTATATTTCCCACCCACATTTTCTTTTATTTGTATAGAGTGTGTGAGTATCATAATTGTGGTTACTTTTATGTAGGGGCCAGTGTATACAGGTACTACATTAACTATTTAGTCGAATTATACCTTTCTTAGGTTGTATATAGTTTGCTCTCATCGTGCTGTTATGTAGGGACTTGTACTTCTATTAGACTTTTCGTTTTCGTGTCTATGGTCTCAGTTTTCCGTGTGCAATAACATTGGCTCCTCCTTATAAATCACACATATGACTGCGACTCTTCCAAATTTGCTGTTGTTGCTTAATTGGCCACTGTAATGTCTGCCTTTGTGTTGCTTTTAGTGATTCTCTGTATTTTGGCGCATATGGTTATATTACATTATTTCTGTTATTGCAACGCCCACATAATTGTCTATATTTCCTAGCCCACTTTCCTTTATTTGTATAGAGTGTGTCAGTATCATCATTTGGGTTAAATTTATGTAGGGTTCAGTGTACCTTAAGGTAAATATTTCTCGAGCATGTATTCCTTTTGTTAGTTTTTTTCATTATGTAAATAAGTTTTAAATAGATTAGAAAGTAAACCTTGGGTTTACTTTCGGCAGTCTCGTAACTTTAACTTCTCTTATTGTGTCCTAATGTATTTACATTTCATATGCGATGTTTCTGACAATAGGGAATACTTGCTGCTTTCTGGGTGGAAATCTATTCATATAAAACTTATCGTTGACTAGCTTTTTATCTTAAAGTGTTAATTTTAGCTCCTTATATGAAGTGACTTGATGATTTGTTAAGAGCGATTGTCATTAGAAAACAATTAATGGTGAGAAGTTATCGTATTCTTCACAAGTATTCTCTTTTAAAATTGAAATATAAAATTAGATACTAAAGGATTGAACTTGTAATATAAAAGATTTAACTAAATATTTGTTGAAGTAAATAAACTTTTATTTCTATAACTCTAGGCTAAGGGGGTGGGGTGAATATAAAAGAGACATGTGCGACACTCTCATATGGATTTTTCAACAAAATTATACGGGATTGTTATTATTTCAAGAAAGTGACTTGCTACTATTCATATTGTTCTCGTTCTTGTTCTTCTACTCTGTTTCTTCTTGTTTTTGTCTTCGTCTAATTATTAATAGTAGTAGTAATAGTAGTAGTTGTAATTATGGTAGTAGTATTTATTCAATTAATACTAATTGACCAAATATTCTTACCAATATACGCACTGACATCAAGGGGAAATAACCAGCTTTAAAAATAAGCCATACAAAATTAAACGTAAGACAAACACACAAACAACCGTAAACCAAACTGAAATGAAACGATATCTGGAATATACTAAATCACGATATGCAAACAAAAATTAATGAAATAAATAATAATATTTTAGCAATTGAGAAAGATAGTGTGGAATCTCGCTCTGAGGTAAACAACCTTAATTATTCATATCCGGCCACGGATGAAGTGTAATCAGATGAATTTTGAAGTGATTTTCTTGACACATAAAAGCGGAATAAAGGCAGAAAAAACACTATTTAGATATTCAGTACAGTTAATCATACTTACATGTCGGAAATGGAACAACTCGGAAAGATCGAAATAACGAATGCACAATAGTGAATGAGAGACACTATTACCGGATATACGATTGGAAAATAGTAAAACGATATATCATGCAATATAGGCAACAAGACTTATTGTGACTGGAACACTACATTGCAAATATTGTTTAGATATAAAACAACATGAAAACATGATGTTGTCGATCAAATATAATTGTAAATAGAAGAAATCATGTATAAGAATTCCAAAAAAACTGATTGTGTGAACAGAATTCTTCTGTACATGGCGTCACATCTCTCGGCGGACCTTTAGTAGAGTGAAGAACTGAAACGAGTGTAAAACAGATGTCAAGAGAAAACAGCAACAAGAACCATACTACTACTACTACTACTACTACTAATAATAATAATAATAATAATAATAATGATGATGATGATGATGATAATAATAATAATAATAATAATAATAATAATAATAATAATAATAATAATAATAATAATATTAATAATAATAATAATAATAATAAGAAGAAGAAGAAGAAGAAGAAGAAGAATAACTAGCAGGACCCGTGTAAATTACACGAAATTATGTTTTAATACTAATTATCCTGGTCCTAACCTATACATGTTTGAATAAAATGTGATAAGATTTGGACTTGTATATTTATTTTTTTAAATGAACAATGCATGAAACAATTTACAAAACTTCTTTATATACAATATTTCTAGTGACGGTAATATTTCGACGATTAAACCTTACTTTGTAAATGTATTCGATTGAATTAAATTTGGCTCCAATTCATGAATATTAATTTACTCCTCGCAAGGATTTAGGCACAAGGTCAGTTTTATTTTTCTCCCACAAGTAAGATGTAACCCAAGGTCGGGTCGGGTAAGTGGGGTTTGAAAAGCCAGCGCTCGAGAAGGTGAGCACTCTGGCCATTAAAATTGCCTGGGCAGCCCCGTTGGCATTCCCCGGTAGGGGAGTCACAGGCAGTAAGCAATAAACTTACTCCTCCCCAATGAGGGGAGGCGAAGCCTGGGAGGATGGACCTCCTAGAACTGCACAGGACAGACCCATAGACCGGCGTAAATCAAGCCTCGAGGGTCAAGACAATACCAGTCTATGGAGTGCAGTATCCATCGGAACAGATACTACATTTTGATCTTAGCCAAAAGGTTAAGCCAATTCATGAGTATCATACAAAGATTCGGCAGGTCGTTGCTTTTGATGTAAGCATGTGACACAAAATCACACACGCTATTGTATTAATATGTGTCTTCCCGGTCGTCTACTCCCTACCTCTCTTCCCCTTCCCCTCGAAATGTAGAAAAAAAAAGGTTAGAGGTTGGTTGGGATCGAACTATAAACCAGTCGGGCCGAAGTGTAAAATACCACGTCGCTAACCGTTGCGCCAAATAGAAAATTAGGCGAGTTGAATGTTTTTCAAAATCTAGGTGCGGCACGCATGCGCAGAGCTTTTGCCGGAAGCGTGACACACGAACACACACCCTATCGTATTAATATATTGATAATAATAATAATAATAATAATAATAATAATAAAAATCATAATAATAATAATAATAATAATAATAATAATAATAATAATAATAATAATAATAATAATAATAATGAAAATAATTAATATTATCCATATTATTTTTCTAGTAATAATTGTAATGCTTACATGCGCAGCGTGTACATAATAATCTATTGTCAGTAACCCATGATAGAATGGTAAAAATGATGTTGTTGCACATCGAATATATGAAACGATTCGACCACGTAAGCGATTAAACCAAAAAATATATATTTACTTAAAATACAATACAAAATCCACACAATGTTATTGCCAGTCGTGTAGACTCTTTCTGTATCGGGAAATTGGTGATACCTTCTAGAAATACGCATATGTGACTATGTGATTATAGTGAATAACGTTTTACGTATTCCTAAAACGACGCATTGTACATCGAATGTGAGAGAGAAATTAAAGATGACGACACGACTCTCCGGGATGAACGAAGAAATCCGTAATTTAATCAATTGATATGCATTAATACATCTGTTGCACTTAAAGATAAAACCACGCACATTATCTTTAACATATTACGACCTCAAATTGTATGAACAATTCTCTAAAACACACATATGTGGTCAATAACATAAGCAGACACAAACGACACCAACTATTTCAACCCAATGCAGGTTGTTTTTTTTTATCGCACTTCCTCGCCTGTCAATTACGATGACTAATTTGCATAATCAAAAACCTTTGACCATCGCTTTTGAAATCCTACAGTTCAAGTTAAACCTCTTCCTGATTTATCTGTCTGTCTATCTGTTTGTCTGTCTGTCTGTCTGTATATATGTATGTATATATGTATGTATGTATGTCTCTCTCCCTCCCTCTCGCTCTCTCTCTCTCTCTCTCTTTCTCTCTATTTCTCTTATGCGGCGCGAGTCGTGGCCGCTTTATTTGCGTACACGCTTCATCGTAACCACGCACACAACTGAACTCAGGATCATAAAGGCGGCTGATTGACAGCGGTATTTTTATATCAGATGCTCTTTGGTCATGGCGGGATTACTTTCGAGGCGTGATTTTTCACTTTTTTTCTTGTTTCCTCCACGGGTAAACTGTCCGACTCTGAATCACTGCTGTCGCCTTTATCAGACCTTGCCACTTACTCTCCGAATATGAGTACATGTCAGAATATTTCCTAGGTCACAGGACAATCAAACAGATCATTCACATTACATTCTGTCACCTTGGATGGACTGTGTATCATTCTTACTTGACCAGATTTTGTGGTTCCCTTGCATCGCAACGTATCTACATACACACAAATTCTGACTTAGTAAAGGCTGCGTTCAGACACTTATAACGTCGGACCGTTGCCATAATTACGTATATGTAAATCGTATTAAATGGGTTCGATAATATGCGAATCATCTTCTTTTGGGGTTATAGAATGCCTTATCGCTAGGACAGTGCAGTATGACCGCAATTGACTATACAGTACAATTAAATCATTCCCCTATGCTATTGCCAGTTGGAGCGTACGCGAGATGGTACCTCAAATGTACATGTTATGGATGGTCACAAGTTCGTAACTCTTTGTTGTGGAAGGATCAGAATTTTCCGTCAGCATTTATCTTGCTGGGCCATGTTCAAAGACGAATGGTTCCAGCTGGTTAATCACATTTGAGTCTTCTCTTGTCGTTGCTCGGCAGAGTCTACTTGCAAATAGGTGATGCGTCGTATTCTTCGGTTTTTACTTTGGACGTAATTTGTGCCGCATCTACCTCAACCATTCAGGGAGTTAGACAAACTTTTTTTTTCATTCTCTCAATCCAGAGCTGATGACCATGTAATGAATCAATGCAATCAACGTCTCTTATACTGTTAGATTGTATTACTTCACCAGCTATCTGAGTGTCATAAATCGTATATAGATGATAATCTCACTGGCTGTTAGTAGAACGCACACGCTAAGTCTCTCTTTGTATGCAAAGTTGGAGAGCCAAGTTGATGCCTTTCATCACGGAATCGAGTTCAGTAAAATTAATATGTTAGGCATTGTTCTCAGATCACAGCTAACAAGCGTATTCGAATACTACCTCATGCGCCACTAATGCTACACCAATGTGTATCGAGCTGGCATCGAGCCATACGTTGAGTTCCAATCATCCACGCACACATTCCCACGAGCCAGATAACTCCGCTTTAATGCAGCCGCAGTCTCGTGCATTATATGATGGAGAAGTTTGTATTTACCTTCGTTATCCCAGCCTCTCTCGGTGAACTGTTTTCCTCTTGAAAACTTTATAAGCTAAACAGATCTATGTACCCACTGGGATGGTGTAACGGTCTTTCACGCAAGAGGTAGATGGTTCGATGAGTTACGACGTCAGAAACCTCTGGAACCGTGTTTTAACGGTCTAGCGCAGGATATCACGCCCCTACCAGATTGTCAATCCCTCAACTCATGCGCCGTCTTCAAACTGTTCTGAGACCTTAGATTCCAGCTCGATTTTAGTAATTTTGTTTTCTCCAGGTGCGGACGTGGCATCTTCCTCGGCAATGGTGTCGCTGAATTAAGTCAATATTGAGAAATATAATGCTTGCCTCTTTCATACAACCGAGATAATAATGACGATCATAATAAGAGGGAGCCACATTCATCCCATTTCTCAAACGTGGCAGACAGTACCTCTTTTCGCCAATCACTAGAGCCTTGTATGTTTACAGCGTCTCGCGGAACTCTCTCCCTACTTCTAGCAGAGATGAGTTAGACAATTTTCGACGACATTCACGCACGTTATTAGCACATACATCAGCGTTTGTAGTCTATCACTGGCCGTCCATTCCGCTCATTCCGCTGCATGACGCCCATCAAAGAAATAACACCCATAGAATAGCCTAGCTTAACTGCCATGTAGTGCACAAGTCAAAGCTTGTCTATTCAGACAAGGATCTCATGCTAATATTCTGCTCTGATTTTTACAGCTACCCGGCATTTGCAGTACTGAAGTAAATGACCATCTGATTACTTTCAAGCTGTATCCACTTTCAGCTGTGATGGTAGAAGTTAAAGGTGAAGCCAGGTTCAATGTTAAAGTTAGCTGCACAGGTTACGACTTTCGCATTGTCGAATAGAACCAATGCGATCGATCAATAATGATACATCTGTATGTCTTTATCGAATCGATCCCCAAAAGTCGATCAAACAACAGGAGTTTTCCACTACTACCAGTACATCAATCTTTTGAACATCCTATTGTTCGGTGGGAAATGGCTCTACTTCGACACAGCAACACAAATCATTATAAGGTCTACCCTTGCTTAGTGCAAGGATCTACACCGATCTGCATCCACTATTGAATATGAAAAGTGATGCGGGTATATTTGGGCGCACCGGTGTTTACTTTTTGTCGGAAGAGAAGAAAATAATAGATACCTAAACCCTTGGTTGGTTTCCCAAAGAGTCTCTAGCCCACTGTCCGCCCTAACCGCATTAAGTGAAATGTATACTACGCTTTCGGTAGTCTCTAGTAGTTTTTTTTAACATGGTTCACACCAAAGAAGGCAGGCCGCAACTATAGACGTAAGGGGCTACCGAGAAAAAAGAAAAGTGGAGAAGGATGGGGGTCAGCCTAACTTGGGATCTGCTCATGGAGATGTCTGTTTACATTAGTTTTAAATGTCTGCATGTCAGTACTGTCGGGGAAACAGGGGGCAGGTAGAGAGTTCCAGAGGCCAGCAGCACGAGGAAAGAAGCTATTTGAGTAGAAGGTTCTCCGGCATCTGGGGACCTCCACAGTGAATGATAGAGATTTAGTTGATTGTCGAGTTAGTCAAATTTACATCGAGGGGGCACCAGAGCAGCCAATTCATCGGAGCATAATCCATTGAAGTATTTGTAAAACAAACATTAGGATGCTACATTGCGGCGATGGGACAGGGACTGGAGCTTGGTTGACAGTGAGGGACCTATTAGGTTGGCGACTCTTGTCAAAGAGGGAGAGACTATTAGATAATGCACCAGCCCAGATGTGGCAACAATACTCCATACATCGGCGGATGGTGGCTTTGTAGATATACAGAATCATGTCAGGTATGAGGAGTTTACTAGCACGGTAGAGGGAGCCAACCTTCTTTGCGGCAGCCTTGGCAATGTCTTAAATGTGTTTGTTCCAATCTATGTTACCTGTGAAGGTTAGACCGAGGAGTTTGAATGATGAATTATCAGGTAGGCTTTTATTTGCCATGGCAATCGGTGGTTGGAGAGGCTGCTTGTAGATGTTGAAGGAAAGTAGCTTTGTCGTTGCAGCATTAAAAGTTAACAACCATTTATGACCCCAAACCACTACAGCCTGGAGGTCATTTTCTAAAGATTCAGTCATTGCCTCGGATATAATCGTGTCTATTTTACTAACATGGCGAGAGTAAAGCGTGATGTCGTCAGCAAATAAACTAATCTCCGACTCTATGTCATAAAGGAAATCGTTTATATAGATCAAGAACAACAAAGGTCCAAGGATAGATCCCTGGGGTACACCTGCATTTATGTCATGTTGCTTAGATGAACGGCCATCGAGGACAACCTGGATTTTTTTTTGATTTAGGAAAGATCCAATTATATTAAGTAGTTTCCCAGTAATAGCGTATGAACGTATTTTTAGGAGAATTCCTTTATGCCAAACCTTGTCAAAGCCCTTGGATATATCATGCGCTACTGCCCTTGCTTCAACTGCCTTGTCGAGTGTATGATACATTCGTTCAGAGATGACTGTTAGGATGTCTGCAGTAGATCGTGCTTGTCTAAATCCAAACTGGCGGTCAAATAGAAGTTTAGAATTAACTAAGTGCCGTACTATCGCTAGATTGATTAAGGATTCAAAGATGTTGGCAAAGATCGGCAGTAGACTGATCGGGCGGTAGTTCTGAGGGTCGGTTCTATTCCCAGAACTCTTGTAGTCAGGTACCACAGAGGCAATTTTCTAGCTATCGGGGAAGCAAGATTCAGCTATGCATTTATTGAAGAGTTTGGAGAGGACAGGGGCCAGTTCAGCAGAACATTTCTTTATTACTATTACAGGTATAAAATCAGGCCCACAAGCTTTAGAGGTGTCAAGGTTTTTTATGATGTCTCTGACCTGGGATGGGGTGATGACCAGGTTATCAACTGTGACTTCGGTCCGCAAATGGAATTCAGTGAGGGGTTGGCTATCTGAGTCTAAAGTAGAGTTAGAAGCGAAACGCTGGACAAGTAGTTCAGCCTTATCAGTGGCCGTGCAAACGACATAATTGTGGTTTGTATAGTGGGGGAATCGTTGATTGATCATTATTGACTACACTATTGTAGATTTTCCAGAAATCGCGAGTACCTAGTTTCTGTGACTGGATGCGTGTTTTTGTTAACTCATTATTCTTTCTCTTTGCTTCACCTATCACGGCCATACAATTATTTCTTGACTCTATAAATTTATGTCTATTAGTAGCTGACTTATAGTGGCCGAATTTACGGAATGCTTCTTGGCTCTCAGAAATGGCAGCTGCACATTCTGAAGTGAACCATTGAGGAGAGTGGGGCTTGCTAAATGATTTTCGCATGGGGACATAGGCTTCAATGCCTGCTTTGACCCATTCAGTTAATTCGTTTGCACACTGGTTTGCAGGTAGTGAGAAGGTTTCCCTCCATGGGGCGTCACTGATGTGATCTCTGATTGACTCGAAATCAGCCTGCTCGTAGTATCTCGTTGTTTAAGCAACCGTTCCTCAGCTTTTGGACGACTTTCTAAGGTGATATATATCATTAGCACAATGTGATCAGCATTCCCGAGTGGGCTATGAGCTTTCGTCACACAAGCCTCGGGCATTGAGGTCAAGAAGAGGTCAAGAAGTGAAGCTTGCTGGTCTACTCGATCGGGGATGCGGGTCGGAAAATCGACAGTCTGAGATAGGGAGTGAGCTAAGGAGAAATTATACGTAGAGTCGCCGGCTGCGTCAGTACGGCTAGAGAATCCCAACCAGTCGCGGTGGTGGGCATTGGGCATTCGAGTCAATTAAGAGTGATCTGTCTATTCTTTCAGAGAGAGTGAGAGAGAGTTTAGCAGAGTACAGTCCTGGGTCGACGGGGAGCGGTATAAGAAGTATAAGTTACTGACGCTGTGATGTAAAGTCAATCTAAAGCAGATGTAATCTTGGTCATCTGATTCTAACCTATGTTCTCTAGTCAGGGGGAGGGTGTTCCGAACATAAACTCCTAGCCCGTGCATATGTTTGTCAGTCTTTACGGTAGAGTGGGAGGTAGTCAGTCATATCAAAGTGGTGAGAGGAGATTCAGGATTTAAGGTTAGTTTCACTAAGAGCTAGGATATTCGGGGAGTTTGTCAGAAAAAAAGTTTCTACGTTGTAGATGTTGGTTCTAAGTCCCCGGATATGTGTGAATGCGAGCCTCAATATGTGGCATTTGCAGTTTCAAGTGTAGAAGGTTATTACTCTGATGGGCAAACCTTTGATGATGAGATCAGATGAACAGTTGCGACCACCTGTTTTGTCAGCACGCTTGACCTCCTTCTAAGCTCCGCCATGATCGAGGTATCAATGTTTAACGCATGTTATAGTTCGTGTGAGATGACATTTTGGAATCATTTCGCGGAAGTCAGTTTGGTAAGCCTTGTCCTGTTCGCTTAAACGTTCACTTATCTGCCGAACAACGTGACCTTGGTTAACTTCATATATGCCATAAATGCATCCTCCGTAAATGTATTTTACCAGGTCTCGATCTGTTATACGTACAGTTTTGATTGTTGTCGTCTATATCCAGGATAATGCATCTCCCTCCAAATACAACGGAAGTAAGCTCGCCACATTATCCACCGTCAGTAAATACATTTGGCATATTACTGCTTAAGCGTATATTCGCCATAGTATGTTAATGTATCTAGCCTCAATGTAAGTTGAAAACGCGCACAACAAACTAATCAATAAGACTCTCGAATTGTATTAAGAATTCTTTCAAACTATTCCCTAAAACACATAGCTCTCGGCAACGATATAAGCAGAGTAAAACAACACACACTCTCTATTCAACCCAAATGGAGCTCCTTTTTATAAAAACCTTCAACGTCAGTCGCAGACGTTGTCTAATTTGAATAATGATACGCTTTGAAAAATCGGTTTGGAAATTTTAGAGTATATATAAATGTATATATATATATATATATATATATATATATATATATATATATATATATTCATACAGAAAGAGAAGGTCAGAGAGAAAATATATATAATTTCTTTTAGTTAAATAAGAAGTTACAAATAAATGTGAAGTTTAATCGTGATATTATGTCTAAACTGTTCATTCAAAAGCAACTCTTAGATAAACAAAATATATAAGTATAGCATATATATATATACTCACATACACATATACATACATATATATATATATACATATGTATATATACATATTTATATATATGTATATATATATATATATATTATAGATAACTATACAATAAATAAATTTGAAATCTATGCTTGTTGTTTCATAAAAATGCTGGCAAAACTAGTACATGCGTCGTATTATATTTTTTTAAAAATATAACTTTTATTTCTCCCATTAATAACTTATTACTAAACTGTCATGTGCATTCACATAGAAGTATTGAAGTATTATATAACCTAATACTTTGTGCTTGATCTTCTCCAATAACAAAGTACTAACTTTCAGGGTATAAATGTGTGATAACTATTTAACAGTTTTAAGTAAGTTCATTTAAAAATCTTTCTATTGTAATAAAGGTCTGAGGTAAGTTGGCAATCATGTAGCTTAATTGTCAGCCACTGAATAATGCAACTTTAAAGATAACCTCACCTCTTTACCTTTCCAAACGTCTACTTACAGGAGTTTACATAATAACATATTCATCATGAACAATTGGCTTATCATGCTATTATAATAATAATTTTATTATTAATATTATTATAATAGTATAAAAGTATTAGTATAAAAAGTCACATGGACTCGATAGAGGTGTGTACTCCGTGATATAAATGCTCTGAAAGGATGCAAAACATCATTTAGACCACTAGAAAAGCACCAAGATTAATGGAATCGTGAGTAGGTATGCTGTCAATTACATTTCAGAGAAACCATCGGCACTGATCAATGATAACTCAATAATAATATATGAGGAAAGACCAATGATACAATGATGATCAGAATAGGCAGACAGTACTGAACATCTGGGGATATTTGTTTACACTCTGACTTCACGTAAAATCACCTGTATTTACCTAATAATGACTCGGTTGATAACTACCGAATAACAATAACAATAACAATAACAATAACAATAACAATAACAATAACAATAACAATAACAATAACAATAACAGTAATAGTAATAATAGTAGTAATAAGTGTAGTAGTAGTAGTAGTAATAATGATAATAATAATAGTAATAATAATAAAAAATACACAGGCACTTCAGAAGACTGACAAGAGATGAAACCAACGAAAATAGCTGGACATGGCTAAGAAAAGGACACTTGAACAGAGAAACGGAATATCTACTAATGGCTGCACAGAACAATGCAATTAGGACAAACTACATTAAAGCTAAAATAGATGAACCTCAGGAAAACAGTAAATGCAGACTCTGGTGACAAAGAGACGAAACAATGAATCATATAATAAGTGAATGTAGCAAACTAGCCCAAAACGAGTATAAGAACAGGCATGACTTTGTGGGTAAAGCAGTAACTCGGGAACTGTGCAAACAATTGAATTTCGAATACGCAGATAAATGGTACAAACATAAGCCAGAAACAGTACTGGAAAACGAAAAACACAAAATCATCTGGGATATGGATATACAAACAGACAAACACATACAAGCAAGGACACCGGGTGTTATAATAATCAACTAGAAGGAAAAATCTTGCAAAATCGTAGACTTAGCCGTTCCAACAGTCCACAGAGTAAAAAGCAAAGAAACAGAAAAACGAAGCAAATACACAGAATTAGCCAGAGAACTAAAAGGAATATGAAGCATGAAGAAAGTCAGTATAATACCAATAATCGTAGGAGAACTAGGAACAATCCCCAAAAACCTGGAAAAAAGACTGGGAGAAATTGGGATCAAAGGAATCATTGGAACTATACAAAGGACAGCAATGATCAAAACAGCTACAATCTTAAGAAACATTATTGAATGCGGAAACTAACACGCATAAGCTATGAAGGATCATACGCAATCTAACACAGGAAGAAAACAAAACTAACGAAAGAACACACCACAAACAAAGAAACAGAACATGCAAGAAACATCACTTAATAAGCCCCCTTCCACCCAATAAATTACAGCGGCCTCAACTGACACAAGACAAAATGCACCAATGAACAGAAATAGCAAGAAACACCATAAGCTCTCCCCCACCACCCACATAATAAATAAATAAAAAATAATCAGCTTCCCTAAAAAATAAATGAATCAAAAATAATCAGCTCCCCCCTAAAAAATAAATAAATAAATAAATTGTTTTTTTTTAATTAAAAAAAATTCCAAAAAAAAATTCAAAAAAATAAATAAAAAATAATACTAAAAAAATAAAATGATATAAACAAAAAAAATAAAAAATGGTACAAGTCTAGGCTGACACCACACAAAATATTTGCATAGGGTAAAGGAGGATGAGAAGACCGTCGAGGCTTATTGCCACCCAAACCCCAGAGAACACCAATGGTCCTTACAAGCGAGAAATCAATGGTAAACGGCTGTTGTGATACTGCAAATTTATTTGCGCTGGCTATCGAAAAGAGGTGGAGAATACTGGAAATCTGGGGAGACTTGTTGTCACTCAGACTCCAGGGAATACCGCCGGTTGTTGGTGAGCAATCACTGATGACCTGTGTGAGAACTCTTAGTGAGTAAATAATCATAGAAGGTGTGTTGTCACTTAGACTCCATGGAACACCACCGGTTGTTATCGGTGAGCAATCACTGGCGATTACTTTTGTAATAAATCCTAATGAGTACAAATGATAATAATTAACAAGAAAATCAGTCAGTCGTGATACGGCATACATCCGCTTTACATCGGAGGGATGTGTCAAATCTTATTTCAGCTTTACTTCACCATATTACATAGACTGTTCCTAAGTTCATACAATAACACAATGTTTGACACTCGATTCATCTGACCAGGCTAACATTCTGCATGTCTTTTGCTATTAGAAAGGTATATCAGATACATACATGACATTTGAAAGTTTAAATTACGCAAAGATGTCCATCTGGACGAACGTTTAAGTTCAGTCTTAGGTAAAGTGCAAGATCAACGAAAATGGAGAACTTTATTGGATACAATATGCGTCGAACAGCGAGTCTTTACAATGAATAGAATCGTGGCTATCGCGAAATGTGTGACTTTCACCGTTTCTGTGACCTTTTTGATCCTGACATTTGAAATAGATATGTAAAATTAAAATAATGTTATGGTCGATGTTCTTTCTTTGTTGGATGACAATTGATCGAGCAATGTGGGCACGAGGCTGTACACAAACAAACACGACCGAAAACATACACTCGTTGGCGAAGGTAATAACATAATATAAAGTTTTAAAAATACACTAATCTACATGAAAGCTCTTACATGAGAGACAAACACACAAACTAATGTGATAAATATATATATATATATATATATATATATATATATATACTAAAATACATGTATTCGTGAATGAAGAAAGGATGAAAGTGTTTAATCCAGAGAATACAACCGAAATGCATATATAATTAAATGACAGACCGATTACATTCTACCGTCGATATTAAAACCGCTAACGCCTTAATTTAGTAAAGGGGTATAGCTATACTTTTATAGCAACTGGTTTCTTTTTGTAACACACATAAGATGTCGGTAAGCTACAAAGCAACCCAAGTAATGAAGTAAAATCCAGAGACAACAACAAAATTATGTAATGTATCAACTACAGAATAGCCTATGAACACTACCACCCCCCAAAAAAGAAACATAAATTCTAAAAAAATTTAAAACATGTAAACATTTTTTCAATTCATTGAGAAAGTAATGTAAGTATGGACCTGTAATGAACACGTGTAGTAGAGCACGTGTCAACTAAAAAGATACAGAAAAACATTTTCCAAACGTATTTTCGTTGTCAAAGTATTTTTATGGTATTCATCATTATAAAGCATCGTCTTATTACCAACACTGTACAACTCAAGAATCAACCGGAACTTATATGAATATAGTTTCTTCCCTAGAAGTGGCCACCTGTGTGACATGTTTCTACAGGAATGTTAGCCGAAAGACGACAATAGAGCCGCTTAAATTGTCATGCCAAAATATATGTCGAGTCGTCCCGTGAATGAATCGTTGTTTTCAATTATTTCGTATTACTGTTCCATTATCTTCAACTGAGTTTTCCTTATAGTAAGTGATGAATCATTAATATTCAAAATATATGAATTAATTGCAATATAGGGTAAAAATATACAGATATAAAAAATAATTGGGTCATATTAATTACCTTAACCTACTAGTAAAAAAATCCAAAAAAAATACCATGCTTTATGTGAATCTATGGTCATAATATAAGAATAGAATGTGTGACGCAAAATGTACACTACTTGATATTAAGGAGATAAACTTGTAACAACGTTCAAATAAATATAATTATGTATAAGTTAATAGATGCATGGTCAGATTGAATTAGTCTGTTTATTTCCCTTATCTTATTCCGCTTCCCTTAACGACCTAGGGTTGGAAAGAAACTTTGTTAAAAAGAGAAAAGAAGGGAATATTTAATATATAATTAAAAACAACATTTATATTCAAGGTTATTTAATACATTATGGTATAGTGAAATAAACAAATTAAGTATAATATATATAAAACTATTTCATAATTCTGTTAGTGTTGATAGCCGAGGCTGTGTATAGGAAGTTGTAGAAGTTGTCGGAAAGTGTATCAAGTAAAATGGGGCATAAGGAAATATACATAGTGCAAAGTGGTAGTACGTTAAAGAAGAGAGAGAGATAGAGAGCAAGACGAGTTCTTGAAAATAAGAGAAAATAAGAACGAGCAGGAGTGCGATCAAGTGAGGTTATTTGAATTAATTGTTGAGATCATTAAGATACAAAGGAGCCAAAATTAAAGAATAGTACAAGGTTAGCGGAGGTGAGATAAGGTACGAGAAAGAGGGGGCTTTTTAGATTAAAGAATGAAGGGGAACAAAGTTCGGCTCTGTTATTAATAGAGCAGCTGTGTTTAGAGATCATAATGGCCTCATATATTCTTAGTTCATCGATATTTCTAACTAAGGCAATCATACGAACAAGATAATTCGTTGTGCGTTACCACATAATAAACTGTGTTTGTGGAAATGTTAAATGTGGGTGTTCAAGTGGTCTTTGAAGCGCTGGTGCAGAGGCCTGATAGTGCTACCGATATAGAAATTCTAGCACTTAGAACATTGCAATGTGTAAACTGTATGAGTGCAAAGAGATAACCTAGAATTGGGAATGGTGCAATTTAGCAAAGGAGCAGGGTTCAGGGTTGTGGTTACTGCATTTTTTAGCTAAGTGCAGTCAGAGAGTAGTACTTATGTGAGTGAGTGGTATGTCATGATGTTCGCTACCCATTTGCTTTGCGGATCGCCGATATAACTTTATCGCTGAATAAATAGAGTTAAAGAAGCAAGCGGTGATACGTGTGTGGCGTCTGCGTCTTTTGGTGTACCTGAAGCTGGCTATTGTTGAGTGGGGTAGCCATTGGTCAAGAGGGTCTGGTGTGTTTGATTTTTTATCAGTAGATAAGGTGCATTTTCTTTGTATACATCTGATTTCTTGCTTTAAAGGCGTAAGGCACATTTAACGCAGATGAAAAGTTTCCTGCAGGCGGGTTATCTGTAAAAACTAGTGTTATGGATTCATCCTCAGTGATGCTAATATTGAAGTCTAGTAGTAAGAGATTGACTGAGGTGTTGCGGTGTCCGATAGTAAACTGTAATTGGGGATCAGTATTGTTGAATGTGTTGACAATAATAGTGGGTTTTACACAAGATTATATGAGTATAAATGTATCACCAACATATTTCGTAAAAAATATGTAGGAGTAGCAGGTGCTGATAGCTTGCTGTTCCTACTATATATTTTTGTTCATTAAATATTCTACTTTCCGGCATTTAACATTTCATTGCTTTCGTCTCAGAATTCTCACCTTCATATTTACTTGTTTACCAGAAATGCTTAAAGCATACGAACATTTTCTTATATATATATATATATATATATATATATATATATATATATATATATATATATATACAGAGAGAGAGAGAGAGAGAGAGAGATAGAAAAAAAAGAGTGATAAATATGCGACGATTGTCCAAATTTATTCCAAATTTCAATTGTTCAATGGAAGGTGTATTCAGTAATAAACTAGTGTTTATTATTCTTTCCTTAAACCAAGGCTTTTCAAAGATCGAGATCTTATCATTTTTGATATACTTCCTGGACCAAAAAAGGCAGATGATATCTCGTTCAGAGGTCTAAATCCAAATGAAACAAAACGGTTACATTTGGGGTTAGGGGAGGGAGTGTTTAAAGCGCTAGGGGTCATGAGGTAAAATGGCCAGTCTTTTTCTTTTCAATCCTTTTTAAGTGCGTTTGGATTTACTTGTAATTTTGAGCACTTTCTCCACACTGCTCCTACGCAAACAGTTTTTCTCACGCTCTGCAATTCATCTGACTTCCTTTCAACGGAAATTTACCACCCGGACAAACTGCATATCTTTTTTACGGAACTTTTCTTTTCATTCACTGTGTTTTTTTAATAATAACTTTTTAATAATAATTTTCATATCTTTCAAAGAGAGAGAGAGAGAGAGAGAGAGAGAGAGAGAGTGAGAGAGAGAGAGAGAGAGAGAAACTGAGTTAGATAGATATAGATATATTCGTCCGAAGCGTGCGACTGTCTCGGATTATCATTCATACACTGATGAAAGAGTGGGTTGAAACGCAGGCGTATGTTAGTAAACATAATTTAATATCATTTACTGAAAATTAATATTATTATAAGCAGCTTTAATAAGATTAAAGGTGATCCCTGGACGGGGAAGTTAAAAATAGACTTACACGTAGCTATAAGGCATGTTCCGAAAACGTTCGTAGACGCTTAGTAAGTCTTTCCAGATATGCCACATTTCGTATTAATAGAAATTATCTGAAATTCATTCAATTCCCTTCTTGAATGTTGTGATGTTTCGTGGCCTAATAGTTATGGCGCTTGCTTGTGAAGTCTGAGTTGATTCTGTGGCAGGGTTCATTCCTTATACTAATAAGAGCGAGAGCTCAAAACGCTAGCGTATGTAGGTAAAAATTATTATATATATATATATATATATATATATATATATATATATATATATATATATATATATATATATATATAAATAAATATATATTTATGCTCATGGCATCAACAATATTATTATTATTTATATTATTATTATTATTATTATTATTATTATTATTATTATCTTATTATTATTGTCATTATTATTATTATTATTATTATTATTATTATTACTATTACTAGTATTACTATTGTTATATATTTGATTTGATATGCAAATTTCGATATCACACGGTAGTCTTAAGGGTAGTATATTATTATTATTTGATTATTATTATTATTTATTTATTTATGTATATATAAGTGAAATTTTAAGCTGAATTGATTATTGGGGAAATGGTAGTTTGATCACTACAATTGGAGAGCCATGCATATTATAAATGTCCTGTTTTTAAATCTCCGAAACAGTCATATGGTAAACAGCTGATGATCCCCATGTTAATATTAGATGCTTACATTAAGCTCTCCTGTTTTTGTTTCACTGTTAGATATTTAATCCCCATTTTTATTTTATTTACTTACTATTATATTTTTTATATATTTATAAATTTTCCAACGAATTTTAAGTCTGCACTATTTTGGATTTAGTTAGTTTCTTTGGGAATTTAAACTGCATCTTCATTTTTTTGTCTTTTTGTTTAAAATAACTGAAAGCTTCTTAAGACTAAATATATATATATATATATATATATATATATATATATATATATCGGTCTTGAATATCGGTAATATTTGTTCTTCGTTTTTTTATCCTACGCAAGTTTGTACATAATTTTTTTTCAATTCTTTATGACACAAATAAGTAATTATTTTGTTTGCACACACCTGAAGCCACGGGAAACTTGTTGACTTTCAAAATATAATTTTGCTTCAATATCGCGGATGGTTTTCGTGTTTGTATATATTTTACTTCTCGGTACATTCAGACGAAACCAGTTTGGGTGGTTATTGACGGTGATAAATACCACACAGTATCTAGACTGAAATTACCGTTGCCTTGCTCATGGCATCAACAATAGCTAATATGTGTGTATTCACATCAGCCGATGATTGACTGAATCTATCTCTCTTGCTCTCTCTCTCTCTATGTATATATATATATATATATATATATATATATATATATATATATAAAGATATATATACATTTATATATATTATGCACATATATATATATATATTGTTTTGTTTCATTTAACTTATATTGAAGTCCTCAGAAATCAAGGAGCCCCTTTCTAGAGCGTACACTAGATTTCTATATAAGAGACATAGCTATTTGAATAGTCATTAAAGTTTTCTTTTACCTGCAAAACGTTCAGTTAGTAAAGAAGTTAAGATTATTAATTCACCTCTACTCAATTGACCAGTGAATGATGTTATTGCATATCAACCATTTTTCGTATCAGTCGTGTCGAAGGGATACTTTGATATTTTGAATAGTTCGTCATGGTTTACTTGTAGGGGCATTATCCTCATACCAGGATAGTTTGACAAACCATTGTAAAAGGAGACTGAAGACACTTGAAGTCAGTGTCTAATAGGTAATTAAACTCCCTTGTAGTAAATTAAAACTAGCCATAGGACATCCACACTTCCACATTCATATATATATATATATATATATATATATATATATATATATATATGTGTATATATATGTATATATATAGAGTATATATATATATTTATATGTATATATATTTATGTATATATATATATATATATATATATATATACATATTCCAATGTGTACAAAAATCAAAATAGTGCTCGATTATGTTAGTGAGTACATGATATTTATTTATAAACATACCGTTAAAGTGTATTTAGCAAATCGGGGGCATCTATATATATATATATATATATATATATATATATATATATATATATATATATATATATATATATATGCATTCTCTCTCTCTTTCTCTCTCGCTCTCTCTCTCTCTCTCTCTCTATATATATATATATATATATATATATATATTTGGTCTGAAGAGGTTCACTCTCTGTGAAGAGTACAACGGAAACATGTATGCACATACGTAAACAATAATGTTTCTATAAATAAAAAGGTATACTTCAGAAAAGTTCTACTTGTTATTGAGCACTTTTTATAAACACTTGAGTTTCAACGAATTTACATCTACAGAAACTAATACCATACATGTACTACTATATATATATATATATATATATATATATATATATATATATATATGGATCATTTATATAAAATAATAGATTCCTTTAGAACAGATTACAATTATTTAAAAATTTTGTGGATGTCAACTTACTTTATATATTATATATATTTTATAAAGTATATATATATATATATATATATATATATATATATATATATATATATATATATATCCGTATGTTTGTGGGTGTGGGTGTGTGTTACATATATCGGATATATAGGATGGCACAGTTGCTTAGTTGGTATCGACGCGAACTTTGAACCTGGGTGTGCCAGGTTCAAATCCAAGTCATTCCGCTGAAAAACGCTTCCATCAAACCCACATGACACTTGTGTCTAATCTCCTGGAGGGGGGGGTGAATAGAAATCACATTAAAACTTGTCCAAGAGTGGCCTCAGCCTTGATGAAGTGGTGGTTTCTGTTTTATGGAGAAAAAAAATATTAGATAAAATAATTTCGATAGTATGAGTTAAATAGGAAAAGCGGAAGACCTACAACTCAACTTTTCGCCACGCTGTGTCATGGGCTTTATCAAGAGAGAAAAAAACTAGATGTGACAAAACACGAACAGATTTGTAATTTGGGAGAATATATATAGTTATATGATATAATGTATTTAAAGCTATCATTCAGAGGGAATATCTTTCCATGGTCACGACAACACTGCTTTTGTCTGCGGGCAAAATAATTATGTTCTGGTTGTTTTCTACATTTTTCAGGGGGCTTATATTTCATTTTGATAGTATTGTGTTCATGGATATGGTCATTTAAGTGGGTAAATATATATATATATATATATATATATGTGTGTGTGTGTGTGTGTTATTTCATATATATATATGTATATGTATTATATATGCATTTTGATATATCTCTTTTGTACATAGACTTAATTTTATTACACTATATATACTATCCGAAATTACATATCTTTTTTGCCACTTTTAGCTCCTTCTCTTTTCTTGATAACGCCCCCACAACAGTTGAGAAAAACGTTGAGATTGAGGTTTCCCCTTATTCTATTTTACTCATGTATATATATATATATATATATATATATATATATATATATATATATATATATATATATATATATATAAATATATGCAGTAAACATTTTTGAGACATATTTATGTTATGTTAGTTTATTCCTCCCAACGGCATAATGTACATTTGTATTTATGTTTGTGTTTTTTTACGAATTATTGCTAACAAAATCAATAACAATTTAAACACTGGCATTTTTGTTATTTCAGCGATAAAAAAGAATCTGGTATATATATCTATATATCTGTCCATGAGTTGTATAACGTCATGAATCATTTTATTTGGTATTGAGATAGTGTCTTTTCATTCCTCATTTCAAGTCAGCATATGTTACTGTTTTAGAGCGATGTATCTTATCTGGTAAATAGTCCATAAAAAGAAGTCAACATTATCCATAAGACCAATTGTACCGTTCGAAAATTTTGCAACATGATATGATTTTATATAGGAGTAGTGTGCAGTTCTCGTTACTGTAAATCACCTTATCTAAAACAGATCGTTGGCATGTGGTAAATAGAATCCGGAAGCATGTTGAGGTAAGCATGCTTTGTGACAGTTTTGTCAGAAACCGATGGCGCTACCATAACGAATGTTTATCTCCTACACCGCAGTTAAACCTGGTAAGTTACATTATGTTTGTTAGGAGTAGTGGATTTTCAGGAGAACAGTTGAAGCAATTGTCTTCATTAATTTCCCCATTAAACTTAAAACAGGCCCACCATTCTTTGTTTTAAACATAATTCACCAAAAACAAGGCAGGCCGCGACTGTAGACGTAAGGGGCTACTGAGAAAAGGGTGAAAGTTGGGGGACTCAACCTAAATTGGGAGCTGCATGTCAGTACTGTCAGGAAAGCAGGGAGCACCGTAGGAGTTCCAGAAGGAAAGGGAAGGAGTTCCAGAAGCTTTTAGAATAGAGAGCTATTTGGCATCTGGGGACCTCCACAGTAAATGAGTGGGATTTGACATATTGTTGGGTTGGTCCAGTCAATTTAAGCCTATCAGAGCACAACCCATTGAAGTACTTGTAAAATAGACACAACGAAAGCAACATAGCGGCGATGGGAAAGGGACTAGAGCTTTGTGGATAGTGAGGGACCTCTCAAGTTGGCGACTCTTTTTGTGACCTTGCCTAAGAGGTAGAGACTAGTGGATGAGTTCCCAGCCTAGATGTTGCAACAATACTTCATGCATTGGCGGATGGTGGCTTTGAAGAGATACAGGATAATGTCAGGTGTTAGTAGGTTACTGGTACGGTAGAGGGAGCCCACCCTCTTTGCTGCAGCCCTGCCTATGTCTTCAATGTATTTATTCCAATTCATGTTATATGTGAACGTTAGAGCGAGACGTTTTAATTAGGAACTCTCAGGTAGGGCTTTATTTGCCATGACAATCGGTGGTTGAAGAAGTTCCTTGTATTTATTGAAGGAAAGTAGCTTTGTGTTTGCGGCATTAAAAGTTACCATCCATTTTTTACTCCATTCGAGTACGGACTTGACGTCATTTTCTAAGGATTCAGCCATTGCCTCGAGTATGTGCGCGTCGGTTTTGCCCACATGACGAGAGTAGAGTGTAGGGTCGTCAGCAAATGTTCTTATCTCAGTCTCAATCGCATCAGGGAGGTCATTTATGAACATCAGGAACAGTAGAGGTCCAAGGATGGATCCCTGGTGACGTTGCTTATAAGAACGGCCATCGATGACAACCGGGATCTTTCTTTTTGTTAGAAAGCCTTTAATCATATTAAATATTTGTCTAGTAATACCATATGAGTGCAGTTTTATGAGAAGCCCCTCATGCCAGACCTGGTCAAAGGCTTTGGATATATCGAGCGCTACCGCCCTAGCTTCACCTACCTTGTCCAGTGTAGGGTATATGCGTTAAGAGATGATTATTAGGATATCTGCAGTAGATCGTGCTTGTCTAAATCCGTATTGATGATCAGAAAGAAGTTTAGTATCAACAAGGTGCCAGACTATCGCCAGATTGATTAATGATTCATAGAATTTGGCAAAGATCGGGAGTAGACTAATTGGACGGTAGTTTAGAGGATCAGTTCTATCTACATAATTTTTGAAGACTGGTACCACAGAGGCATTTTGCCAACTACTAGGAAAACAAGTATATATCACTACTTTGCAATCATTTCTTGTCTCTATTATATTAGTCTGTTCGCAGTCAACTGATGGCGGCAAAATTTCGGGAATGCCTTCTGCTTCTCAGCAATAGCAGCTGCACATTCTGAGGTGAACTATTGAGGAACGTGGGGTTTGCTGAAGAATTTTCGCATGAGGACATAAGCATCAATGCCTACTTTGACCCATTCGGTTAGCTCGTTTCCACACTGATAAGCACGGAGTAAGAATGGTTTACCCCATGGTGCGTGTCTGATGTGATCTCCGAGGGATTCAAAATCAGCCTGCTCATAGTTTCTAATCGTTTTGAGCAAGTGCTCTTCAGCTGTTACGTTCTCTTATTCACAATTGTATGTTTACCACTAACAAAAAAAACTTACTGTCAGAATCATCTATATTTAAGGTGCGAAATAATGTTCGGATGTGACATCTGAAACAAACTTGAAATTGGTGTTTCCCGAGCCATTTGACGTATTGATCACAGTTGTCGATTGCAGGAATTGGCATACTTTTCTTTAGCTGTTTAATGGCCGTTGTCATCTTGTGGGCATTGTACACAGTTTGATTTGATTTGAATTTCTCTCAGAAAGCAGAACAATGTTACGTCAGTATGAAGTTCTTTAGAACATTTTTTTCCAAATTGTCTTGTATGTCCTTCATGCTACAGATATGTTTTTTTAAATACATAGAGAATTTTATTGATTAATGTAAGTCAACATGTGATTACATTGATTATAATGCTTTTGTTAATTTAATCGTTGTTTTTTCTTAATGAGTATTCCCACATTTCATTATGAATGATGTGTATTGCAAAATCAGATTTTTCTGCAAGTTACATTGATATGTTATACATATTGTTTCCCCATCTACAATTCGCTACGATGTGTTCTAGGCGATATATTTAAAGTATTCAGAAATCAGTTCTTATGTGTTTAATGACATAGATTTGCATTGTACAATCAAACATCGTACTAGGATATGAAGCCTGTTCCTCCGTAAAAAATACTTTTTTCTTTACTTTTATTCACTTAGACAAGGTAACTGGCCCTTAAACTTAAAGAGCTACCGTGAATTATGATGTAGCTGTATAGTAGAATTCTAAGTAGAGGAATCGTGCACCGAGAAGATTGTTTACATTACGTTTAAATCGATGTACATTGGTACAGTACATGCCACAGAGACCAATGATGGAATTACAAAGAACAGCAGTCCCGGTAAAAGAATATAATAGAGTAGAGAGCCTTTCAGCATCTAGAAAACACTAACAGTAAAGGGGTCTGCATTTGCTGATTGTCGGGTCCAACCCAGGGTACGTATTTTTGAGGGCACAAGGGCAGATAGGTCGCCCGAGCACATTTCGTTGAAGTACTTGTATAACAATCACTAGGATGCAACATTGCGATGATGAGACAGAGGCTTAAGCTTGGTAGATAGTCTTTGAAATAGTAAGTTAGATACTTTTTTAGACACCGTTCAATAGGGCGTATAGTAGTTTGTGCATTGGCCAAAATACGGCACAATACTCCATTAATGAGCGAATGAAAGTTTGGAAAAATATATAGGTTACTGGCAGGTGTGATGAGTTTCCTAGCTCGGTAAAGAGAGGTCACCTTCTTAGCACTATATTCTATGTTTTTATTGCAATTCCTGTTACCTAAAAATGTTAGGCCTAAGAATGTTCATATTTGGCTCGCGCGGAGGGTTCCATTACTAATAGCAAAGAATAGTTGGTAAGGTGTAAGATACCTGTTAAATTTAAACAGCTGTGTCATGGGAGCGTTAAATGGAACCACCTATTTTTGACAGCTTTTCACTACAAACTGGAGGTCACTTTCTTAAGGTTCAGCATTTTGGATTCTCACCATGTTCCTTGTCCACCCTGGATACCTCTGCGTTCGATTTGCCGTCATGTCGGGAATAGAGCGCTTTGGCTATCAGCAAATATATTGGATAGTATTGCATCAGGGAAGTCGTTTAGTAAGTTCAGTAATAATATAGATCCAAGGATCGACCCCTGGGGCACATTCGCATTAAGGTTATGTGTGTTAGATGTATGTCCATCGACAATATAGATCTTTCTTTTAGTTAAGAACGATCTGATTTTATTAAATATTCGTCTCGAAATACCGTACAGATTGATTATCATGGGAAAACCTTCATGCCAACCTTTTGATATATCAAGCGCTACAGGCCTAACTTTACCTGCATCATCCGGTGTCTGGTATATGCGTTCAATCCTCTTACCCTTCCTTTTCTTCCCGAACAAACCAGGATCCTTAATCAGTTGCGTCTAAACATTAATTGAAAGATTTCTTCTTTGTTTATCACACAATTCCGATTTTTGCTGACACCAATGAATGCCACACACAGCCACTGCACTCTAGTTTGTTTCGAGCGTAGTTGTTCTCCCAACCGATTTGCTGGAAACCTTAATGAACACCTCGTATTCTTTACGATGTATTTAATTTGCTAGCGCGATATTCTCGTCTCAAGCGATCGTCACTTCCCAAATGATTCATTTCTCGATGTTGTTAGAATACATTAATTGGTCTGGGCGAAGTGTCTTCTATACTTGTTGCGTTAGGGAGTTCGGCTGTTTATGCAGGTACACAATAATGTAGTATTTTTTATTGTCTTGTAATTTTACACTACCTTAGTAAAATATATCAATTAATGTGTACACTCTATTGTCAATATGCATCGACTTACGAATTTTGAGAATATATTTGCAATGACTTTAAACCTGATTATGGAACACTCTTTAAATGTCACTGCAAGTTTTCATATACTGCCATAAAAGAATGAGTGACCGAATGGGAAAACAATCCCAGGAATTGTCCACGTCTATATATTTTTTTAATCACGTATTGTTGTTCTTACTTTTGTTCGTCCCAACAAGGTACATTGGAACTGAACCACAAAAAGGTCACTGTGATTGCTGTCAGCTC
This sequence comes from Sepiola atlantica, assembly GCA_963556195.1. NCBI lineage: Eukaryota > Metazoa > Mollusca > Cephalopoda > Sepiida > Sepiolidae > Sepiola > Sepiola atlantica. The sequence goes on along the minus strand of OY744515.1, from coordinate 168,093,560 downwards.
TATAGTGAACAACGTGGGCGTAGAGTTCGTCAGCAAGGTGTGTGTTCACATAACTTTTAATTTCAGCATGTGTCTACAGTCGGGTAAACGAGAAGCAGGTATGAAATGCAAAGGCAATCAGTCAGTGACAAGAAGCTCCGTACACATAAAACCTTGCCAGGAAAGGATGTAATTCTGTCGATAGGCGGGTGGGTCGAGCGTATTTTAGTTGAGGGGGTACAACTGCAGGAAGTTCATCGAATGACATTATGTGGAAGTACTACAGCGATGTGCAAGAGGCTACAGCTTTAGGGACAGTGCGGTAACTATTATGTTAAAAACTTGTTTTGCACCCTGTCAATGGGGAAGAAACCAGTGAATGATACACGTGACTAAATATTGCAACAGTGCTCCATGCGCGGTCGAATGATGCTTTCATGTATATAAAAAATACGGGCAGGTGTGGCTAAATAGTTTGAGCATTAAACTCTTGAGAAGAGTTCTATTAGCAATGAAAATCAGTGTATTGGATTGTTTCGTAATGTACTAGTATTGCATTATCAGTTGCAATATTGAGTGCACTCAATGGTATTCATGAATAGTATATCTTAATTTGCATAGAACACACAATAGCATTTAAACACATTTAATGTATTGATCCTTCTTTATGTATCCGTTAACGTCGATACATCAGACTGATTTCATTCTTTCAACACTAGTCATTTTTTACGAATATTTAACTAAGTTGGTACAAAACAATTAAAATTCAATTATATTTTTTCCTAGAAAAGTTTTCCTCATATTTTTTTTAAATTTGAATTTTTATTTTATTTTCTGTTTATTTCTTTATGGAAATCGCGCCAGACAAGGCTTAATGCACGTTGATGTAAGGATATAACAAGAACGAATGTGGTTACCGAAAAAACTGAAGGCCTTAGTCTTGAAACAACATACTGATATGCAGGATGAAAATAGTCAGCAGGAAGAGAGTTACACAGGCTTGCGGTTCATGGAAAGAGGCTACTGGAATATGAAGTTGTACTACAATGAGGTATCAAAACAGCGAATTGATAGAGACAACTTTACCAATGACTCAAACGAGCTGGAACAAAATAAGCGGGAAATAGATTACATTATTCTGAACAACACATGGCATGATATTATTTTTTTACAAGACTGAGACTAACAATATCACGTATGTTAAATAGAGGGTGTAACATGTACAGCAAAATGCAAATGAAAAAAATCTGCAGAAGGCTTTTTACATTTGCTTTTGACACCAGGGGATGATTCGATAAAAATCTAAAACGTTCGTGTAACCTGTGAAACCTATGAAACAGTTATTTTTTTATTTCAATACAAACAAGATCACCAGAAAAATTGAAAAAATAAAAAAAGTATAATTTAACAGACAAATTATTTTGTTTTTAACAATGTATGCATAAATGAGAAAATGCTGCCTTAATACACACACACAATATATATATATATATATATATATATATATATATATATATATATATATATATATATATATATATATATGTGAAGAGAAGGATGAAAGTAATCCGACGTGATGGGAAAATGAAAAAGGAAAACCAAAAAATGGATGTTTTTTATGTGTACATCAACGTTTCGTCTTTATTTATAAGACTTCATCAGGATGATAAAATAGAGAAAAAATGTCATGCAAGTACAGATACATGTAGGGTAGACATATTGGGAAAAATAGAATGAAATAGTGGCCAACTACTGGGTGGACGTCCGTATTTGTTGGAGAAATTGAAATGAATGTAGAAAAGAATGAGTGGGGAAAAAATGGAAGGATGGGGTGAGCCAGGACTACTGTAGCTGGTGGTAAGAGAAAGAGGTGGAGGATGAGCAGGGGTAAAGTGGATGGCAGTCCAAATAAACTTTCACATGTTCCAAATATCTCAAATATTCCATACCCACCCTTTCAATCACCGCCCTCCTCCACCCCCCAATCCCTCACTCATTGCTATCATTTTCCAAATATTTCAAATATTTCACACCCTATCACAACAAATCCTCCCTCTCACCCACTCAACTATTTTCTCCCATACCCCTTCTTAAATTCCCTCATTTTCTCAAAACGCTCTCTAAGACCAAACTTTCGCCCATCCACCAACATCACAGCCCCCCTTCCTCTCTACCCATCCTCCTTTCCCTGCATACACCCCCCATACACAAACATTCCAACCTACTTTTTCCCCTTCAATCTTGAACCGCAGCCATCTGGTCAAACACCCCCCTCTTCCTCACCTCTCTCTCTCTGCCATCCACTTTACCCCTGCTCATCCCCCACCTCTTTCTCTTACCACCAGCTACAGTAGTCCTGGCTCACCCCATCCTTCCATTTTTCCCCACTCATTCTTTTCTACATTCATTTCTATTTCTCCAAAAAATACGGACGTCCACCCAGTAGTTGGGCACTATTTCATTCTATTTTTCCCAATATGTCTACCCTACATGTATCTGTGCTTGCATGACATTTTTTCTCTATTTTATCATCCTGATGAAGTCTTATAAATAAAGACGAAACGTTGATGTACACATAAAAAACATCCATTTTTTGGTTTTCCTCTTTCATTTTCCCATATATATATATATATGTAAGAAGGAATAGGTAAAATAAATACCTTTTGAAGCATTAAGGTGCGATATCAATTTTTTTTATAAAAAAGAAAAATAATAAATCGAAACCGATTTTTTTTTTTATTTATAAACTAGCATTTTTTTTTTGTTAGGTCAGCTGTATTCCATAAAAAATTAACCCTCCCTCTACACTCATTATTTATTATTACTAAATGAGTATATATAACAACAGAATATCAGTGCACTATTTCGGTTTAAGACTTTTTGAATCATTTTACACGGGTTTTTTCCACCCGTAATGTATTAACAATAGTCAAACAACGGTATTGTAATACGAAACAATCTATTTATGCCGATTTTGTCACAAAACAAAATTCAAGCAATACTTACTATGTTTTTTTTTATCAAAACATAACTTTTATTGGACGCGCCACTGCATTTTCTTTAAATTTGGAACCTGTAAGAAAATTCGGAAACTTATTTACTGACTTTTATATTGATATTATTGGTAATTGTTTTAAGGCGAGCAGGAATTGAAGTTATGGTGCATTTTAATTACATTGAAAAAACGATTGACAATAATTTATAAACCTGGTTTTCCAGAAATTGTCAGTAATAATATAAATATTGCATTTTATTATTCGGAAAATAACCTTAGTTACGTTTAAATATGTCAGTATAGGTTAGAGAATGACCCTTGGAGGTTTATGAACAAAATGAACATAGATTTCAAATAATAATCTAAATAGTTGTTTTTCAGTAAAAAATAAAGCAATGCGATATATGTTAAACGTTCTACTATAAGACTTCCAATACTAGTACATTATAATACACTAAGCACATTTCATGGTCACTTTGGAAATATATCGCTCTGTTTCTAATGGCTCGTGACTGCAAACCGAAAGGTTGAAAACACTGACTGTCTTCTCAACGGTCGAGTTTCAATCTTGGTTTGGGTTACTTGCGTGTCTAGTCACACAGAAACAAAACATGAATGGTTATATATCTATTTTTTATAAAGTTCAGTATGCACATTCGTTTATATATATTTGTTGTAATCGTGCACTAGGAAGCATGTTTAGTTGTTTCTATGTTTGCGGTGCATACTGCAGGTGAGGGATATGGAGCTAAGAAAAAACAGACAATACAAAAAATTGAAAATATATCTGATTTTGAATGTTACCACCTGGAATGTTATATCATCTTTAAAAGTAACTATATACTTAACCATATACTGATGCTGAGAGATGAAGCTTCTTATAAAATAATGTTTGTAAAATAAGAGGTGTCTCTGCTGTTGTTGTGACTCATTTAGGGACTTGAAAATGTAATAGCTATTCAGATACTAAAGTCCTAGACTTCTGTGTGCTCATAAATCAGACTTGCCATTATCTGAAGTGGTTAGTTTATGCGTTGTCAAATGGGAATGGCCGAAGAATATAATCTTCCCTCACCTTTGAAAGCTTTGTCAGTCTGACCAGTATTTTAATATACTAGAGATAGGTAATCTGTATCTCAGTACAGACCATCAAGTCTACTGCGCGTCATAAGTTGGTTGACTCTGTGATACATCAAAAAGTTGTCAACAACAATCAGCAAAACAATCTGCTCAGTGACAAGCAATATGGATGTCATCTTCCAAGGTTAATGACTATCGTGCTGATTGTAATGTCACATAGGATTAGCGTATCTATAAATTCGTTTCTAGATCAATAGTTATTGACATATCAAAAACCGTTGATAGTGTTGGACAAAAATGTTTGTTTCAGAAGCTTGCTAAATAGGGAACGTCTGAAAATGTCTTCTCAACAATCAAATCTTGTTTTCTGATAGGTGTATAAAATGGGGGCGTGTATATGTACTGGTTTGAAGCGGATAGTATCAACGCCGGTGCATCAAGTACCCATTCTGGGTCGAACCTCTTTCCTGATCTTCATTAAATATCTTTCAAATCACATTCTAATATCATTCCTTGGCATCTATGCAGATGGCACAAACAGATATAGCAGCACATCAAAAAGCATTAATGGTCAGCATCTTTTTAATTATTTCTCTTCCGACCTGGATCACGTGGTGCAATGGGAAAAAAGAGTATGGTTGCTTTTAATACATCTAAAACCAAGCTTTTCTTCTTTCACCACCAACGCTCAGGTCCTCACTTCATCATAGTTAAAATAAATGTATCTACCTTTGACAACGACGATTGCTTTGATAAACCTCTAGAACTTACTTTACTTCCAGACCACATGTGGAAGGTTTACATGAAATATGTTGTCACTGTCTCGGAAAAATAGTTGCATCATTCTACCGCTCCAGAAAGTACCTCACTCCTGACGCTATTCTCAACCTGTATAAGAGTCAGCTAATCGTAACATTGAGTATTGTTGCCAAATCTGTGAATGTGGCGATTAGAGAATTAATTTCTCCTTTGACTGTTTACAAAATCGACTTCGAAATCAAGTAGGGGGTGTCTTCTATTCTTCTCTACCCCTTTTTCCCCACAGAAGAGACGTGTTTATACCCTTTCTACTCTGTAATAATGTGCTTATCTTTTAGTGTATACCTAAAATTGAACTAAATACCCATAAACAAGGTTTTTTTTTCTCAAGAACTATCCGTCTGTGGAATAGAATTCAATGTGGATGATTCAACTGGTTTCAAGTCCAATGTGAATTAATTCTTTTCGAGCCATCTTATTAAATAATTAAATCCTACCTGGTTTACACCATCGTTTAAAAATCTCAAGGTGTTATCTCAACGCGCACCTGCCACATACATTAACCCGTTTCTCCGAATTGTATTTGGATTAAGATAAGAATAATTTATTAGTACAAAATAAAATACCGCTTACCTTATGATTGGATTTAGATTGGAAGAGGTCTGACCATTTTGTCTGAATTAGATACGGTTCGGCCTGGTGCTATGAGGCAATTATGACTTCGGTAAGGATATTCTTTATTGCGGGCTGCACTTTTGCGGATTTAAACAATCTAACCACAGCCTAGTGGGTGACACAACGCGTCAAATTCTTTATATTTCTTAAATCAGTGTCAACATTACGAACAGTATCTTTTGAGACGGTAATTGATTACGTATCTGGGTTATTTCTCTTAGCTGAATATTTTCGTAAATGATTCGTCAAACTATATAACAATTTAACTGATTACCTGATAAAATGTCTGCGCGGTAAGACAACATCGATATGGTTTAAACGAAATCAATGCTACCAATCCGAATATATAGATGTACTTCAACGTGAAACTTGATGATATGATAGGAAAGCTACGCAATAATACGCTATCATGTTTCAGCCAGAGTAGATACTTTTTTATATGTGTTAACTGTAATCGAAAATCGTTGTGCTGTCATATTTTTAAATCTATCTATACGCATTCTTAGAAAAACACGTTGAAGCTAATCGTAAAATCATTATATTCACTTATCTTCTCTTCGCTTGATGACTGTCAGTATTCTCATACTCTTTTCTATTAAGTTTCTTGATCATTCATTTTCTTCTACCTATTTTTTTGTTGTTCTTCGTTTTTTTTTCTTGTCTTCTTTTTTTTCTTCATTTCCTTCTTAATCTTATTCAAAGAATATGCAAAACTGCGAATAATCTAATTGCATCAGACGCTGATGTTTTTATTATTCTAACATTTTTCTTTCTCTTTCTTCTTTTTTTCTTGTCTTGCGTGTTTTCTTTGCGATCATTTAAAACTTTAATACGTTCTGCTTTTTATATATTTCAACAAGTAAACATAAATATGTCTTCGATTGAGACGGACGGCCATTAAATGCACGAGCGTTAAGACTAGACTCTCAGTATTTATTTACCGCGGATTACTTGGAAATATGAATTTGAGAATATAATAATTTCAGCATTATTCAATCAGGACATTTTCATACAAAGTATTTCACATCAGTTAAGTGTTTTGAAGTAATCTGGAGATTTTTCCAATGATTAGAATTGATTTTTCTAATGGCGCAGACAACCAGCTCTTATTTAAATGGCGAACGGAAGACTGTGATATTTCTCTTTTTCTTTTTCTATTTTTAAAGTCCAGCATTAATTCCTCATAATAAACAAGGCTTTACATTTAATCTTCATCACTTTAATTGCCATATTTTAGAATAGAAAATAACATAATCTTATTTTGAAATGCGGACACATTTTCTGCAAGAGTCTGAATAATTTACGTGGTTTATTTTCATAGCAAGTTTAACAGCGTACTAAACCTATTTTATAGCACCAAACGTGCTTGTCAAGATAATTATGGATTTTTAAAAAGGGCGCATGGATGGGGCCAAGTATTTATATGCGGTATTATCGAGTCAGCTGAGTCAGGTTCAAATATTATCGGATCATATGTGGTAACATACAATTTAATAAGATTTAAAAAGTAACGACAACGCTACCCACTAGTACAAGTGACATAACAGCTTGTGTTAAATACATGGTTTCCAATAGAAAGCGTGTGGGTTTATACAGCCTCAAAACGCAGGATAGTACAGAACACAAACGATTCAAATAAGAAAGAGCTATATATTTAATGTATGAAAAATAATTCTATAATAATGAATATGTATTTATAGAGTTCGGTGTCGAACCTCGCTATGTCCTCACACATTCATTAACCGTAGACGATGAAATATCTGTAAGTAAAATACTTCAGACACACACATACACCCATATATATATATATATATATATATATATATATATATATATATATATATATATATATATATTAAGGATGATTGGTTGTGTACGAACAGAAAAAAAACATGGTGTTGTTTGCGTAATTATTTTGTTTTTATTTTGATTTTTCGACCAGGCCTCCATTCTTTGTAAAAATGATACTAAAAATAGTATATATGCACAGGTTTCCTTGGTAGAAAAAATCGCTAGCTTTCGGTTATACGTAATGCAATACGATATAAAAGAATGTATTATTTGATTATATACAATATATTCACTTTAAACTACTAGTGACAGATTCGGTAGATCAACTGTTAAAGCAACAGACGTCAACCACAACTATACGGGTCTTTAATCTTGCAATCTGCAGCCACAATTATAAGTCGCATACGATATAACAGATTATATATATATATATATATATATATATATATACATGTATATATATCTTCCTGGGTCTCACCGACCGGGTTGAATCACAAATAAACCTTCTGCCTGATGAGACCTCAGCTCTTGATAGCTGTAGATCGATAACATTGACATGCCAGTGTAGCAGACGGTGTACATGTTTGAATAATAAAACAATCTATAATATAGCTCTATATTTTTATTGAGCACTCTTTTATAAGCCCGGTTTTATTCCCTTTGGATTTCTACCCTGTGGATTTTTATACTACCTGGATTACACACACATACATATATATATATATATATATATATATATATATATATATATATATATATATATATATATATACACTAGGAATAGTACGCGACATTTCCCATGCACCCAACCCGTGTCCGATAATATTGGTGATCTTAATCTGTTTTTTTTACAACTTGAAAATGTGTTGGTGAATATTTTAGGCTATCCTTTTTAATATTTTAATGATAGGAAACACTAATACACTGCGTATGTGGTATGCCTTAATGATATTGGTGGTTACATGAAATGCCGGTTCTGCGCCTATTAAGATCTCTAGTCAGCAAGCAAACATTAATACTATTTACCGTAGAAAAATCGAAATGTGTTGAGGGAACGTACAAAACGATGAAAAATTATATTATTTCATTTCATGACTATTTTATAATACCTAACTGTATATACGGAGTTCTTATCACGTGTACTTTTAAGTTTAAGAACATATTTTAATTTTGACGCATTTGATACGTGTATTTCAGGACATTATACCCTACATTTGTTGTGTGTTATTTTTGTGGATGTGGGTGTAGTCTGCAGTTCAAAAAATCTATACTTTTTCCAGGGCATACAAATCATATTTTATTTTTGTAGTGATCTATAAAGTACACATGGGGTAACTGTGTTCAGATAAGCTATGGTAGTACTTTGGTGCATTTATTAATATTTCTAAAAAATATAATGATTAAAGGATCATAAACAATCCAATTTCAGAGTCAAAGTATTCTTATACATATTTGTGCTTCGGTTTTTACAAATCGAATTTTCAAAAATAAATACAGATTTTGTTAAATCACGTGAACTAATCGGTAAGCGATAGAGGTTATATTGAATTTCAAAACGCGAGGATATTCTTTTTTTATTTCTCAGCTTGTCATACATATAAAAGTCAGAAAAAAAAATCTAACGATGGTAAATCGGTACGTTCTTAAGTATTATTTTTGTTTTTACTATATGGACGAAAACACAACTCTAAGGGTTAAGAAAATCGACTGCCTAAGTAACACACAAAGCACTTGCATGTGTTTAGTTTTATTTCTCATAGCATCTTAACGTAAAAAAAGCGAATCTTCTACAAAAGATCACGCTAACGTATGACATATCCATTAGAAGACATATCAAAATTGAATCGACATTACACACGGGAGATTTGAAGGGGCGTCTCTGTTAAAGCCCTCTCAGAAAAAAATACATACCTTATATATGTCTATCTTCAGAATAAAAGCAGAGCTGCTAGGTTATAGCTACAGCATTTCCTCTTTCATAATAACATATTACATGGGATTGGTTTAAATGTCATAACACATATTGACCTGCTTTCTGGTGAAATGAATCGATCCCGAACTGCCTTCAAAATAAACTAAACAACTTTAAACATAGATGTAACATTCTACCATATTACGTTCATTAAATTACATATAAATAGTTTCATGTGCACTTAAAATAAGTGTTTTATTTAACTGAAAATTAGTTTATACAAACACACATGCACACACACACACACACATATATATATATATATATATATGATGTGGTGTTATAATTACCTACTAGACACTATCCGCGAGTGTCTTCGGTCTCTCTGTACAAGGGTTTGTCAGGACAACCTGCCATGAGAATGCTTACCCCTACAAGTAAACCCTGACCAAATATTCAAAATTACATAGTATCCGCAGCACAAATAAGATCCTCTCATACGAGGAATAGTGCATCTTCTCTTTGTGATGTTATTTCAAGTAACACCACGTAGCTGGATACTCCACCAGACTTGATGAATTCTTGTCCTGGAATCCGGTAAGACCAACAGACCACAAGAAATATATACTATGACATACTTAACTGGTCAGTTGGGGAGAGAATAATTTTATTATTCTTAATTTTTTTACTAACTAAATGTTTGAGTAATAAAGGAGAATTTTAGTAGAATGTTCGGGTATCTATGTATCTCATATAGAGGTCAAGTGTTAACCCCAGAAAGGGGCCCCTTGATTTCGGAGAACTTCGACTGAAGTAAAATGAAACATTAAGGGATATATATATATATATATATATATATATATATAGAGAGAGAGAGAGAGAGAGAGAGAGAGAATCAAATATAAACTAAAAGTAAACTTTTAGTAGATATAACCTATAGTGAAATTGTTTAAGCTCTATATACGGTATAGATCGATTATAAAGATAGAAGAAATAAGAGTTATAAACATGTACGAATGTCCAGATTTATTTCAAACTTCGATTGTTTAATGCAAGGTATATTCTGTAAAAACTAATTGTTATTATTCTTTTCCTTTAGCCAATGCTTTTCTAAATATCGGAATCTTATCATCAGAGGAGATATAGATAGATAAGGTTGCTGTAGGAAAAGCCAAAATTCAAACATTTAAAAAAATGTTATTAAAAATGGAGTGAAAAGAGTTCGTGTAAAAAAGATATGTGGTTTGTCCAGATGGTAATTGTCCATTGAAAAAGTTTCCAATGAAAAGGAGATTTCGAAGAAGACGAAAAAAGTTTTTCGTAGAGGCAGTATGGAGAATGTGTTCAAAATTAGGTACATCCAATGGTGAAATGTTGAGTTCAAATCGTAGATGGAGCGCACTTAAATGGAATTGATATGAGAAATTTGGCCATATTAAAAACTTCCTGGGCCATGACATTAGTGGTGAAATATTCAAGCGATTCTAAGAAAAAAACGTTAAGTTATAATCGAGACCAAATTAGGAGGTGGGTTGGAGAGAAGGGAGAGTGAAACATGATTTAAACTGCAGATTCTATTCATTGGAATTCTAATCTCCGCATCGGTAACTCTCTTAAACGTTCGAAATTATTTTGTCCTCCGTCCAAAATCCGGTTTTAACTACGGACCCTTTTTTCCTTTCAAATAATATTTACACTCAATGACCTATTTCTTAATCCATGACCAGTCCTCGCGCACATCCTACCAACCACACCCTCATCACTTGAACCCTTCCCCCGCCATCCCCCTTTCTTTCCAACAACAACCACGGCTCTTTCAACTAACCCTACCACGTTCTTCCTTCATTAGGAAATCTATAAAAAAAACGAATTGTTAATTATCTTTAACTGAGAAGTTTTCAAAAAGCGATACACGCGGGTAAACTTGTAGATAAATCGATTTACTTTCGTGTGATAAGATTTAAATGATTATATCGATTAAATAAGGGGTTTTCCGACGAATTAGTTGGCGAAGAATAATTCTACCCTCCAAGAATTTTAACCACCCGATATTTTATTTTACCCTGAAAATATTTGTGTACGAACTTTTGGCATATTAATTGGATATCTGTCACTGAGTAAGTTTATTATTGACAAACAATTTATTGATATTTTCAGTCGTATTATGTTAGACATTTTTCCTTGATTAAAAATATATATTAATTATTAATTAATGTTTATATTCATTTTAAAAAGAAAACATTTCTTCGTAAATAAATTATTTAATTTCTTCAAAAGAAGGTAATACTTAAATTTAAATATTTTTTAAAAGAAATTAAACAAAAAATGTTAGTTAACTTAATAGTATGAAACACGTGTGTTATGTTTGTTTACGTTTTTGTCTTACGAACTTAACTATATTGTAAGGTCTATTTAACAAAGAATTACAGATAAATCTAATAACAAAATTAAGCCAACACATTACAAATTTTACCTATCGAACACACTTTCTAGACCGAGGAAATTATTATTTTTGTACTAATCAAGATTCGCTTTTTTTAGAGAGCTAGAAGCCCTACATTGAAATACGACCTTATTTGTAACTCTTACTTTGTGTGGAGGCAAGTCAAAAGAAAGGCACGTAATTTAGAACAAGCTCAACAAAATCACAACCTGCGAAATGTGATTCTACTTGTTCATGCTATTCCGTTTGAAAACCCTTAAAACATGGCAGAAACAAAACCTAAAACAATTGCATCGGCATTTATAGAATAGGATAATTTTCGTAGATAAATTTTGCGTAAAATTATCCTCATTCCCAGGTAATTCTAAATGTGTAAGACGCTGCATTAAACATCTAAGCACTAATCTTATGTCCGACTAGTAAGGTCATGACACTTAACATACTCGCTTATAAAGTACACATCCTAAAATAAAAAGCACATAATTTATCTCCCAAAGCAAAATATTGTGTAGGTGGCATGCCGTAAAACGAGAAATAGTCTGGAAATTACGCCCGATTCACTGTAAATTCATATATAAAACAGACGCCCTACTATAAATTCTGAAACATATTTTTTTCTTGTCGCAAAGTGTTTCAGGGTAATCACGCGTAACTACTTAAAAAAAGTAAAATCTCATTTTTAGAGGTGTTATTTACTTGAGAGTATAAATCTTGAATGCTACCATAATAATAATACTTTTTAAGTAGTTATATAGTAAGTAAATCTACTGAACTTCTACAAAGAAAACAATTCAAATTTTACATTTCATCAAAATATGAGTTTAAATATGAAACAACAATTATTAAAATATGTTAACAATTGATTTTTATTCATAAAACACATTTGAAATTTATTTACAAAAGTTATAAAAAATGTATATACTTACATTTTCATGTTAGCACTATTTAAGTGTATTTCACGTAGTTTAGTGCTCTTTTTCAATGTCCTTATCTTCTGGTGATAGGTGATAGCACACGAGACATCCATTCCATATTTCAGAGATCGTAACCGAGAGATCTATTAAGGAGTTTTCCCGGTTATTTAAGCGCAAATGTTCGTATCGTTCTCGCTCTGTGAGATATATTTAACTGACCGTTAAATATATCTCACAGAAATTTTAAATTTTTGGAAATGTGAAAAAATAAAAATTAAAATTATAAAGCAAACCATGGTTATTGGAATATAATAAAAACTGTCTTATATATATATATATATATATATAAGACAGTTTTTATTATATTCCAATAACCATGGTTTGCTTTATAATTTTAATTTTTATTTTTTCACATTTCCAAAAATTTAAAATTTCTGTGAGATATATTCCCCTAAGATAAGTACATGGTAAACTTTCATAAATATTTCATTTCATAATGATAAAATAAATGAGAGAGGAAATAACAGTATATCTACTAAAAAAAAATATACGCATATGTAAATACATATGTAAGCTTTTTGATCAATGCATTGTTATTGACACTTGTTTCACATAAGTATTACATCACACAATCAGATATTATGCGACAATGTATACGCTGGAATCCTTTTAATTCGCCCTTTCGTTTTAAAAACTCGAATATTAATGTGATCAACATTTTTTGTTTCTTTACTTTTCAGACGGACCATCGTGTATAATGCTTGATCAGACCTATGGCTCACTTACACACAACATCAGAAACAGAGTTGAAATGAAGTAAACTCGAAAGTCAAGTTTTACTTGTGATGTTAGGTGGTTGATTAACTTAGCATATGATCAAAGAAATACTCCGTACATATTTCACTTGAATATGTGCTAAATTTTCGGAAGTACCGTATAGACGTTTACACACAGAAGGCGTCACTCTTATATATATATATATATATATATATATATATATATATATATATATATATATATATATATATATATGAATATATATATATATGTTGATTATTTTCAATTATACACGATATTTTACATGCATCTTATATTTACCCTTATACATTAGTTACATGACCATTGAATCAATTTTGACCAGGGAAGCATCATCGTGGCGTTAACATAGGTCATGTAGATTCATATATTTTCTCAAACATGCTGACAGAGGCGAAATTCTTGAATAACACTGTGAAATCCGATCACACTGATTTTCTAGCACGTTTTAAATGATGTGTACAATTTTTAAAATATCAAGCAAAGTTTTTATCACTGACCCCCCCCCCCCCCGTCGTCCAGGCTCCGTTTAAAAGCAGTTATCAAGACAGTGTGTTTGGCTGCTTTATAATATTTGATGATTCACACGCCTGAGAGAATCGAAGAAAGTGACACTATTAACCCACTAGTAATAATAATACTTAATGCGGATACTAGTATTAATGAACTTTTATAAATGAATGTAATTATTTAGATTCTAATAACGATATGTGACCAAGAACGTGTCGTTAATGCATTTATTACCAAAGCTGTGTGGATTTTCCTGGCTTGTAATATTGCGTAGTTGTGGCCGTGCACAATGAATAACGTCAAAAGAGGCGAATAACGTAAATACTCGCTAAATGATGAGGAATGAGGAAATTAAAAGAGAAAGAGAGAAATCAGAAGAGCTTGGGACGGAAAAGGGGACAAGAAAAAATAATGAAGGTGGGAAAGAGAAAATAGCGATAGAGAAGGGGCGGATAGAAAGCACACCGGATCAATTCGGTTTCTCTTTCCATTATAATTTAAACATTTAATACCTACCATAATTATTTCCTTCCTATGTTTAACTTGGACATGGCTAAATTTAGCCTAATATGGATAATATTGTGTACCTCCTACATTTATACGCTATTGGTTTATCTTATTTCGGTGGTACCTTACCTATAAATGACTAATTAGAATCTTCCACTCGCCATTAATACTGGAGGGGCCTGCTACTTAGTATGGGGAGGAAGGTCTTCTTAGTCCTGATCGACAACATTTCTGGAGCAGGAGACTCAAACAAAATATAAGGATTAAAAACTTAGAAATTCTTAAAAAGTACATAGGCTCTGTGAATCGGCAGGCCTTTGCACTCCTTTTTTTCTATCAGGCAGACACATAATTATCAGAACAGACGCGCCTTTCAAACCAAATGATTCTACTTGTTTCCTGACTAGGGCAATAGACGTTGTCACTCTTTCTATCTGACTGGGTAACTTGGGTAAAGCATCTTAGCACGATGTCACACATGACAACCCTGAGCCGCAAGTTTTAGACAGGTTGAAAGTACAGGTTATACAGCTGGTCTGGCTGCTGTTACCGACTGACAGTACAGGAAGCCTAACACTTAGTTAGCCCTTATAGATGATGCTTTATTATGAGTAGTATGATGTCCGGAGAGCTGTAGTGCCATGTCGAGCATGGAAAGGGGTCACGAACTTTTCTTCGGTGGTCTTTTCTAAGGAAACACACCCATGTATGAAGACTTGGCTCATAGTTTACTTGTGTGGGCTTACTGGCATCAGACAAACACCCACTTTGCTCTACCCCCGTCTATCCAATAACTATACATAACTGTACACATTAAAAACAACACATTCAAACAGAAAGCCCACCAACAAATAACGTATTTGATTCCTCTTCTGAGGCTTGCATTCTCAAATACCAGGATGTAAAACCAACATCGATGACGTAGATTTCGTTTTTTTAGCAAACATCCGGATATCCTAGCATTAAGTGAAAACAACCTACACTCCTACATCTCTTCAAATCTATTTTACATAAAGATTTCGGCAAGCATATGTTCGGAGTTATATTAAGAATATAATCCTTTTGACTAGAGAACATAATCTCTCACAAGTTCCTCTCACCCAAATAGATGTATTTGGGGATTTTAATGTCCACCACCTAAATTGGCTTAGATTCCCGAGATACAGATGCAGCTTGTAACTGCACGTATTTTTTACATTGCACTTTCGCGAGCGCCTCCCAGATCGTGAGGAGCAGCAAGCCTTAATATTCAACCTTTGATTGACCTTACTGCCCAAGAACTGTGGGACGAATGACTACAGCCCGCGCGAGAACACTGATCCCCTTAAGATAATGACTGATATCACGATAAAATATGCTCCTTAAGCCGATCACCTTTTACACAAAATAGCGAGATACTTCAAACAGGCTGATTGGGAATCCATCAGATATACCATCAGAGACGCCCCATTGAGTGAAGCGTTTTTATTTCCCTGCTGATCAGTGCGCAAATGAGTTAACCGTATGTGTCAAAGTAGGCATTGAAACATATGCCCCCAGGCCTAAAATATTATAGGAAGACCAACTGTCTCTAATGGTTCACCTTGAATTGTGCAGCTGCTATCGCTCAGAGACTGCGAGTATCCGTCAATTCAGCCGCCATAAGTCAACTAAAAATGAACAAAACATTGTATCATCATAAAAATGTTGTAAGGTTGTAATAGCTGCAGCTAAGAAAACTTATAACGAGATGACCAAAAAACGCATTGAGTAACAGAAACTAGGAACTCGCAAATTCCCTTACAATCCAACTACAATTATGTGGTTTCCTCGGCAACTGATAAGGCTGAACTATTTCCCTAACGGTTCGCCTTGAACTCTACTTTAGACTCCACAAACTACTCAAATTTTCCATTGCAAACTAAAGCCACACTTGATTACATGATCTAGGATATCATAAATTACGTTTACACATCCAAAACATATACACATGATCTTATCCCAGTTATAGTAATGAAAAAGGCTCTGCTGAGCTGACCCTAGTCATCAGAAAACTCTTGCTGGATATTTTTCACCTGATAGCTGAGTAATTGGCATCGTTGTACTTGTCATCAAGAACTATTGTAATAGAACTGAACCACAAATTTATTGTCCTATCAGTCTACTCTCGCTCCTCGCTAAAATCGTTGAAACTGCTAAACGTATTTCTTGTCATCAGTATGGTGTTATGTAAGAACGTTCTATTGTGGCTATCATAATGGTTATTTCTGAACGCATATACTATACACTGGACAAGGCACGTGAAGCTGTGGCAATAGCGATCGATTTATCCAAGGCCTTGAATAAAAGTGGCATGAGGTTCTACTCATGAAAATGAATTTGTGTAGTATTTCAGAACATATACTTAAACTTATTCGATCCTTCCTATAACAAATAAAGATTCAGGTCGTCCCAGATGGTAATTCATCCAAGCAACATCAGATAAATGCGGGTGTACCCCAAGGACCAATTCTTGAATTTTTACGATCTCTGATTCTCATAAACGACCTCCATGATAAAATTGGATCTCGAATGGGTATATTTGCTGATGACACAACGTTTCACTCTCGGCATGTGAGAACGAGAGACGCGCACATATCCAAGGCAATGCTTGAATCTTTAGAAAATTAAGTCCAGCCTTTAGTTAAATGAGAATACATGGATCTTAATATTTCATCCAACAAAAACAAATCACTTTTCCTTTAACAACTATAAGAAACTTTTTAACCACCGATTACCATGAATAATAACACCCTACCCGAGAGTCTAACGTTCAAATTATTTGGTCAATATTTACATATAACAGGATTTGGAACAACTATATAGACGACATTGCCATGGCTTCTAAAAAGAAAAGTGAGCTCCCTCTATTGTGCTAAAAGTATTTTTCACAACGCCCAGTATCTTATATATATATATATATATATATATATATATATATATATATATATATATATATACAAGGCTACCATCTACCCAAACATGGAGAATTGCTGTCACCATCTAACAGTCTCTTTCTCGTAGACATGCTCCAAAACAGAGGCGCTAATTAAATAGGTCCATCACGACCGATCAAGCTCCAGCGCCTGTATCATCGCCGCAATGTTGCATCCATGTACTTGTTTTACAAGTACTTAAATGGAATGTGCTCAGATGAATTTGCTGCTCTGCCCCTCGACCATTGGCGTAAATACATCCCACCAACTCGACTATCAGTTTAATCCCATCTATTCACTGTGGAGGTTCCGAGATGGTAGATAGCATTTTCCCGACTAGCTTTTTTTCCCCGAGCTGCCAGTCTTTAGAACTCTATTCCTGTTCTCTATTTCTCGGACTGTACTAACATGTAAAAATGTAAATGTTATGTTATTAAAGATCTTGCCGCACATCTTTTCTCTTACGATTCCTGCTTTAACTTATGACACTTAATCCACAGTAAGGGGCTTACGTTTTAGTCGCAGTATGCCTTGCTTGAGATGAACTCAACTTTACAGAAAGTATAGTTATAACAGTTTAAGCTAATGAATAATGAAATAAAAGCTGATTAAAAGTATTACTGGACTTGATAAAGTATATTCTTAACGATATCTTTTCTAAAATACAATTATCACAATATAATCAAAAGAGGAAATTGCATATACCAACCATGCTTAAATTATTTAACCTACACACTTCGAAAGTTCGAAATCATGGTATTTAACATAGCCAGATGGTTTTATTTAAGACATGTCGCAAGCGGAGCCTTAAGCGTTCATTGTAATTAACAACGTACTATTTTAATATGAATAAATTATTTGTCAAAATAGCGTTTTAACTCAACACCAGTTAAACGTTACTAAGTGCGTAACCTTAGTTAGTTAACCTTTATTTTAATAGTTTTAGCGATGGAATTATTTTTATTACTTTTAAGTAATTCGTAATCTGACTTTCTACATGTTTTTAAAGGGGCTTCGAAGAAAATAAACGACTAATTATTTACTTTTTACCAAGTGTTTTATTGATATGTGAAGCACAAGTAAAACGGGTCTTATAGAAAATAAACGATCCTTTTCATTTATTTTACTGATTTTAACTGAGATTTAAACTATACATACAAGACAAAAATAATAAAGACATTGTAATGTTTTAAGTTAAATTAAGTGATAATTAGGCTTAAGCCAATAAACGTTTCACATGTGCGATTTCATATTTCATATTTCATAATATCCTCATGATGAGATATGGTTATTATTTATGATAGCGAGAACTATGAAAATTCCATGGCTAATTAATAAACATTAACAGTATTTTGTATGCATTGATATAAATATAATATAAAAGGTCGATGTATTCCATATTGTCCGAGGGGGTATTCATTAGTGCGGAATGAAGACGGGACTATACATGTATCTAGAGTACCTTTATTTAAGAAGATATATTTCCACAAATATTCGCATCAAAAACACATAGTGTAGCAAACGTCTCCCTCGTAGAGAGGCGAGTAAATTTTGGCAATATGTGTCATTACTTCTTCCTATAGGCGATACATCTATTGTATTTTACCGCAGTGAGAACAGAACATATACCTTAACTTGAATTCTGCCAGAATTCCAGGTAGTAGTGATCATTTGTAGAATTCTTGTAATTAAGTAATTTCCGATTTTAAAACAAATGATGTAAAAATGTGCAAAATCTCCATTTTAGACAAATAGAGACGAGAAATATTTCTCAAGTAACTTTTTCAATCTAATGTTTCCTACCGACGATCTCATTTTGCCTGAATGGATGTGAAACGTTATTACAATATCTACACACCCAGATACGCGTAAGTTATTATGCAGATTTCATGCTGACTATTATAGCTTTTATTTTGATATTTGTTATCGGTAGCTTTCAATAGATCTGAAACTTTACGGCAATTTCAAATTGCACCCTGCATTTAATTTACCAGTGTAGATTTATCTTAATCTCCATTTCATGCTTATTAGATACGTTGTATACTTTTTTGTACTAGTATAGAGACCACATAGCGTGTTCATGACTTCGCGTCGTCAACGTTCGGGCAGGTCTCGAAAGCGCCCGATAGTTGACGAGGCGAAAACGAGTCGATAACTGTCAAACGCTAAATTGAAGACTGGCAGACGATAATTTAAGACGAAAAAATTCAAAGTAAAATTCATATATGAAATTGAAGAACGAACAAACCATAGCTAAACAACCGGTATGAAGTAGATGTGTATTTCTGTACTTTTTTTTGTCAAACAAACATTGTTTATCAAATGTTTTAATATATATATATATATATATATATATATATATATATATATATATATATATATATATATATATATTTGTGCACCGGAAAGTTTCAAAATATGATTTTCTTTGATATTTTAAGCAAATGTTTCTGCATTTTTACAACTTATCAATGATGTTTTTTTTTACTTTTTTGTCATTGTGTTTTCCTTGTTGACCTGAAACATCGAAAAAAATGTTTTTTAAACAACATTTGTTATGTTTTCTGAACGAAACAACTGTTTTAAAGCAAATAGTTTTTTCCCACAATTTTGTCTATGTTCTTCTTTTCTTTTATGACAGTTTCTGGGTTAGGTATTGGGTTTGGGTTGCAGCTTGTTCAAAAGTTTTCTTGAGTACTAGTTCTGTAGCGCTGAGCGCAGATGACGACATCGACTAAAGACAAGCAGAATAGTAGGACGTAAAGGTGGAAGGAAGATGGTCGACATTGTAGTGTTCTGCTATGAAATTCATTTTTGTTATTGAACGCGATTAATTTCTTCCAAAAGTTCTCGACTGCTTGCTGTAGTCTGAATGACTAATGCCTTCGGCGACCTGATTAGTTAAGAGTTTCGTCAACTCTCGGGCGCTTCTGAGATTTGCCCGAACAGTGACAACGCGGAGTCACGTAAACATGGCGTTTTCCCTATAAGAGTTATCGTTTAGTTTAATGTGTAGGTATTGTGTGGGTTGCTTATGTTCAGTAATATATCCGTTTTCATAAGCCATTCTTTTAATCGGGGCACTTTCCATGGGAGTACATGTAAAAGAAACACAGGGGTGCTAGTGTGCGACGGTGCGACAGGGACTGAGACTTTTCAAGCGGTTCAAGACGTATGATGTTAAATGTTGTACGCTGTTTAAAAGAGAGTAGCTATTAGTTTGTGAACAAGCCCAGATATGGCGGAAATACTCCATGCTGGGGCGAATAGTAACTTAACAGAGATATGTGAGAAGTTTTCTAGCAGGAAAACCAAGAATATTATTTGTTCTAATATTTACATCTGGAACATACACGCGTTGATGCGAGGTTGTCTATATTTACACCCATCGAGTACGACCATGATCTCTCTTTTAGTCGAAACAGATCTTATTATAGTAAGCATTCTCTCAGTAATTTGTACGAGTTAATTTTCCTGAGAAAACTTTGATGCCAGACCTTGTCAAATGCTTTAAAGATAGCTAGTTCTGCCGCCGTAGCTTAACTTGCATAATTAAGAGTGCGTATATACGTTCAGGAGTTACTGTTAGGGTATTGTTAGGGTATTGACAGTAAAATGAGATTGATTATATCCGTACTGTTAATCGAATAGAAGTTTAAAATTTTGTAGGTGATAAAATAACTGTATATTGATTAAAGATTCAACTAGGTTTACGTATAACTAGGGAAGACTGATAGGATGATAATTTGAGAGTTGTCTTTTTGCTCTATACTTCGTGCAAGTGAGTATCACGTATGACATTTTCCAGGTATCAGGGAAATAAGATTCTCCAAGGAAATTGTTATACAGTTTCCAGAGAATATTGGCAGATCAGCAGAATATTTCTTTATAATTATAGCAGGATAAAAGTGGGTCCGCATAACTTGGAGGTTTAAAGTTTTTTTTATGATAGTCAGCACATGAAAATGGTGATGATCAGATCATCAACTACGGTTTTCGTACGTAGTAGAACATCGGGGAAGAGTTGGGTTTCAGAGTCAAAGGTGAAGTTTATGGAAAACCGCTGGGCAAGCAGTTCAGTCTAATCCGTATCCATGCAAGCAACTTCATGGTTATAGTGGTCTTCCATTGTTCACCACGCTATAATTGACATTTCCCCCCAAATTATTTATTATGCACTCCTTATTATGAAACATATTGCTCATAGTGCATGTTCCATGTATATCTCTTTTGTTTAAATTAGTCCAGGAACAGGTATGCCATCTATAAGTGTGTACCCTTTCAACGAAAATATAATTATAAGCATATTGACAAGCTAATATTTTAAATTGCAAATAGCTATGTACGTAGTTTGTTTATCGAAGCCGTCAACTGAGACACAGAACGCTTTCAGATGGCTTCTTTTCAAAAGTGGTGTTCAACTCGATTACCTACAGCTGATAAATTGATTCGTACACTTGTGACAAGGAGGTCAATAATCAATATACACAGGCAAATATACTTGACTTATCGATTTAAAAAAATCAATACGTCGATAAAGAAAACCTACTCCCATATACGTATGCAAATATACTTATTCAAATATATTTATACACATACCTGCATGTAAATAAAAGCGTGTGTGTTTGTTTTAACTATGTATATGTTTTGTTACAGTTAGTGTTTATGTTTCATACATATATATATATATATATATATATGTATATATATAAATATATGTATATAGATATATAAATATATATATAAATATATATATATATAAATATATCTATATACTTATATATATATAAATATATATATAGATATATATATGTATATATATATATATAAATATATATATAAATATATATAAAAATATATATACATGTATATATATAAATATATATACATATATATATATAAATATATATTTAAATATATATATATAAATATATATACATATATATATAAATATATACTTAAATATATATATATATAAATATATATATGTATATATATATAAATATATATATATATATATAAATATATATATATATATAATATATATATATATATATATATATATATATATATATATATATATATATATATATATATATATATAATACCCGTCCCATGACGGAGGAAATTAATTTCTCAGTATTTGTTATTGAATATTAAAATGTATTTATCTGCAGACAACGTTGATTCAGACTTAGGCCATTATCAGTGAAGGAAGTGGTGGTTTCAGGCAGCCAGACGGGTTCAAACGCAGTTTCTATATTCAGAAGAGAATCCTCATCCTACGTCCTAATCAATTAGGCTAAAGGAAATCGCCACATACATTACTGAAATTAATATGCATTTATAGCTAGCGGCAGGGTTCAAACGTTCCGAGATCAAAGAGTGCTTAAACACGCTAGTGTGTCGGTCTTGCTTCCATTGCTTAACGATATGTTTATTTAATAATTTCAGACAGTGTTCGACAATTAAGATGTATTTATCTTAAAGGGGGCCATTACAATATACATATATAAACATATATATATATAAATATACATATATATATATATACGTATATATACATATGTATATATATATATATATATATATATATATATATATATATGTATATATACATATGTATTTATATATATATATATATATATATATATATATATATAGAGAGAGAGAGAGAGAGAGAGAGAGAGAGGGAGGGAGATTAAAAGACCATTGTGGTATTTCCTATCAAATATATAAAGCATGAAATATTATGCGTTGTTCTATTCTAAATTATTTAAGAAGCATGTGTGGATATGCATCATGATTTTAATCTTCTTACAACTCATACATCCAGCAGGTTTTTTTCTAATATCTCGTTATTACTCTTACACGATCTAAAACTAGTTATATATCATATATATATATATATATCTTATAGTAGAGTGACCCGTTTATATGTCTGAATACCCGCTATTTTGAGTCATTTCTAGATTCAGAAAGGATGTCATTACGACTTAGAAATTTAATTCGTGTATATGAATGCATTTTGATTCGCCGTTTACTGACGTCATGAAAAGTTTTAATAAAAGATTATGTTTAAAATTCTAAAAC
The DNA here is from genome assembly GCA_963556195.1 of Sepiola atlantica. Lineage (NCBI taxonomy): Eukaryota > Metazoa > Mollusca > Cephalopoda > Sepiida > Sepiolidae > Sepiola > Sepiola atlantica. The sequence continues at coordinate 168,070,132 of OY744515.1, read as the reverse complement.
TGCGTGTGAAAATGATATTATTTATTTTTATAATTCCATGTACGTTGCTTATAGCTAAATGTTGCGCCTACCATCTCATTGTTTTAGACTACTGGATTATTAATTGTAAAAAATACTAAATAATTATGAAATAATACCTCGAATCTTGTAACTTTCTACACGAAAACACCCACATACATTACTCGCGCGTAGGGTTACTTCGAAAAGTAGTAACGTTCCTACTTTTTTCCTAATTTAGATAGATATTTCTTAGTAATCTGTGATGTAATATAATACGAATATTTTCTCATTTTTCTTACTGTCGTGGAGAATAAGATGCTGTATAGGAAAGATTACTGCCAATTGTACAAGTTAGGGATGATTTTGAATCAGGTCTATGCACATTGAATAGCCGCAATATGGCGCAACAGCTGTTTCTTTTACGTTTTTAACATTACTCTATACAAACATTATAGACATACTCACCTATTTCCTCAGGTGTCAGTCAGCAGATTTCTATGTAAACAATATCCAAGAATATTTAGTGTCATATTATATAAATATGTGCTTACAGCCTATTACCGACGCGAGAAACATTTTACATCTAAATACATTAAATATGGGTTCATGTTTAGAGTAAATTCAATCACACTTCTAGATTGAGATGATAGTCCAACCAGCAATGTTGTATTCGTTTAGTTATCATAAAAAAGGGTAACATTGAAGTCTGGCCACATGTCTATCGGCTTTGCTGTAGATGACATTGTTGTTAGAGTGTCACACGAAGGCAAGCATAATCCCATTTACGAAAAGAGTATTTGAAATAATCTGCAATGGCAACAGAACTTCGGATACGAAGTTACGTATGCCAATATACTGCAAACAATTCCGGTAAATGACGGTACGTTTATTTGACAAGAAGTTATATAAATGAAAAAAAATTTTTCTTCTGATAGGATGTTTTTTTTATGAGAGCATTAATCCCACAATGCAATGTGCCACGTGTCTATGAAATCTATAAAATATAAATATTAAACCTGTAGCCTAAATTAAACTGTCAGGAGTTTATATCCTCTTGGAAAATCTCTAAATTTCATTGTGAAAGTCCTAAGTGATTATGAGGTCACCGCCAAACAAGAGATCATTATTTTCTGAACTTCAGAAATTAATGTCATAAATATTCAGCGTATACATTTATACAGAAGCCATATTTCTGGCTACGGAGAATACCATTCAAGATAGGCGTGTTACATCACGATAAAACTACTGATACAATGATTTGAAATGAGATATAAAAAGATTCCAATCTGTTACTGTGAGATTTCGAATTAATGTGTAATCATAGTTTGCCTTAGTGTGTCATCCATTTAAAAGCAAACGACGGGCTACTCTATTTGGTTCTTGGTGTTAATGGCTAAATGTGACCTCAACTGAACCGCCAGGATTCGAATTGTCGATTAACAAATCGTAACACACATCGATAACAATTCCGTATTTTGACGATATAAACATTGCTTTTTCTGTCGGTATATGTGTGTTTCTCTTTCTGTGATCTTCTGGTCATTTATTTTTCTTCATAAAAAGAAGAAGTATATACGTAAACGTTCTTGATTAACTGATGTACCGACATTTTTTTCTTCTTCTATAGCTATTTAATTGACAGTTTGGCAAAATTAGCTAGTGTTATTAGTCAGACAGTCCTCACTCAGCGTCATCGATCTTCGAAAATGTTTATTTCCGTCCAATATATCTATGCCATTGGCGAAGTAAATTACTATTAACAAACAATGAATACACAAAATCAATCAATCAATCAATTAACGAATAAATACTTTTCTCTCTTAGACACTTTCCGTATAATGTAGGTCTTTCTCTTTGTATTTCGGTCTCTCTCTTTCTGTATGTATTCCTCTCTCTCTTTCTCTCTCTCTCTCTATCTATCTATCTATCTATCTCTCTCTCTATCTATCTCTTTGTCTCTCTCTCTCTCTCTCTCTCTATATATATATATATATATATATATATATATATAAATTTGATTGTTATTCCACGTATGCTCATAGAGTAGTATTTAATAGATGATTGGTGGTGTATGAAGCATTAAAAACGAAAACTGAGGATCGTTGAGCCAACTGTAATGTTCCTCAACGTTCCTCAGTTTTCTTTATTTCATATCATTTTCTGACAAAGACTAGAGGACTGGTCGAAATATCAAAATCAAAACAATTTTAAAAAACAGCAACATCGTTTTTTTTATGCTTCATACACCACCAATCATCTATAAAAAAATATATATTGATATGTATATTTATATATATATATATATATATATATATATATATATAATAGAAAATACATTCTCTGTAATTTCCACTACATACGAGAGGAGCTTAATTAAGTATGGATATAATACATGGGGTCTTAATATATGGCCAAGTGATCTTGCAATGGTGTTACGGATCTCAGCTTGAAAATATTCACCACGTCTGGACACCCTTATTTAATCATCATACAATAAAACCGCTGAATATACAGTATACTTTACTGGCAGAGGAGAAACAACAAGAGTTCTCAATTACTTGTTCAAGATCATATATATTTTTACTCAGTTGGTTATTCATGTCATCAATCGCGACTTTCGGTTTCAGGTTTCGATAGGTTGATCAAAATAATGTATAGCTTACATAGAATCATATATATATATATATATATATATATATATATATATATATATATATATATATATGTATATAATACTAGATGTGAGTTAATCAGCGCTTATTTAACTAATATTTTTCCCATAAAATCAAAGAACAGAAAATAGATAGTAAAATATAATTTACTTCAGGAATTGAGTAATACTTGAGGACATTAAGTAAGTCATGTATACGAGTGTGAGTTTTCATTTTGCGTATGTGTGAATATCCATCTATTTTTATCACAGTTTATACATACGCGTCTGCGTATTTATCGGCCTGTTGATATTGATAGTTACTTTCTCTAGTAACATTTGTATGCATATATCCATGAGCTTAACGTCCAGTTTAATTACGGACTATAATACAGTAAATATATATATATATATATATACATATATATATATATATATATATATATATATATATATATATATATATATATATACATGGTGTCTCAAAAAAATATACTCACTCGTAGAATGACGAGAAAACTTTTATTTATGAACATAGAGTGAAATGAAATAGCATCGAATACATGAGACAGATGTAATTGAAGAATCATGTTCGAAAATGTTCAAACTGATGACCATTATTGTTCAAACAAAGCTGATAACGCGCACCAAGGGATTCGCAAACGTCGCGTCATTCTAAGAGTGAGTACATTTTTTTGAGACACCCTGTATATATAACATTCTGTTTTCGTTCGTTTCTCAGATATAAATATAAACCGACATCAGTTAACACTCTCTATATCTAGGGCTCTGGTATACCTGCATTGTAACAATACTTAGCATAATCGAAACCATAGTGTTTCAACTCAGATAGCCCCTACCAATTTCTACATTTACATTGGAATACACGCAAATAAATACGCAATATACAATAACTTTTTAATCTGATCCCATTTAAGTATAAATTTATAACAGTGACAGATGAAGATTGTGAGGTGGATATGTCAGTTTCAGGTTCTGTCGACATTAATACATCGGTGTCATAAATGTTCTATCAGAAAGGTGTGTATCCGTACATCTTTCTTTCTAGCTATTTTTGTTTTAAATGCAGGCGAGAAAAACTCTCAAGTCGCGTTTAATGAACTTGGATAAAAGAAGAAAATCTTCGGAATTGCACTAGTTTTTTCTCATAACCACTCAAGCCTTGCTGGTTAAGGAGAGATGTGCTCGTTAGTTTAGCAACATTTATTTTACTATGAACTCGTCACACAAACACTATTATCCATTTTTTGTTAGAGACTGAAAACATTTGTTTTAAATTAAAACTCGCACTTTATCCCTAGCAGTTATTGTATATGAATTATTTATATAGGCTTTTCTTTTCGTATTATTGTTTGACTTACTGTGTACTAGTAAATATTTTTTTTAATACAGTTCCCGTAGACGCGCCTAACAGGTAATAGTTACATACGAGTATTTATCGCTCTGTTCATCAGCATATTAATTCACGAACTTAATACTAATCAGTATGTTTCTATATAAGTATACAAATCTATCTAATTATATTCATATGCCTAGGTGTCTTTCTACTTTTGTTATTTACCAGTCTTCATATGGTGTATAGTGTTTGATATTGATCGGATCACAGTTTTCGTTTTATTTCTCTCATATTTAAGTAGATGTACATAGAGCCCGATTATTCATTTATTTAAAAATCTATCCATTAATATATGAAGAAATCATTTATCAATTAATATATCATTAAACATGACGAAATTCGCTTATTTATTGCTGATTTCCCATGTGTGTGCTATAGCATATAAGATGTTCGATTGAAGAAAAAAAACACTTTTGATTTTTTAGAAATACTTCACGATTATTTTTCATTTGGATATGGAAAGTGGTTGAAATACTTATTACGAAGTGTATGTGGTTTTATCTAAATGAAAATAATCTGATATTAATTATTGCAATGAGATACTTTGGGAACGCATTAAGTGTGGAAGCTTTTACAGTTAAAGGGTATAAGGCCCCGTTTTGCATAACGAACTTTTTATATTAGTTTTAGGAAAATAATACACAAGTATAAATAAAAATAATAAACAAGTATAAAGTAAATAAAAATAGATTTAGACATAAATTATTTTAGAGGAAATAAGAAAAGCTAAAACTGTTATAAACAAATATAACATACATATTTGATTTACGATGTAATCATGCTTGAGATGAAGACCTTAGAAGAAGTTATTTTATAATGATTTCATGATGAGTTATTATTATAACAGTGAATATGGATTGATTATACACATATCATAAGTACTAGAATTGTATAAAAAAAAATAAATATGTCTATATACTTTTCTCTGCTATAAACTTATAGAATGCAAAATAGATTTCAATCAATCAGTTTAATTTGCCAGAAATAGCAAAGTGCTGCAAGCCATGTAAAAAAACAATTAAAAGATACTGCAGTTATATGTCGTCTGAATGTTTGTGCAATGGTTTTTTTAAAACTGATTATGGTATTCATTTTAATGGTCTCTTGTAATATGCTGTTTCAGAAGCAGATAAACCATTGCTGTATTTCGTACATCATCTGCGGGTAAACATCGAGCGTGTTGGGATGAAAAAACCTATCTAAAGGTAGATATTCATTCCCATTTGTGATGCTGTATGCAGGAATAATATTTCGCAACTCAAGTGAGTTCAAATTTAGATTTTGAAGACGTTCATAGTAGGTAAGCGTTGAGAATCCCGTCACTATCTCGGTTGCTAACCGTTGAACACACGATATCTTTTTGGAGATGGCAATGTTTTAATAATAACTAATAACACACACACACACACACACCCACACACACACATATATATATATATATATATATATATATATATATATATATATATATATATATAAACATATATATGGAATTTATTTATTTAAAAAACTATACATTACATATTTCAGAGACGTACCATGGTTTCACTGCCATTGATATTCATTTAAAATGTTTAAAAAATACCGTTATAATTCATCTCAAATCCTTGGTGACGTACTGAATGAAAACAGTTCGAAAATGAAATTTAACTATAACCGGTTTCAGCGTCCGGTAAAATCGTTCAAGTTTCTCTTTTAGGGCAAGTACCGAATTAATAGCGGTTGTCTATACGGCTGGATGGACGCTAATCGTAAAGTAATGCTATCTAAAAATAATTGAATGGTTGATTACGAATGATGTATATTTGCCTGTTCGAACAGCGTATTCATATTAAGGTGTGATAGTGCGTAGTGTAATTTATGGATCGGCGACTGTATTAAATGCTGTTGTAGGCTACTGATACTAATTTACCAGGTGAGGAACTGTTACAGTTATTAATAGATGTTTGTGTCATATATATTTGTTTGGATAGCTTATATTTAAGTGAAAGTCGAGTCAATGGATACAATGTATGTCTCTGGAATATGTACAGTATAGGTTATAAATACAATGTAATTTAGTTCTCAAATCTTACGATCGAGCAATTTATTGAATTCTTTTCAACATACCCCGACGAAATATATTGTAAATTTATTGGACAACATTCCACCAATATATTTCATAAAGTATTCTCTCCAAACAATTCATATATTTCCGATCTAGAAATTTTAAAATACAAATCCAGAAGTTTCCCTAAATGTTATTGTTTTCGGAAGAGTTGACACAACTATACAGAGGTAGGTTTAAGTGGGAAAATTGAGACATTGATCAATAAATAAATTGATTTTGATAAACTAATATTATAAAAATTAAAAATCATAAGTATACGTAGAATTAGAATGTTTATATATCTATAATATATATATATATATATATATATATATATATATATATATATATATATATATATACTTACATGAACAATATCACAGGCTTACGTCAATAAACTAACGTTTCGATGCTACTACATCTTATCAAAGACTGATGTAAATTAAAAAAGTAAAAACTTAAAATACTGTATCCGAAAAGTAGTCAGCAGAAAACAAAATGTAAAGAACAGGAGAAAAAAAGAAAAGGTAATATTCAAAACCGATCAAATTCTTGTTTGTCAAACAACATATCCAATACGGGATTCTATCTTTTTACTATTTAATTTCACTCAACTTTTGATAAGATGTGGTAGCAACGTAACGTTGGTTGATTGACGTAAGACTGTAATATTGTTTTACGGAGGGTTTAGACAATTTAACACCCCCGTCGCGTTCTTTCATAAAAATATATATCATCTCTCGCTTTGGTTGTCTGTTCACCTGTTGATTTTATATATATATATATATATATATATATATATATATATATATATATATATATATATATATTTAAATAAATTTTTAGTGGTACAAAATTTGATAACGGCGAGGAATACGGACGTTTGGGACATTTTTTGGAGGGTCGAATGAGATTAAACAAATATAAAAAAACGAGAGAAAACGATTAAAAAGAAATTAATTAATGTACTGAACCGGTTTTCGTCCACACTCATCAGAGTAAAACGTGGAAATGATTGAATACGACTAAAACCTAAAAATAATTTGTAATGAACACTAGTGACAAGTTTAGGAGAAAAAAAAAAAAAAAAAAAAAAAAAAAAAAAAAATTATGGGGAGGAGAGTCATAAGTTGATCACATTAAGTCCTAAAAGCCATTCCTTTTGCTTACAAAGGGAAGGTTTGATTGACTTTATATATATGGCTTCCAGGACTTTGAGGTGGAATAGGGAATGCGATCTACTTATGACAGAAAACCAGTCACTAGTGTACGTCGACGCACATTCGGCGCTATTTATGAGATGGGCAGCAATAGCAGACCCGGATGTATTAACTAAATTATTTAAATTATTTAGTCGGCCCTGGCGTATGGCAGGGGGGATGTGTTGTTTGATTCTGGATTCAAACCTTTGCACTGTTCTTCCCACGTATACGGCATCGCACCGACATTTAAAAAGATAAATAATATTACTAATATGTTGGGGTGGGAGAACATCCTTGTGAATAGATTTGAGCAAAGGTCGAGCAGAAAAAACAATTCTAGGATTAGATGCCTGGTAACACCGACGCACAGCTACAGAAATTTGATTGGCAAATTTTATGCTAATATTACCCAACCAAGGTAATCTGAGGTACGCCGGGCATTTTGGAGGACCAAAAAGTTTAGGCTTGTTAAAATGAGCGATCTTAGTAACAATATTGGAATTAACAATATCGAGAGGGTACCCATTTTCAACGAGCACCTCTTTGATAAATTCAATCTCCGAATCAATCAGGGATTCAGAGCAAATCTTTAAAGCACGATGAACCAAACATTTAATAAGATTTATTTTTCTTTGTATGGGGCAAAAAGAGTCCCAGTGACAATATAAACCAGTAAATGTAGGTTTATATATATATATGAAATTTTCACTTAAATACATTTTCGTCTGTGCTTAAAAGATGTTGTCAATTTTCTTATTCAAAAACGCCAACCAGCTCTAAACATAGACCGGACGTTACTTTAATTTAACGTCCCTAACAAGGTGTAGTGTTTGTTAACCGTACCGCGATTTGAGCCCTCGGGGATAATACCATCGACATAAAGAAGTTGAAGAAGAAAAACTCTATAGCAGAGTCTCGCCTGACAAAGTTGTTTTACCACGAAAGCATACACAAAATTAAATGAATGATTTATCATTGATATTAGAACATGTGTTGTTTTTTTAAATCTCTCCAGCCCCCCCCCCTTATTTTTTTTTACTCCCCCAACCCTAAGAAATATTTTAAGTAAAAATTTTTTTTTAATTTGGCCCGACCCTCTAAAAAGTTTGGCCCCAACCCCAACTGAATTTTCCCCGATCTCTCTCCCTGCACCCCCACCTAAATTCTTTGTATTCTCCCCAACCCTGAGAAATATTTTAAGTTAAAAAAAAACGAAAAAACAATTTGGGTCGACCCCCTTAAAAGTGTGGGCCCACCCCTAAGATTTTCCCTGACCCCCATCTCTGCAGCCCAACCCCCTAATTTTTTTTACTCTCCCCAAACCCTGGGAAATATTTTAAGTTAAAAAAAAAAAAATTGGCCCGACCCCCTTAAAAATGTCCCCGTATATATATATATATATATATATATATATATATATATATATATATATATATATATATATATATATACCGTATTTCTTAATTGGGAGAGTTTCCCAGCAGAGTGCTCAATTATTAATGCAAAAGTAAAATTAACTAAATAATTAATAAGAGCATGATATTTATTAATATTAAATAAAGTGTTACAACAACATCCGGACCAAGGTTTCAGATCCGAGAAAATCGGACCTTCATCAGCGGAGTCGTATAGCTTAATGAGTGAGAACAACCGCCAGGAATTTCAAAATATTGTCCGTTGGAAAGATGGAACACTTTCAGATTTAAAATTGTCACGTGCGTGGAATATTCGTAGTCAGTTATGGATCAAAACAACAGCAACGCTGTACATCGAAAAAGCAAGAAATTAAATGGGAATAACGTTAACAGTTGGACAGATGGCATGTTTAAATTGTCACGTGCGTGGAATTACGTGGCCGTTATGGAAAGTATTTAAATTTAACTAATAGAGACGCTATATATCTTATCGAAAGTAAATGGAGATAACGTTAAAAATAAAAATAAAAATAAAAATAAAAATAAAAATAAAATTATATTAAGTTAAAAAATATATAAATTATAAAATTATAAAATTAAAAATTATATTGAAATAATATGCTAATGTAATAAATTATTTCTAAAAATATTAAATATTAAATAATAAATCATTAAAAATAAAACTTATAATTAAATAAATTGTAGTCACACCATTTATAAATTTATGAAGTCGTAATGGTACTAATCATAAAAAAATTAAGGTACTAATAATAAAAGGGGGGGGGGAATAAAGAAAGATGAAAAAGAATAATAATGAAGAAAAATAAAGAAAAATAAAGAAAAATGAAAAATGAAAAATGAAAAATGAAGAAAAATAATAAAGAAAAATAATAAAGAAAAATAAAGAAAAATAAAGAACAATAAAGAAAAATAAAGAAAAATAAAGAGAAATATAAAGAAAAATGAAGAAAAATAATGAAGAAAAATAAATATAAATAAAGATGAAATAAATACACTGTTAGATAAAATAAATGATAACAAAATTGTGTAAAAATAAAAATAAAAAATAAAAGATAAAAGGCAAGAGAAGGAAAAAATGGGGATATGGGGTACTCCACATTTGAAATTTGAAATTAGAATTAATAATTTAAAAAAATTAAAAAATGTTTAAAAAAATAAAAATTAGAATTAAAAATTTTAAAAATTTTAAAAAATTTTTAAAATTTACAAATTAAAAATTTAAAAATTTAAAAACAGTTATATCCATAAATATAAAAACCATCCATAATTAAAACATGCAATAATGGAAATAGAGTTTAGGGCCACAGTCGGGATACCATACAGTTCAATCCGAAATTCGGAAGGCGAATTCATCATTGTGAAATCCGAAATCCTAAAAGTCCGTATTCTGGGTACTCTGCGGTTATGACTTATGTATTTTGTTCTGCCCAATTTATCAGAAGTGCCTTTCTTCTGTGGATACAGTCCTTATATATCTCCCCTTTTTTGTTTAGGCATATAATGTCAATGACCCTAACATTATATCTCCATTTACTTTCGATAAGATATATAGCGTCTCTATTAGTTAAATTTAAATACTTTCCATAACGGCCACGTAATTCCACGCACGTGACAATTTAAACATGCCATCTGTCCAACTGTTAACGTTATTCCCATTTAATTTCTTGCTTTTTCGATGTACAGCGTTGCTGTTGTTTTGATCCATAACTGACTACGAATATTCCACGCACGTGACAATTTTAAATCTGAAAGTGTTCCATCTTTCCAACGGACAATATTTTGAAATTCCTGGCGGTTGTTCTCACTCATTAAGCTATACGACTCCGCTGATGAAGGTCCGATTTTCTCGGATCTGAAACCTTGGTCCGGATGTTGTTGTAACACTTTATTTAATATTAATAAATATATATATATATATATATATATGAATTAAAATTTAGTAATATGGGATAGAGGCGTAAAGTTTACATGATACCCATTAGAAAATTCTATATATTTCTTATTTATGTGAAATTCTAATGATAAGTATTAGAGAATAAAGCAATATTCTGTTAATATCAACTCTTTATAAGTCCTTAATTTATTATGTGCGACTTGTTATCAGGTCTGAATTTTAGGCATTTTCTAGAATAAAAACAATTTAATGGATTTTCATGAGAATTATTATAAATATGTTATATAAACTCTGCAAACATGTACTATTCGATGAGTTAATTTTATTTTGAATGGGAAATACATAAAAGTACAACTGAGGTGAAATCCTTCTTTACAACGCAAAGTAAAACGCTAGTATGTTTTAAGTGAATATTTTGGATGTTTGGTTAAGTTTTCTAATGAGATTTAATGTATAATCGTCCCTATACTTTTTCAACACTTATTAGATAGAAAATCACACTCAGAACCACTCATGTGATGTTCAATGCGTGTTATGATTTCATTTGAAACTTATATAGAAAATATATCTGGCCTATAAACATTCAACAATATGTGTTAAACCTAAAATATTTCGAAAGCTTTACTTTTGAATTGATTGTGTAAAGAACATGTTTTTATATATTAAACTCTTTAATGTAAATATCTAAACATTTACCACATATCTTAAAGTGATCTAATCGTAAAGTAAAAGCTAATGTTCTTCCCCCCCCCCCTAAATTGTGGTTTATGTTCAAACCTCTACAAACATTTTGAGGAAACTCACAAGAAATAAGAGATCACTACTTTTAAAATATTAGACATGGATATAATTGTAAAATAAAACGATGTTATTATTACAATATATATATATATATATATATATATATATATATATAATCAAGGTATATGGTGAACTGAAATTAAAATGCCATCAACTAGACACTAGAACCTATATATTTGCCCAAAATCAGCTGAATCTATCAAATGGTCGATAAGATATAGAATAAAGTGTATGAATACTAGTCATTTTTAAGGTTTTTAAAAATTTTCTGACAAAAGTAAGGTATATGGTAAACTGAAATTAAAATGCCATCAACTAGACCCTAGAACCTCTATCTCTGCCAAATATCAGCGTAATCTATCAAATACTTGATGAGATACAGGGTGGTACATACGTACGTACGTACGTACACACATATGACTGAATTTCATGATTTAACTTTCTGGATCTCTGGGTTGCCTTGACTAATGATGCTGAAATTCTACACACTTATAGAACCTATCAAATAAAAATGTTGTGCGAAGTTTTAACTAATTTGGTTTATTGTTTTTTTAGTTATGATTGATCAAAAAATGAGATTTCCAGCATAGGCCATTCGTGCGTCTATTAGGGGATAGAGCGCTCTCGTGCCTCCATTGAATGTAATAATAACAAGTTTAAGTCGGCTATAAAGATACCAGACAAAACCAGAATAGGCGTGAGTGCGTAAAAAAATGGAAAAAGCTAAAATGACAGAGAGATGCGTAGACACAGGGGAAATAAAGAAACTGAAGGTGAGAGAGAAAGAATAAAAAGCGAGAGATTTAGTATGAGACGGCCATAACACGTGGTGTTGCAAGAAAAGGATTACGGATTGCCACCATCATACGGATTCAGCTTTTAGTTTTTTTCCTATCAATTTATTTTTTTTCTTCCTGTATAAATGATTGGTTCCTAGGAAACCGGTCCTTCATCATCTAATCTTTAGAATTGAACCTTTCGGCCGCGAGGACAAACCGATAAGGTTTAATTCCAATTCCAATTTTCTTCTTAATCTTCAGGTGCCAACGAGTGACTACTCAGTGGCTGCTTGCGTGTGGGTGTGACCAGCTTAGATGGAAACAAAGGAAGAATTGAACGTTTCGCCTATATCTATTATACTATCTATGGTGTTCAACCAATAAAATATTAAAGCGACCTGTCATCTACTCGATAAACTATGCGTGACGGCTTATTAGGTGCATAATCCCATCTACTACTTTCATTCCCCTATCAATTTACTTAGTAAAGCCTGGGCACTCTTACACAAACACGCACACACACACACACACACACACACACACACATATATATATATATATATATATATATATATAGATATATATAGATATATATATATATGTATAGTTAGTCATTTATTACAGTAAATATTTGTTTTACCAATATACGCCGACGTGTTAAGCTCATGCTATTATGAGTGTAAGAGAATATAATTTCAGACGGGTGCAAGATTCGAACGACCACGAGAAATTACCACGTAAAAGGAATCAAATTATATTTATTCTTAAACACAGTAGGCACAAACAGTAGACTATCGAGAGTGTTAAACAGACGTTGTCCGAACACACACGTTAATAACTACATATATATAGGAGTGCGAAAAACAATGTGTTTGCATATAACTTCTATCTAAATTTAAAATACAATAGTTGTTTTCATTTACGACTCTTACATCACTTTTAAAAAGTCTTAATAATAAATCAATAATACAACAAAATAATTTGAAATAATCAATATATAGTAGATATAAGCGATCTAAGGACACTCATTGCAATCGAAAATGTGTATATCTATTTTAAACAGTTAATGATTATTTAATATTTTATGTTATTCAATTCTAATTTTATTGTACTATTTTATCTAAATATGTGCAATAATTTCGTCGATATTTCCAGTAAGTTATTAAAATAATTTAATAAAAAATAGATAACTGAAGAATAACCATTCTAACCGATGCACGTAATAATTTTTACTGACCCGATATAAGCAGGAAAGAAAACAGAATGAAGAAAGTTACTAGTTTGCTACTGATTGGCCATCTCTTTCCCTATACTCCTTCATCTCTCCACTTAACACACCGACTACCATTTTCTATTGGTTTTTAAAATCATATTTGATGACGCTATGATGTAGAGTACAGATACTACACTTTGATATTCACCACGAAGTCAAGGAACTATTAGACATGATGTTTTTCTTTGTACTCAGCATTTTTAAATAACCAAACAAACTGATTTAGATTATTACTGCATTATTTATTTATGGGATGGGCAACGGAGTATCGGCCTGTAGTCATAAGACCGTCCTCCTAAATATAACCTTCTCAGGTTTTATTAATAGTGGGAGTAATCCTCCCAAGTATTACATCCTCATTTGGACGAGTGTTAATGTAGTTGCTGTTCTGGTGTAATGAGACTAACTTCCCAGATACTACCTATTCAATTTTGAAAGGTGTATTTTAGTATATGTTTTGTTTTCATAGTACTATTGTACTACACATTACCTTTTCTTTTTAGGATCAGTGCATGTAGTTCATTAATCATAATAATATACTTAGAGCCTAGCAAAAATATGTGACGGAGGGAGCCTATATTTGCTATATATATATATATATATATATATATATATATATATATATATATATAAACATTCAATGAATTAAAACACCACAATTGTTCCAAGAATTAGAAGATCAAGTTCAGTATGGTGTACGATCGTTTCCAAAACATTTTGGAAATACTACATTTTATAAATTAATAAAGCTAATCCAAAACGTATTCCTCACCGCCTTTAGCAACACGTCTTACAGAAAGTCAAAGAAAAAATTAAAAGCTCGTTGTAGAGAAAAGTCTACTGACAGAAAGAGCCACCGGTTGATATGTTAGCAAAACACTGGTACATATATAAGAAATAGTCCAATATTTTCAATGGAGTTACACTTAAAAATTATGGAATAATGCAATGAAATATATATAAATATATATATATATATATATATATATATAGAGAGAGAGAGAGAGAGAGAGAGATTGAGAGAGATAGATAGAGAGAGAGATACATAGAGAGAGAGGGAGAGATAGAGAAGTATATATGTAAATATATATAAAGAAGAATTTAATTTCATCATGGCAAGAAATATGTGTGTTTCATTCAAAAAAATCAATTCCTAAAGCGAAAAAATATCAGATATACACATCATATTATAACAAAAACTACGGTACAACTTGTTATAATTATATATTATTATAATGTTTCATTTAAATTACAAATAATTCACATTTCCGATTATTTACATGTTTAGAATGTCTACATTATTAATACACTTTTTTCATGTGTATATATATATATATATATATATATATATATGTATATATATATATATATATATATATATATATATATATAGTAGAAGTGAAAGTTTAAAAAAAAGTAGATGAAACGTGCACACACGAAAAAAAATCAAAGCTCCGACTCCCGAATTGCATTAACAATTCTCATAACATGCTGACGTTAACGCTCGAAAATAATCCGACCGTCGTCAATCGCGTATCCCGACACAAATCGCCAATTAAATGCCTTTCTCATTTCTCGCTTAAAACTCGACGCATCGTAATGTGATCGTAACCCACGGTGAGAAAAGTTTCTCTTCTTATTATTTCAAAGGGAAATTGTGCATGCGAAGAAAATGGTAATTTGAATAAGTGGGCTCTTGTCTTCGCACAGACATAACAAGACTGTATCTTGTAATCAGAACATTCTGGGTCAAATCCCCGATGAAGAACACATGGCGCGATACTCACTCTTTTGCCTAGTGGACCTGCATGATAGCTGCTCCAATCTCCCCTGGTCTATTGATCATACATGACGCAAGATGCTGGGTGTTTTTGATTCGTGCGCTTCTTCGAAGTGGGACATGCACCCCAGTAACTGCTTCTGAATCGCCCAAGGAAGTTTCCCACTTGTGAATCGTCCAAGGAAGTTTCCCACTTCTGAATCGTCTGGCGAAGTGTCTGCTTCTGTATAGTCTGACGGAGTTTTTGCTTCCGTATTGTCCGAACATTCTGCTTCCGTGTGAGCATTATTGGCGATACCCATTAATAGTTCAACCCCAGATGACTCATCACTTTCCCACCCTCAAAGCAGGGAGAAGATCGTGTATATGACGTGAGATTCAATCAACCTAGACAGATTTCCGACTGTCAACACCAGTCACTCGCTGATGTCTAAAGTTAGTGTTACACGACAGCCTGGCGGTTTCATCTAGGCATGCTCTCCTACATTATATAGCCCGTCCATCGTCTCGTTGTTAAGTGACTTCACAAGAGTGATTCTTTTTACCCGAGTCTGATATGTGTAGATGGCATTCGCACGTGTGGCTGCCGGAGACATGCTATCTTTCAGCGTAACATTGTACTAATATATTGCTTCCTCATTTAAGCACTTTTTTCTGGCGGCAATCCTCTTTATGCTGTGATGTTCTTTTTCGGATGCCATTGTTTGATGGAATGTATGCACATCGCAGCGGCAGCTGAACTCCCCATTCACACAACAACTCTATAACTTGCGGGCTTCAAAAGCCTGAGTTAGCATACGGTGCAGAGCATCGTAAAAGACAGACAATAGTTGTCGAATAACGATGGCCGAGTCTTCTTGGGTTATTGGTCGTCAAACCGCAAAACTGGTTGGTTCACAGTCGATTAGAGTTGCCATAATAATGGGTGATATCCATTCCGACCTTTTGCAATTTTTTACTTGCTTTTAGTCGTCTTTTTCCTCACAGCGCAGCTGCTGGTTCAATTGACTGACACATCTTACAGTTCATGATGACTTGTTTGATCGTTGATTTCGGCTATTGCTGGGGCTACGCGTCTCACGAAATGAAGATTATTTTTGACGCCTATATTGTGGCTCTGCATGTAGAGGTCTCTTATCTGCTGCGGGTTCATCGCGCTCACTTTAGCAGTGCATGTTTGAGCAATACGCTCGGCACTCTACTGTATGGCATTGTATAATTTACGAGACAGCCGTGTCGGCAAGGTTACACAATGACGAGCTTGATTGTACGTTGAATAGCAGGTCAAACCTTCGTCTTATCAGTACCTTGCTTGCTGCCTAGTCACGTATTTTTGATTTCCCAGTCAGCATGTCAGGAGAAATGAATTTAATTGGCATTGTGTGTCAGGTTACTCGATTGACAAATGTTGGATCATTTTTTAGATTTGGCGATTTCGTGTTCTGGAGAATTGTTAATATGACATAATGTTCGACTGGAAACTCATCTCATAGTTTACGAATCAAGAGGTGTGGTGGACTAGATTGACAGAGTGGAGCAACACTGTCGCTTGTGTAGAGTCAAGCATGGCGAGTTTGTCATTCCCTTGCGACTAACAGGTGGGGAGGGGGGGCGATCTGGATGTCTACTAACAGCTGAGCGAAAATGATACGAGCAATGTTGAGTTGACGAAGACTGCGCTGTACAAAGCTTTTGCGATAGATCCTTTCACAGAAAACGCACGATTTACAGAATTAAAGTATTAGCTTCCGAGACAGTGGATGTATTCTTTGCAGCATTGAAATAACTGACCGTTCTCTTTGGAGGGTTGTCTGAAAAGACTTTCGTATACGCATGTGTGCCCTGACTCCCAGTTTAGGTGAATAAACTCATGAGGGCATCTATAAGTATAGATGCGACTCTGATTGAACAGTTGCTTAAGTGCAGCTGAGCCATCGTCAGGAATGAAGCAAAACTTGGAGAGCACGTTGTAATTGCAACGCAAGTTAGCCCGGCGTTGCCTTAGAAATCCGCAGAATCTGCACCCACATGGCAAAGTAGAATTGCTTCTACTGTATGCGGAATGGTCACATTTCAAAGGATTTAACGGACAGAAGACGGGGGCGCATACAGTGCTTCCAATGTGGCATGATCGGACACATAGCTTCAAGCTTTCCTGAAAATGACTCAGGAGTCAAGATGTTAGCGCCGCTCTACTTTCTGGGCAAGATGTAATCGAGGCACAACAAAACATTCGGGTTCATGTCAAGGAAATATCTTGCTTAGGTCTTCTGGAAAGAGGTTGCTCCCATACTATAGTAGGCGAAATGGTATACTGTACCTGGAGCAAGTGGAGTATCACAATAATGACAATAAATGGTGAGACACAGGTACGTTGTACCGTAGCATTAGTAAGGATTTACACATACTATGGTGTATCCGTTAGGTCAATGTCTTATTGACGCAAAAAGACATACTGGAATTCGATATACGGCTCGGATATAATGCTATAAGGACATTGGGTAGTGTTCTCATTACACCAGCTAGAACTGCGGAATTCACTAAGGCACCGGTGTGTGTCGCAATGATCGGCCAGACTTCAAGGTAGGGTTTGATTAACGTCAAAAGATATAGACTGCGTTGTAAAAATAGACAGATAATAAAGTACTTCAAGCTACGGAATGCCGTCACAAAGTACCCCGTAACCGCGAGCGTAAGGGTCACATATACACAAGAGCTTGACGCCTGGATAAAATATGGCTGGTATATCACGTACCCAAATTAGAGATTGGACCTCCGAAAAGTCATAACACTGGTAGAACATGACAAGTAAAATGTGCGGCCAGTCATGGATTACCATGATTGCGATCAAAAGTCAAAGCTCAGAATTGTATTAACAATTCTCGAAAACACAACGACGTCAAAACTATAAAATAAATCGACTCTAGTCAATCGAGTAACTCGACTTAAAACGCCAATTAAATTGCTTTCTCTTTTTTCTCGCTAAACACTCGACGTATCGTAATGTTATCCCCCCTCCGGACAGAAATGTTTCTACTTTTTATTTCAACGAGACTTCTCCCATTCAAAACAATGGTGTTGTATATAAGTGAATATTTGTCCTTGCACATAAATAACAATATTATAGTATATACATATACATATATACATATACACACATATTAATATATATCTATACATATATACATATACATATATATATACATGTATACATATATACATATACATATATATACATATATATGCATATATATACATATATATACATATATATATATATACATCTATATATATATACATCTATATATATACATCTATATATATGTAAACATATATATACATCTATATATACATATATATACATATATATACACATATATATACGTATATATACATATATACACACATATATACATATATATACATATATATATTCACATATATATGTATATATATACATATATATACATATATATATACATATATACACATATATATACATATACTTATACATATATATATATACATATATATGCTTATATATACACATATATACATATACATATATATATATATACATATATACACATATATATATATGCATATATATATACATATATATATATATATACTCACCTTTTTACCCCAACTTAATTGATGAGAACATATGCACTTAACCCTAGCGAAACGCATAATAATTTATTATCTTCCCTTATTCTTTATTATTTTCCCTCCCCGAAAATACGTATACTAAAACCTATCGGAAGCAATTGAAACTAACTTGATATTTATGAACACTTATCATCGAGAAACATATAAAATAAGCTCTTCCACATGCAATCCACCGTATATTGAATATGTACATACACATATTACAGGGAACAGTTTCAAATAGTATACACACATCCATTTACTCATTACAGCCGATTAATTCATATTACTGGCTATGAAAAACCATACGCAAATTAAAGGACATCTATTCCGAATTGAATGTACTCCTATGTAAATACTTAGATCCGATAGTTAGCGGACTTTATCGGTGTTCACTAATTCTATCCATTTATTGTATTGAGTACAGAAAATCAGCTCGTTTTAACTATGCTTTATTTTAAAATTTAGAAAGTTACAAAATCATAAATGTATCGAATAAAAACTCAGTAAAGTCAATACATAGTACTTACATAAATAAAATCATTTCTCTACAGAACCCTGCCGGAATTAAATAATTATGCAAATTAGTAAGAATCAAACTAACAAAAAATTATACAATAATAAGAGATTAACTAGGATTGCCTTCTCTACTCGTATAAAAGGTTCATCAGGTTCCACTTTCCGGTCCACCCCTTCTGTCCTCGTTTTTCACAGTTTAAAAGGCACTTACGTCGGAGACTGAGCACTCAGGTGAATTTGTATTTGAAAAAAAATATACATACATTCTTTCTCTCCTGCGACTTTCTAACCCCATTTATTTTAGTCTCTCTGTCTCCTTCTCGCACTATATCTCTATCTCTCTCTATCTCTCTCTCTCTCCCTCTCTCTCTCTCTCTCTCTCTATGTATATATATATATATATATATATATATATATATATATATATATATATATATATATATATGTTCTTTTCGGAAGATAATTGACACAAAATAGTTGGAAGAATGGTTGTTCAGAGATTAGATTCAAGTTTAAATTAAATGCCTTGCATTTTCCAAGTCGAGTTAATCCGATAATTCCCATCTACTTACCGAAATCATTAGCTCCAATTACAATAGAGAAATGGAGACGCCTGAAGGAAAGACTAAAACAAAATCAAAAGTAAAGAATTTAAAAAAAGCCAATAAAATTCATTTCATGTGACTTGGTTGTTAAGTTTCTATCAGCTGAGCGCTTAATATCTTACGTACCTGTGCCATTGAGTCTATTTTTAATGTTGTTATCGACCAATTATAAGAACACAGAATAGCGAAGGAGTTTAGTGTGAGCGTTAAAAAGATTTTAGCAGCGTTATATTCACATGTCTTGTATCTCTATATGCTGATATGTGACTTTAATTACATCAATAAATCACACTGGTACACACACACACACTCACACACATATATATATATATATATATATATATATATATATATATACATATATATATACATATATATATACATATATATATATATATACATATAACTATATATATACATATATATATGTATATATATATATATAGATACATATATATATAATATTTAAGTGTAGAATTATAACGATAATTGAATTATCGTTTAATAATCTATCGTGATAGTGTAAAGCTCAATATATTTAATAGAGCAATTTATTTTAGAGGTAAACGATGAGAATAAAACATTGTAAAGATACAATATTTATTTAAAACATACAAAAGTTCAGAGCAAGGAGCCTCATATCCTTAATCCATGGATTTTCAAAGAAAACATTTCTTATCATCAGAGGATGGGGAAGCCGACAATGTGATTATAAATATTGTCGGCAACAATTAACTTTGAAAATGTTATATAAAGTAAAACAAAGTAGAGGTAAAAAACAAAATTAGGGCTAGAGGTTAACAGTCTAATTTAAATTTTATTTTAAGGTTATGTTACATATATGATTTGGTGTTCATATATATTTTTGAACACCAAATCATATATGTAACATAACCTTAAAATAAAATAAAATAAAATGTAATTTACATTCCCTGCGAGACTGTTTTCGTTTTCGCTGCGGTCTACATCTGGCAGCACTTTTGTTTTGTAGTATTATCTACACGGTTGGAGAAAAAAAATTCTTCTGGTTTAATTATTTTTGACAAAGGAAAGTCTTTTCCCGAAATATCAAATAGTGATATTTTATCACCCAGAGATCACACGAACAGCTAAAAACACTCTCGCTGTTATGTAAGATTTTAGAAAAAAAGGAAAAATAAATAGTAAGTCATATTTCGTATTCGATTTATTGTTATTGTTTTTGTCCATTACAACTTGCATCTTACCCCGAACTTGCATTGCCCACAGCCTTTCAAAAACTTACTACTACTATACTCAGCAATGCTTCAAGCAAACTACCATTCTCCATATATATTAATATATACATATACATATATATATATGAACATATATATATATGTATGTATATATATATAAATATATATATATATATTAATCTATATAAACTTATATATATATGAACATACATATATATATGTATGTATATATATATATATATATATATATATATATATTAATATATATATATATATATATATATATATATATATATATATATATCTCAATATATATACATATATATATATATATATATATATATGAACATATATATATGTATGTATATATATTTATATACATATATATATATATATATATATATATATATATATATATATTTTGTTTATTATAGTGAAAAATATGAAGTATCGTTATCTTACACTGTCGTTTGTGGTCAGATTTTAGGAGTTCCTTAAAAAATATGTTACCAAATACTGGCAGGAAACAAAAAACTCCAACTGTCCGAGAATTGTTGCGAAATAAAAAAAACCGTTTACCATCAGAGCAAGACTGATGAACATATCGTTCAAATATCCATGAACACACCACCAAAAAAACTCTAAAAACCACACTAGGAAATAGAAATTGGCACACTCAAATAAGTTCAAATCACTTGTAATTGAATGTTTAGAAAACATGCGTGTGTACATCGAAAACGACTCATCGGGTAACTCTCTTTAAAGTCTACACAGAATTCAGTACTGTAGAAAATATATAAAAATATACTTTTTTAATTTGGCACTCGAAGATCGATACTGTGTCCATAGTGTCGAGTTTTAAAATCGGAATACTTTCGCTCTGGAAATATATTCCAATAAATATATATATATATATATATATATATATATATATATATATATATATATATATATATAAATATATATATATGGTGTTGATATTCATGAATCATTCTTTCATATAAACGAGCAATGTTTAACATTGCAGCATACACCGCTTAATTGCGCTTGTTTCAATTTTTCTAATAATCGTTTTAATATTAAGGGGAAAACCATTAATAATTATGCAATATGTATCACTTAGAACTTTCGATTCTCCGAGGAATCATCTTAATTTAACAAAAACAAATGAAGCAAAGTTAGATAAAAGAATAGAATTCTAAATAAGAGCAGCATAGTACGCGTGTATGAAGTCGTTTGGTGCCCAAAAGCAAACCGGCGCAGTTCCAGAAAAAACGATGACAATTTAAATTACTGGACGCGAGAATTAGTATTACAGGATGAATTGTAGCTACTTTAAGACATTTTAAATGTTGTTACTGGTTTCATAGGTAATTTTAATTATTCTCGGTTACTTGGTTTTAATAAATAAATGTTTTGCTTGGGAAGGAGTTGGTTCTAACTACGAGATTTTGGATTTTTAATTTCTTGTTGTAAATAATTAGTTTTATTTTATTGTTGTTGTCAATAGGAGATACAACAGTGGACATTTCATCGAATCTATAGTTTTGTTTCATCTGATTGCATTCGTATAGGTTTGTACAGTTTTAGTTATAAACAAGTCGTTATATAATAATTGTTACGTATTTTTTTATTAAAATTGCAAAAACGTAGTAAATTTCTTTACTGAATTGGTTTCTTACTTCTTTTCCTTTTTTTTACACAAAATCAAGTGTAATAGATACCGTCAATAGAGAAACATGCGTACGTACCTTCTCGTCTTGCGTGGATTATTTCTCTTCACATTGTCGTCTGAATATTCTGTCGTCTCCTTTCTGTTTTATAGTCGCATCGACATTCATCTAGGACTCACGCTCAGTCTGTGTTTCGTGTCAATTCTTCGTTGTATCGTTCTTCTCTCATGGGCGAGTTGTTATTTGTCTAGTGGCCGCGTTTATTACTGTTAAACAGATAGACCGATACTGATTGACATCTTAACAGACAGATAGCAGCTTCCTTGCACCGGGCGGTACTCAAAGTTGTAGGTTTGTCTTACGGCATATTATTATTCGTCCGTTTGCTTCGGAGTTCTACAACAGACTCCTTTAAAAATAATTGTCTTTATTTGTAATGTTTTTCATGACGTCATGTCCGCAGATGAGTTCCTACCGCTTTTTGTCTAACCTATCTGAGCTCATGTGTCTACCATAACCTTCCAGTCAGATCGATCTAAAAAACCTCATGAGAATGTTGTTTGTTTCGCCTACAAGCGGTCACAGTGACTGTAACCATCTACTAGTTTCAAAATTCATACGAGTTATCATATACTCCATAATCTAATACCCATTCCTCCGTTATCTAAAAAAACACTCCGATGATTTGTTTACTCTTATCCGTAAAGTCATGGACAATATCACCTACCACCAGGAACTACACAGAACAGATAATCCCTACAAGCATCATCCTGAGTTTTCATCTGGCTGGAATTCTTTTTCAGCCGTACATGACAATTCTTCTGGGATTTAAGTAGAGTCTTCTTACAGTCGATGTCGACCAAATGAAAATAGCATGTCATTAATCGATTACGGTGTGTCCTTCGCGCCAGATTTACCGTACATTTCCTGGAGTGGCCTTCACCAGCCAAATGATGAACCACTTCATATTGCACACTCACTCCAATCTCCTGATAACAACCTTACTATTCGCTTTACATAGTTCTTACACGCCATTATCAGGCATTCGATATATACACCCACACTTACTCTTCTAATCCATACATATATAACTTATTTTCAATTAATTCAACTCATCGATGTGAAGGGGAAAAATCGTAAAACTCGATTTTATGTCTTCTTATATGATATTGCCACGACTTATACATAAGTTCCCGTTTTTAAACACAATTAGTGTAGCTCACCCAACGTTTTAGACATTTCAGCACTCCCAGCATAAATATGATAAATACACGGCAAATGTGAAATGTTATTTCTAAGACTCACACTGGTACAAATCGGATCACGAAAACAGGTCTACGTCCTACTTTCAAACTATTGTTATGATTTCGTTACTGTATGAACTCATCTAGAAACTATGTATATAGGAGGCTACGAGGAAGCTCAGAGCAGTTTCGTAGCAGACATTGTGTAAAACACTGCTTTGTACTTCTGTAAATACACACTTTTGTGCATATACCACCGTGTTGTCTAATTTATTGTCGGCCCTTCAAAGCAACAACAATGGCGAGGAGAACGTTGGCGAATACGGACACAGCATAACATGGACTTATCTTACACACAACATTGAAAACGAGGACTTAGAGGTATGTAGGATACAACATAACAATAACTATAACTGGCTTTGTTGGATTTTAGAAAAATAAAACTTGGGTGGTGTGCTTGATGAATTGTTAATTAAAACAGTAACAGCGACAAGTTAAAAGCCACAAAAATGTTAACACACAAGGTTTACATTAAAGAAAAATCTGAAACATAAGAAGGATTGAAAAGGTTTCGTTCTTGAGGAAGATTTAAAGTAATTCAACAACACGTGTGTTTGAAATCCACGTAAAAGGACAATAAAAGGTGTTCACATTTGTCTGTGTTTTTATTATACAATTGGGAACGCGTAAATAAATGTGAACAAATTTTCTTATTATATTTATACCGCTAGGAAAAAAGAATTTGTCTTCCAGTGAAAAAGTTACGACCGTCTTAAAAATAAATAACTAAATTATACACGAAAAACTCGGTAGTTTGTTTCTAAATTAAGAAAATGAAGGAATTTAAAAGGGTCATGTTAGACAACATTACACACGAATAAGATCAACAACTGCAATTACAAAGGGAGCAAATTGAATATCTGAAGAATATTTCTTCGACTAGTATATAAATTTCAGGATAAAAATTTGGAGCAAATAAATAGATATGAGAACATCTCTCTTCATACATAACAAGAACAGAAAAATATACAAATTTTCGAATAGGGGTCACAATGTTGAAAATTGAAGTGCATTTTCACATGACGCTATTTGAAACGCTATCGATATATATTCTTACGACCTTGAACAAATATTACTTTTCTTCATAGTGTAGACGAAGGAAGATATTAATTATACGGACTATATGAATTGGACCGATCTTTAAATGTTCGTTTGTTAGTAAAAAAGTTGAGTAAGAGCGAACATAGAAAATTCGTCAATTATATATTGCCACAAAAAACAGCAACTTTACATTTGTTGGAGCGGTACTATTATTAACTAAATTGCTTAGCCCTGACACATCCTTCTTTCACTACACGTGGTGATGTATAAATCCCACAAATTTAGAAGACGAATACTACACGACTTTCGCTAGCGTAAGTAACGTATACTGCGATGATTCCGAATTCTCGAAGTTGGGCGCAAACAATTTTCAAATCTTTTTCCCTCATTTTTTCAGTCTGATCTAAGTCCAGATGTAGAAGAATTAAAAAAGATAATTCGCCTTAACTAAGCCGGAATTACGGCATATCCTCTTATTTTCTTCGTTACCTAAGCTGTATTTTTTTATTCGTCCGTTTTTGTCCATTTTTGTCTATCTCATCGGGATGTTTTTCTAAATAAAATCGAACAGTAGGTTTGCTTTTAACCGTCACAATTTGGTCATTTTTAAACAATATGGTTCTTGGCCTTTTGGTCAGGATCAAAGTGCAGTATCTGTTCCGACGAATACTGCACCCCATAGGCTGGTATCGTCTTGGCCTTCGGGGCTTGATTTACGCCGGTCTATAGGACGTCCTGTGCAGTTCCAGGAGGTCCACCCTCTCTCTTTGGAGAGGAGTACGTTTATAGCTTACTGCCTGAGGCGCCCCTATCGGGGAATGCCGACGGGGCTACCCAGGCATTTTTTGTAGGACAGAGTGCTCACTTTCTCGGGCGCTGGCTTTTCAAATCCCACTTTCCCGACCTTGTGTCACATCTTACCTTGTGGGAGGAAGATAAATAAAATGGTTATATTATAATTCATAAGACTTTAACAATTACTTACGATTTCATCGATAGCTTCGCATACCTTTCTTGTTCTCTCTGCCGTCTTCGTCTCATAGTTTTTTTCTTATTGGACTTTTCTATTTTTCCTTTCTATTCTTTAAGACGTACACGTCACTTATAACACACTGCTCTTAGCCCCCGTATATAGTAGGAACTTCCCAACTAGCATCAATTCGACTTGTGTTATGTAGTCCTTTACTTACAATCTTCAAAATTGTGACCTTTTTTGGTTGTCCATTAGTATCTTATAATCGACAAGTATTGTGTGTGGCCTTAATATTGAAACCTGCATGCGTATCTTCTCTTTCTTCTTCCCCTTCGTCGAATATGGGTTGCATTGTGTGGATCTCTACTCTTCGTCGTTTCGTTGTCTCTTTTTTTTATAGCCGGGTCAACATTCATGTGTTATGTATTAATTCTACGGTTTTTTTCTGTTTGTGTCATGGTCGGATCCTCATTTGTCTAGTGGCCGCGTTTATCGCTGCGTATATAATGTCTTATTACGTAATAAAAAGGGAATCGAAATACAAGAGAAATTTTGAGTTAGAGATTTACTTTATAATGAAATATTCACGTTGTATAAGTACAATTAAACTTAAATTATAAAACAGAGACACGTATGTTGCTTCAATAAACTATCTAGATGAAATGGGGAGACAAATGGGGAGACAAATATTTACAAATATAGCGACATGCTTACACCGCTTTATCCGTTTCTTTATTATGCGTCTGTTCGCTTCGGATTCCCAAAACAGCCTGCTCTAGAATATATCGTTCTGTGTATAATTTAGATTACTCGGGCTACATTTCTTATCTTGAGGGTTATCATCACAAGGTTTCGGTCGCTGTAACCTCCGGCCTTCTTCGGGTGTATATCTTCGAACTCGGCAATCTTTATGTCGAATTCGTGAATCTGGACGAAATTTCGAACGGAACCCTTTATTTAATTCGCGAGCATAGCATGCACTTGTTCCGTCAGCCATGACTGAGAGAAGTCTTTAGTAACTCGCAAGTTATCGTATTGCCCGCACCGAGTATATACCTTAAACCTTCAGATGCCTATCAATTAGAATTGGATTTAACTTTGTACTATAGCCACTGCGCCACAGGTCCTTGTGGACAGTTCTGGTATATGTATTCTTTTGTATACCAGAGGTGTGTCTCTAAACTTTTTAGTTTGCTGTACAACAGAGGCGCGTTTCTAAACTTCTGATTCCTCGTCCCAACAGAGGTTCGTCCCTAAACATTTGATCATTTCGTTCAACAGAGGCGGGGCAATAAAGTGTTTCATGGGTGTGTGTGCTCTAGACAAAAAGAGTTAGAGAAACTAGATTAAATCTAAAAGTGTATTTTTGATGTAAAATTAACTCAGTACGGTAATGGAAGTATTTCCGAATCTCTAAATGTACACCTAAGAGGGTATGCGGTTGATTTCGTCCGGGGTGGTGGTCTTGTTATTAACACTATGTTCAATTTAATTTCAATGTAATTATGTATTAATTTAAAATGAAAACCATAATAGTATGTATTAATTTGTAAAAAAGACTCAACCGATTTCGTAAAATTCAACCGGAAATGACATCAGAGTAAGCTGCAGAGGAGGGGATTACAATCAATAGAGGCTAATTCTGGGGAAATTCCGATACCGTTCTTGATTTTGTCGGTCTGAGTCGAGTTCTAGGAAAACGGAGGTTCCTTCTCTGAGGCTTTAGCATGATACTCGTGTTATTTTTACAACTAATGTCGTAAATGACGTCATTGAGAGGTAGAAGGAGGTGCAGGATGAAATCCCAACTCCGATTGATATACTGGGTAATCCTACACTCTTTAATCTTCCGAATCTTTTGTACAACAGGGACGCGGCTCTGAAATCTTTATTTTTTACAACAGAAGCTCGTGTGTAAATTTTTGAATTATTTGTACAACAGAGTTGCGTCTTTAAACCTTTAATTTATTTGTACAACAAAGGCGCTTCTCTAAACATTTGAGTATTTTCTACAACAGAAGAACGTCTCTAAAATATCCATTCTTTTGTACAACAGAGGCACGTCTCTAAACTTCTGATTCGTTTGTGAAACAGAGGCACGTCTTTAAACTTGTAATTATTTTGTACAACAGAGGGGCGTCTCTAAACTTTTGATTATTTTGTACAACACAGGCGCGTCTCTATATTTTTTACTATTTTGTACAACAGAGGCGCGACCGTAAACTTTTGATTCTTTTCGGGGGCGTGTGATTTTAGACCCCTATGGTAATCGCTTTTCGGGGTTGTTGCAGTTTAGCTTCCTATGGGAAACGCTTATCGGGGCTTGTGCTGCTTAGTCCTATTATGGAAAACTCTTTTTAATGGAGTTATGCAATTTAGCCCATTAATAGAACACGCTTTTAGGACTACTGACTTCACCAACATTACGTATTTCTCTTACATGTAAAAATGAACTAGGTAAAGAATATTACGTATGTGGCCTTTTCTTAGATAACAAATGTAAGATAACAGTAATACTTTTAGTAACCGGTATATATTACATTTCTCAGGACGATTGTTTTCATCATCATCATTTAAGTTCATATTATTCTAAAATAAGGGGAGGGGAGAAATGAAGGATAGACCAGCACTATTCGTTCCACTCGGCATTTCCCGGAATACAAACTCATTATCAACATTTATTTTCTTCATACTTTAATTTTGACAGTACTTTCGGCAGTTCTGTGAAGGTCTACTTCCTAACATTACATTATTAACAAAAAAAGCGTGAAGGATAAATAGCCGGCTAGAGAGGGGGGTGGAGAGAGATAGAGAGAGAGGTCGAAGAATTTTTTTACATAAGATATTTACACATTCTTTTTAACTCATATTTTGTTTTATTGTCCCGTAGCAATAAATGTAAGATTACACTATGATATTTAAAACATATTGATCCGGGAAAATGAATTACAATATTATTAGTTTTTACACATTAGAACAGGATAGACATTTCATGAGAAGAGTGGAAAGAGAGAGTTGACGGGTGCGAAATCATGTGTACTAGGGAAAAAAGGAAGGATAGAGATATTTAAGATTTTATATAAAGATGTTACACACACTATTTAATGTATACTACTTTGTTGTTTTATCGCCCCAGGTAACGCCGGGAAGCCATGCTAGTATATATATATATATATATATATATATATATATATATATATATATATATATATATATATATATATATATATATATATATATAAATCGACGATTTTGTACTTCAGAGTTAGAGGTTTGCAGGCGATCATCTAAATAACACAATTGAACATTTAATCTGTTTTACTTTTTGTCAGAATATCAATTTGTCAGCTACATGCGACAATTTTTCCTATCTTGTAAACTTTGTTCATTTCAAACCAGAACATGATTGTTTTCATGTAAACATCTTGACATTTGACAATGTTAAAACATACATACTCATAAATGCGCCTACACGTACACGCTCAGACATATATATATATATATATATATATATATATATATATATATATATATATATATATATGTATATGTATGTATATAGTTTTAACGCATCATGAAATATAAAATAAATACAATAAAGCCAAGTAGAAGTTGGTCTTAGAATACAACTTGATCTCGTTGCTTCAATAAATTATTCCAATATAAATAGCGAGAGTTTAAATTAAACAAAGCTGGTAAATGATTTACCAATAAAGGACAAAGCAGACAAACAGTTTTCCATCACCTCAACTCAAACAAAACAACAGTGAATCAGCACTAATTAATATTGTTTACAATTACTTTGCGCGTCTTCACAATTACCATGCGTGTTTATTTTATCCGTCTTTGGCAGTGTTTTTTGGCACAAGATATATACATCTGTCAGCTATCGTACGGGACAAGGATACACGTCAGATTATTATCAAGAACGGTTTGTGATACAAAGAGACCGAGTGTTCTTACTATTATAGTGTGACGCTCCAGTTAATACTGATTAAACTTAATGCACACACTGATATCATTTATGTATGCACAAAAGACACACGGATACACTTACACAGAATGTTCCGCACAGACGTACATAAACAGAAACACGTACACACATTTGTATACATTTTTACATAATATTAAGATTTAACATTTGTTTTTACTTAGTTCACTCCAAAAAAGGCAAGTTGCCATTGTAGACGTGAGGGGCTACTGAGAATTAGAGTGAAAGGTTACGGTTCATCCTAAATGGGGGCCTGAGCATCGAGTTGCTCGTTAACATTAGTTTTACATGGGTGCATGTATATACAGTCGGGGAAACAGATAGCAGGGAAAGAAGTTCCAAAGGCACGATGAAAAAAAACAATTAGAGTAGAAGGAGCTCCGGCAGCTGTTCATCTGAATAGTAAATGGATGGGATTTAGCTGATTGTCGGGTTAGTATCGTGTATTTACGTCGATGTGGCTACCATAGCGGCAAGTTCATCGAACATATTCCATTAACGTACTTGTAAAACCATCACAACATTGCGGCGATGTGACAGGTGCTGGAGCTTAGTTGATAGTAAGTGACTTATTAAATTAGATACTCTTTTTCGGACCTGGTCCTAGGGGTAGTGACTGGTGCACCAGCTATTATGTTAATGCATTACTCCATGCATGGGCAGATAGTGGCTTTGAAGTGATATAATATACTGTTGGGTGTGAGAAGTTTTCTAGCGCGGTAGAGGGATCCAACTTTTTTCAGCAGCCTTGGCAGTGTCCTCTATGCGTTTTTTTCCAACTCATAGTACCCGTGAATGTTAGACCGAGGGGATTGAACGTTGGACTCTCAGGTAGTGTGTTATTTTCTATGGCAATCGGTGGTTGAAGAGGTTTCTTGTAGTTGTTGAAGGAAAGGAGCTTTATCTTAGCAGCATTAAATGTTACAATCCATATATGACCCCATTTTACTACAGACTGGTGTTCACTTTCATGGGATCCAGCCATTGTCTCGGATATGTGCGCGTCCGTTTTACCTACATTACGAGAGTAGAGCGTGCTGTCGTCAGCAAATATACTCATCTCAGACACAATGTTATCAAGGGGGTCGTTTAGGAAAATTAGTATCAATAAAGGATCGAGTAATTGCATTTTGTCATGGTGTTTGTATAAACAGCCATCGAATACAACCTTGGTCTCTTTTTTATGAGAAGGATCTAATTATATTAAATATTTATCCAGTAATACCATATTCTTTTATGAGAAAACATTAATGCAATACTTTGTCAAAGGCTTTGGATATATCAAGCGCTACCGCCCTAGCTTTACCTGCCGTGTTCAGTGTATAGCATATTGGGTCATAGATGAGCGTTCGGATCACCGCAGTAGACCGTGCTTGCCTTAACTCATTATGATGGTCAGAAAAAGTTTAGAATGAATGAGGTGACAGCCTATCGTTAGATTGATACGGGATGCAAATATTTTAGCAAATAGAAAAAGTAAAGTGATGGGACGATAATTCTGATGGTCATTTCAATCTCCAGAATTCTTGAAGACGAGTACAACAGAGGTAATTTTCAAGCTATGAAGGAAGCAAGATTCGGCAAGGCATTTGTTGTATAGCGTCGAGAGGACAGAGTCTAATTCAGCAGAGTAGTTCTTTATTATTATTACTGGTATACTATCGATCTTACATGCTTAGGAGGTGTCAAGTTATTTTATGATGCCCTAAAAATGCTTATATCATGTACATTTATAAATCTCTATTTTGTTTGTAGCAGCTTTAAAAATACATTGTTGTAAGTGTTATCTTTTTAATACATTTGAACTTGTGTAATCAATATATATATATATATATATATATATATATATATATATATATATATATATATACAGATCGATGCAGCAAAATGCGACACTTGACAAAAAGAAAACGAACTAGGGTAATAAAAATACAAAAGTAGTACATGGAAAGCTGTGACAGTTTATGTAGCAACAGTTATGTTCCCATACTATATTTTTTTCAAAGTAACCGCCCCTGCTGAAACGCCATCTAAACTCAGGCACGTAATGGAGGATACGCTTTGGTGACCATGGCCTATTAGATAGCGGTGAATGCCCTCACCATTGCAGCCTTCATATATCTACCGTGTTGTTGACATTCTTGTCAATTATATCGTCAATGACGGCACAGAAGCAATGGTCAATGGTTTTATAGTCGAGTGTGGAGGGAGGTTACAAATCCGGCGACCAGTGGTGATGAATATTATTTAACAGTCACGCCTGGGATATCTTGGCCTTTTGTGCAGGAGTGGGGTTCTGCTTGAATGTGTTAAAGCGTCCGGCTGCGATCTCGTCTATCCAGGTCTTCACCGCGCTTCTCAGAGCATCATGCTCTTTCGTTTACTATTTGTAAGTGGCGCATTTTTCTGCAGCACGCAGTAAATAGCATCGTCTTAAACGTATTGGGAAACTTATAACAATAATACATTCTATATAACTAATAAATGTTAATTGAACATTCAATTTTCGCATGTTCGTACGTTAACACCATTAGACAGCGATTCGGGAATAGCAGATCATACGTGTTTCATTTCCGAATACAGAAAACACATATATACTTTGAAATCAAAATGGCCGCTCAGATATCGGTCATTTTTGGGGGGTTATATACTTTCCTCTTCCGATTTTATTGTATTTCCTTTTTTACATACTTGGCGCACAAAAAATACTTTGTTTAACAAATTTAAAAGTACAGGGCAATATTAATTTAAATACATTAAATGAAACTAATTGGCGAGAAAAAAACAAATAAACATCGTAATTCAATTCGGAGTTTTCATAATCGCGTCAAACATTCATACTTTGAACTATCATCTTCTCTTTACATTATTCCCTATGACATTTATCTGATAATATGATTAACGCCGAGTACATTATCTATTTATCCAGAGTATATGTTACATGTTCCACAAATCTTAACAGTCCATTGAAACAATCATTTGGATAAGTAAAAATAAAAATCCGCCAATATTTTTTTAGAAGCATTGCAATTTAAAACTGAACCAACAAACGAAATATTCTCAAAGAGTTACATTTTCAGTATTTATTTTCTAATTATTCATAATTTGTATTTTTTCTTCGGATACTCGAAGATTTTTTATTTGAAAATTATGACATTTAGTGATTCGGTGAAATATACTTTCATGGGGCCGTCGGCTGATTTGACTTTTGACGGTCATACCGTTTGAGGAACATAACATAACAACGACAATTTCTGATTGCATTTTACAAGAGAAACCTGAAATGTCCGAACAGACAGCTGATGCTAACGCATACCACTACAAAAACAAAATGAAGTTTACTTCGGTGGCAGCTAGTTATTAGTCTCTTGAGGAACAAATCGAATTGTGCTAAAACACAACCTCATCGCCCCAAAACTAAAAAACTAAAACAAATGCGAAATGTTATGTATATTGTTGGTGAGATTAATGTTAATAGATGAAATCATGTGTTTGCTAAATTATACTTCCTTATGAGATTCTAGTTTTTATTCGGGGAGTACGTGTGAACAATTTAATTAACTCTCCATTTTCGATTATTCTAACTGTTTAGAGGAGGCAACTTTATTTTTACTATTAATCATAACCCTGTGTTGCAAGTTTATAAAACCACACGTATAAAAAGTAAAAGCACTCTCATGTAAAAGCACATAAATAATATTCCATGGGAAATAAGAATGATTATAAACTGCCCTTAAAGGCTTTAGAGGCCTGAAAATGCGGGATCCTTTACGTTAAATTCAAATGCGAAAGGTATCCACCACTCTATATTCTGATATGTGTTGTTGTTCTTCTTCTTCTCTCTGATAAGTGTTTCAGTGTGTTCAAACCAAATCACCCAAAAGAAAATATAATCATATTTTGTTGAAGTAGGGTGATTAGTGGATAGTGTTAAGCTTCTCTTAATATATTCATTCATACAGAAAGTCAGAGTTATTTTAACTTTTACACTCAGATCACCTACACTGACACCGGGGTTGTTTGTTATGGGATTATTCTTTTAGCATGGGTATTTAATTTTTAACGCTATACTTTTCTTCTGTGGCTTACTCTACATGTTCAACCTTAATAATGACCGCCTTTCAAATTATCGCGTTCTGATTTTCTATTTCTTCCACATTTCAGTTTCACAAAATATAAAAATAAGTGTTGTGTTATACTTAAATAAAAACTTCATTATAAATACTTATACATGTGAATTTTTTTAATTTAACCATATTTCACATTTTTTGCAACATACGATTTATGTTAAAACAAAAACTATCAATTAAGGTACTTATTAAGATGTGTGTCTGTTTCCTCTTTAGAAGTCGTTGAATGAATCTAAAGAAAATCAGAGAATAACATATTACGCTTCAAAATTGTGTTTAAAATAGTAAACATCATCCTGCATGATTTACAAAAAAAGGCGGCTAAACACATGTTTCATTTTAGTTCATTTATTTAATCATTTTGATTATTCGACTGCAATAACAAAAATATTTAATGAAGGCTGATTTGGAGAAGCACTTCAGTTTGGGGAAACTAAAGCGATCCATACTTTTGTTTCATTATATTTTATAGAATAACTTCTGCGTATGAAAAGGGCTTTTATTCTTGTTTACTTTTTACAGTGCCGAAATCCTCTTAAACACATACATCTCGGACTTTTTTAATGACTATTGATTATTTGTATTTCTTATCTTGATATGTCTATTTAAAACGTTTCCCATGATATCACCATCAACATTAAAGTTCGACAAATTTTCCAAAGTATTAAAATGGCATTTAAAAAAGTCAAAGGTTGAATTAACCAGAAAATTGCAAATATAACAATAAGAATTAAATTAATAGTCGTCCCAATAAACTTAATAATCCGAAGTAAAATAGAAATAAATGTCTTTGTCATTCAATGTATTTTTGTCGAAATTGACTTTTACAGATCCCACTTATATTTTTAAACAAAATTTATAAGTTAAAATATTAACGCTAAGTCTGGATTTTCGATTACACTTCCACCACAAGTATAGGCTGGAAGCCCGCCCCAACATATTTTCAAACAAAATCGGGGGTATACGTTCTAACTAGACGAAAATGAGCAACAAATCATTAAATACCAAGACACGAGTAAACTAACCATTAATAAACAAGCGGGACGCGTTTCTCTGCTTTTCCTTGGAAATTATATCAACTCAACAAAGTCCCGGGGCCAACATAGAACTATGGTAATTACTTGTTGCATATGATTGTTTGTCGCAGACCCCCATGAAGTTAATATAAAATATATTTTAAGGGAGATGGCATCCGGACTGATGTAAGAAGGTTAATGTTAGTGTTGGACTACACGAATGCTATTTTTTGGCTTAAAGAAGACGTTCGACTGTTAAAATTCAATTTCGAAAACGAATAAATTAAGCGATAAGAGAAAACAATTTGTTTTCTTTCAAGTGATCCGCCGCGAACGCTGACTATGATTATACAAGTGAAAACCCTAAACCCTAACCCGAAATCATAGTGCATGTGTAATTGGCAGCACGTTTTCTAGTTTTCAAAAAAGTGTAGTCGTTAGAAGGCATGTCACCAAAGTAAAAAGACAAAGTAAAAAGCATGACTGAATAAAGCAAAACTAAAAAAAACATAAGATATACGTGCAGGGTCCGCCGTAGATACAGTAGCGATTTTATAAAAAGATCGGTACGCTTAAGAAAAAGAAAAAGATGGTCTCATCAAACGTAATAACATGTATATATTTCGGAATCCTATGTGTATTTGTTTGTTTGTGTTTTGCAAACTGAAAGAGAAAAAACATAGAAGTATGAACGAATGCTCGACAAAGCAAGTTGTACAAAAAAAAGTTGTGCACTTAATATTTTTGACGGAATTGTGTAAATTTAAATCTGCTATCTTTTTGTAAATGAAGTATTTCTCCAAACAAAAGCTATGAAATAGACGTGTTAAAATAAGAGGAAACAACATTAAAATGATTTAGAAAGCCAAATAAAACGACATTAGCGACCATATTAGAATAGTCGCATTTTATTTCCTCATGTGTTTTAGATTATATCAGATTGTATGCCTTTAATTCTACAATAAAGGGGAAATCAAAAAGTTAACATGCCCCAAAATATAAAATGTGACGCGGGAAATGTATTATTGTTGCAATATTAATGATATCAAGTTATAAATGTGAAAAAGGTCAATATACACATTTAATATTAAAAATGTAAGATAGTGATGCGATCTTTGTTAACCGATATTATTTCCTCTATTCCATCTTTCTAATATACGCCTGGAAACGAGAACGAGTACTTAAAGGAAGCGGTTTGTATTTTGATGGAAAATCTAGTGTAGTATATTGACAATAATAACAAGTATAAATATAAAATAACTGTGCTAGTTTAACAAAAATAAATATATTAAAGAACAGTTATCCGTGATTACGGTGGTGGTGGGAGTAGATATTTTCATGCGAGTGAAAATAGCACCGTCATCCTATGTAAGAAAACTTTGTTCAGAGAGGGCGTTTAACGATAAATAAAATATGAAAACATTTGAAAGAAAAAGAATTAAACGTATATTTTCACAACAAAACGTGTGAAACCTTTAGCTTGAGTGCTGACGGAGAAATAGCGTATAAAGCTTTTGGTTAAAAAGCTATAATGGACAATGAAATAGAGAAAATATGATTTATTGTTTTATATAGATGAATATTATCCACTTAACGATAGAATAGTTTGTACCTATTTTTCACGGATTGTGTATTCATACTATGTCCCTTATTTTATTAACTTCATAGTTTAATGTAGAGATTAAGGAAAGAGCAGAATCTCATGTGGGGTGTCCTTGCTAAATTATAGTTCGTGTGTATAATATAGCGCAACATTGATATGTGTGAAAATGCAAGGACTTATCGTAAATCAAATTCCTCATGGTGGTATTTAGTTTCTTTCTTTTTCTCGTAATTTTCTCTATAATTCCTGTCTTTTTTATTATCTTTATGAGTTAAAATTCCAAGTCCATCTCTCTTTATGTATCTTCTTTCTCTTAATACAATGTTCGATTACTTATTTTTCAGTACTTTTTTTTACATTAAAACCCGCGCTTAAAGTGCCGTGTGATCGTTACTTTCCGAATGTTAACGTTAAACGCCGGACACTGTCGAATAAAAAATCCGTTGATCAACCTGCGTCCTAAAAACACAAACGAGGCTGGATTAAAAAGCGGGACAAAACAAGCAAATGCATTTTATTATTATTGTTGTTTGCCTTAACAAAACATTTGTACGAAACAAATATTATTTTTAATGAAATAATAACAGTGATAATAACAGTGAAAATTAAATCAAGTAAGTGTGTGTTTTTTTATTTTTACGAAAATTACTTTTTAAAACTTTTTTTCACTGATCACGGTTGTGTATTTCGTTAGGGTAATGGTTTCGGCAGGGTAAGGAATTATGGTTAAGACAGAGTTAGGAATTATGGTTAGGGCCAACTCTTTTGCAGACGTCAAATAAGAAGAAGGGGTACATTTCCATAGCTATAAATGTATGGTCTTGACCGAAATTTATAATTATTTCGGGAGTTTAAAAATCCAGTGATACCTTGAAAGAAATAATTTCTGTATTTGCGCATTTCGATCAGTTGAAATCGCGTTACAATCAGTTAGCAACTACAGCGTTTCATTCAGTTTGAAAGGTAAGATGTCGTCTGCTTATTCATCTCGCTTCGGGGCTTTCCGGCGTTTAACGTAACCCGCCGGAAAGCACCGACGCCGACGGACTTTTAGCGCGGGTGCTAATATAACAAAGTGCCGCATTTTCTTATTCTTGCAATTTTTCTTCAGTACAAAATTAACCAATACCTATAAGTGCCGCTTTTTCTTATTCTTGCAATTTTTTTTCAGAACAAAATTAACCAATACCTTGCGCAATACAGTTAAAAATCTTCTTCCTTAATGTTAATTTTTAGAAATGTTTAAGCTTGTCTTATCGTTGTCATTTATTTTCAGTTTTACGAATCTTTCCACGTGTACTTTTTTGTTTGGATACAAATTTTGTACTTTTTTTTCTTTGATTCATTGCATTGATATGTGTATTCTATAAAAGGAAAAAAAGGTCTGTTTTTTTTTTACTTTTATTTTTTGGATATAACCCAGTACTTTTTACTTTGTGTTGACTAATTATTTTTTTTAAATAGATAGTAAACAAGGTGTTTTTGAATATTTTAATTTATTGTCAGTCGATTAAGAATTTAAACTCAGATATGTTTTGTTTGTTTCGATCTATTTTTTTTCTGTAAAAACTTTCTTATTTTTGTTATTTACGTAATTGGATGAACTTTAGTTGAGGTCAGGTTTTATATTTTTAGTAACCCCGAAGAATAGGGTAATGTTTTCGATAAAATCCCATTTTTTATAATATGGGTAGGTTAGTTTAGCTAAACGGGATATTTAATGTTCGCGGTATGGAACTCTTACGGTCCAGTTGCTAGTGTCGATCTAGGCACGAAATATAGTTCCCCTCACATACGGTAAAAGCGAACGGGGCTTGAACGACAGAGGATAATGGTCATCCCATAGAGTTGTGAGCCCTACGTAATACCGGTTACATAATCGGTTCAGTATGAGTTATGTAAGATTTTAGTCGTGAAATGTGGTCTGCTCTTCATAATTTGGATGTTGATTGACTTGTGTACGTGGGCCGACTCTCCACCCGTACCACGTCCATCGGGCCGTGGGGAGGGTACGAGTAGACGATGATTAGCATCCGAATATCAAAGCAAGGCAGACGTGAAATATTTATGTTGTGAGAGTTCGAAACGTTTAACTAGACGGAAGGCAAAATGTAATCCCCAAGATGTATTTTCGTCAAGTCACTCAATCATCCCACACTTAGGAATAAGTGTATAAAATAGACAGTAGTTAAGATAAATCTGGTATCTCTCTATAGAAATAATTGTTTTATCCCAAGAGAAATAAATCTCTTGAAATTCTAAATGATGTCTGTAATTCTTTCTGGCGTAGACATGTATGTATGTATGTATGACAAATAACACCCCAAAAATCGCTAGACAGGTCACAACCCCGACCACAAGAAGGAAAAGAGTGTAAGAACCGAGCCACCTCAGCCAGTGAGAAAGAAAGCGAAATAAATAGAAACGACAGATATAATGTCAGTAAAATTCGTGCATTGATTTTGAAATGGGTATTCCGGCCATGTGTTGCTTGTCGCATGACAAAAAGAGGTAGAGAGGTCAATGAATAACTGTACCTACCACACACGTAACAGAGATTTAATATGAACCCAGTTAAAAGAAATTAATGATTGAAAACACATAACCATACAGAATTAAAGGTCACAGACTTACGCATAATCTATAAAACTACCGACACGTTAAATAGGATACACAGACAAGACGTATGGAAGAACAGAAAAATAGATTTATGACATTGTTATTATCGTTTTTAAGAGTGACAATGTAACACAAATCGGGGAATATACCATATTGTTATACGTATATGAGAGATCAACATCTCAGTGCATAGCTATACCATAATATAAAGGTATATACCTGTACAAATTAATTTAAAACAAAGTAAGTTATTTAAAAACTGCACATACATCTATATGTGTATATATATATGTATATACATACATATAGATATACATATATATATATATTAATATTGATACATGTATACATATATGTTGATAAAACAAAAGTTAATAAAACATGTATCATACAAAAGCAAAAATAATGAATAGATATAACTACTATATTAGTAAAGATAAAGGAAACACTATGCCAATTGTAAATATAAAAATTGCATTTTAAATAATATTTTTATCAAGCTGAATTAGGAGTATGATAGTTTAAAGGGGTTATATGCAAATTAATAAGAGTGTCTATATCATTGTGATTACAATTAATCGACATTTCTTATTTTTTGTTAAGGAGTTTACCCTTGTAACAAAATAATATTACCTACAAGTTATACCTGGGAATATATATATATATATATATATATATATATATATATATATATAGGTGGTTTGTATTATGAATGTATTTTCCGTTACCCACTTCTTTTTCTCTATGTGGCGTCGCTCACGAGGGGTATGAGGAGAAAACGCATTCAGTCAATTACCATCCCTTTTCTGATAGCCTGGTATTTATTGATAGTTAGTTTCATTGAAATTGTTTCCATTGAAAATAAATCAGCAAATATGGTTAGGAAGGTATTAGTCATCTATTCTTTTTTATTAAACCATTTTAATTAATTACTCTTAATATCGACAAAACTAGTGCACATATATAGGAACAATATGACCAAATATTTAAAAATGAATAGCACCAAACATTAGGTTATTATGAATTACTTAATAAACATTCATGCAAATTAGGAATACAAATAGCTATTTTAGTGTTTTTGTCTTTACTATATATACGAAATTTCCAAATATTATGTTGTATTATTTATTTATATTACATGTACCCATTATGATAATAATATAAGAGTTATGATATCAGGGTGATACATTTATTCATATGTATATATAGAGAGTGAAAGAAGAAGTAAGTTGAAATAGATTTAAAACATTATTTATTTCAGTTCAAAGAAATGAAGATCGACCTACGATCGTTCTGATACAATAAGGATGTTCTCATCTTTGAGTTATAAACACGTATATGGCTCTTGTTTAGTGCATTTTCCAAAAGATAGCATATAGAGGTATAAAAAGCATCAACATTTTCTTATTATTTGACAAAATATATATCAAATTATTACAGCTAAAAACAAGGAACACATTTACATACATTTGTAATACTTCTACAAATAAACATGACAATAATAACAATAATAATAATAATAATAGTTATAATAATAATTATAAAAATAATAATGATATATATATATACACGCTCATTGGGTAAGACTAATTCGATCTCCCGGCACTTGACAATGTTTACATTGAGATATCACTTACATTCAGTCAGAGTTGTATATTGCGCGGAGGTCGAGCTTTTATCCCGGCTTGACGTCTAGCCGCATTGAAGAGATGTGATACATCGAAACCGTCTGTATTTGGATGATCATATATATATATATATATATATATATATATATATGTGGGGGTGTATATATGTTTATTCATATATGTTAGAGGGGTTTTACTTCAATTCATAGGCTAATAAAGGCAGGTGGTCCAAAGGTACAATACTCTGATCAAGTCCTTGAAATGTATTATACGAGTAAAGAAGAACCATGAAATTGACAAGATAGAGATAAAATAATTAACCAGGAAGCAATTGTCTGTGTTTATATGTATGCAAGCACGATTGTATTGATCAGTGTGAGTATGAGCGATACGTGTCTAGCCTTCTCAATCTCCTTTCTCTCCAAAAAGCAAAACGATTTTCGAGAATGCATTTTTTTTCTAGTTCAGATATATATATATGGCAATGTCTAAAAGTATTAAAATATCGCACATATTTTTTGTACTGCACACATTTTCTTAAATATTTAGTCATTTTTCTTTGTCTTGAAGTAAGGTATGACGTTGGTAGGTATATGGTTGGTGATATTGGATGTAATATTGAGTGACCGTGTTGCTGACAAATACATATTTTCATAGTAACCCTGTACTGTTCGAATGTCAAATACAAGTCACACAGTTGAGCAAGCAAAGCATGCGATTCAGTAATTTAACTGTCTGCGGATAGAGATATCTTATTGGTGAAGAAATTCAGATAACAACTGTTATTGAAAGATGTCTAGTTTGACAGGTTGTTCAAAATCTTTCGTGTCATCGACTTTAAATGTTCGTGGATAAGATAACCGGGTCAATCATTCTTTACACAGGAAATATGTTTTAAAATCTGTGTTTTGTCATCAATCAAACTTATATATCAGAATATGTGTATAATTTAATTCAAATCAATTTCTACAAACACACACACACACGCACACACACACACACACACACATATATATATATATATATATATATATATATATATATATATATATATATGTATATATATATACATATGTCATCCATATACATACTGTTTTACTGTATCACAGCTCTTCAGTGCGCATAGACCAGGTAGTTCCTCAAGCTGAAATCGAAACTCAACCGTGGAGTTGACAGTCGTCGCATCTACCCTTACGCTTTAACGGTACACTGACCGAATGTAAGTGAAATATCAATGTAAACATTGTCAAGCGCCGGGAGCTCGAATTAGTTTACCCAATGAGCTATGCCTTACAATTAGCGGCACGAATAAGCTCTAATTTAGAAAGGAAATTTCACAGCGTCATCAACATACATACTGTTTCGCTGTATCATAGCTCTCCATAGCGGCTGGACTAATTAGTAAGTCAAGCCGGGATATATTGCATATTTCGTCAGTAGTTAATTATTAATGCAAGTCTTGTCAAAGACCATCAGATTTTGTTTGATAATGATCGTGTTGATATATCATCTTCTTACTGGTCAAGTTCTTGTCGTAAAAACAGACGAAGCTTGGCTTCTATCTTCATCAGCTAGATGTGCTGAAACAAGAGAACGTCACAGAAAGATAATCAAGAGACAAAGTGTCGTGGTTTTCGACAATACTTTCCTCAATATATATATATTAATATATATATCTATATATATATATATATCTATATATATATATATATATATATATATATATATATATATATATGAGGCAACACATTTCAAAACATATTCAAACGCGATATTTAGACAGTTACAAGACTGTGCTTCGTCTTCAGTGTCTCTGGTGACTCGCACTATTTATAGTGACAACCGGTGTAGTTTCTCCTGTGTAAGAACGACCGGT
The DNA here is from genome assembly GCA_963556195.1 of Sepiola atlantica. NCBI lineage: Eukaryota > Metazoa > Mollusca > Cephalopoda > Sepiida > Sepiolidae > Sepiola > Sepiola atlantica. Next base: position 168,026,965 of record OY744515.1, on the reverse strand, counting down.
GTAACATTTAGTAATAAACATCAATACGGATTTGTAATATTTCAACTATCTGCATCAGAGTATTGTAACCGTCCTCGGTGGTGTAGGTAGTAATATGTCTGGATGTAATATAGACATTCGGTGTCAACGGATTTTTTATTTTTTTAATATAGGAATGCGAATGCTCGCGTGTATTGTTATAAATTAGCAGAGTTAATATTATTGTCTAATCCTCTTAACGATTTAAAATAATAATTAAGCAAACGAAGCATGAATCATGTTAAGATGCGAGATTTCTCAATAAAAATCAAAACAGATTTTTCATATTAATAATATTCTTTCTTTTTTTCATCTCCACTATTGTTTTTATTTTTACTAATCATTTCGCTAGATAAAACTAGCGCTTCATCAGCGTATCGTAACATACTTAGGTCGTGTAGATCGTAGATCGTCTGCATGTTATATAGGCTTTTGGTTATAACAGTTTTTTTCATTATCATTTAAAATATGAGGTATGTGTATGCTTGGGAGGTGTGTTATAAATTATAATAAAGTCTAGATGTTTACATAATAATGTAAATGCCTTCAAATCATGTTCTCTTTACTAATTATTTCGCTAGATACAACTAGCTTGATCATAGTATCACAAGATTCCTCAAATGGGGAGGACTTGTCTGGTAGGATAGTATCATGACAACGGGGCATGTACTACAATACCGATTCCAAATAGAGATGGTAATCGCAGGGAGAACCCCCCCTTAAAAGCAAAAGGGAAGGGCTCTATGTATAGTATAATATCAACAAAAAAGACACTACACTACCACTACCCCCCCCCCAATAAAAATGTAGTCTTTGAGACGATGATAGTATGACAAAAGAACAGATACTTCCTTTACATGAGGTTGTAAGACCTGGAAGAATTGCGTCTATAGCCTTAAAATAGAGGAAGTAATACCTAGGAGGACGGTCCTATTACAACAGAAGTGATCCCAATTAAAAGATAATACAATAAAAGATTAAATCAGTTTTTTTATTGGGGGCATTTATTTATAATTGCCTAGTTATAAAAACATTTATTTAATAGTTTCTTGGTCTTTACTCTTAGATTCCACTCCCTATTTTAATTCTATGTTTTTATACAAATACGTTTTTTTTAACAATTTTTAACATAGTCTAAGTAGAATGCCCCCCAAGATTATATCGAGCATCGTGGTTACCGACATGATTCTAGTTAAGAGTAAGATAGACATTTTTATAACTGTTGACCAGGGATGACTAACAACCCCTCTTTTCCCCACATTTCTGATGGCTTTGTGAGTTATTTGTTCGTAAATTAAATTGTTATATTTTATACAAATAAATAATTCAAAGTGTAGTATATGCTCTCAGCATATCATTAACTCATTTTTTCTGTTGCCGAAACTATTGCTTTAAACAATAATAAAAAATAAGATAATAATATGGCGTCCTTAACAGGAGAGAAAGAAAAGGCGAGGACTAGAAAAACAGATAGTCATATATATATATATATATATATATATATATATATATATATGAGAGAGAGAGAGGGGGGAGAGAGAGAGAAAGACAGATAAACAGGCAGACAAAGATGAGATTAGTTTATTTTACTAAGTAACATTTTTCGCATTTTTTTAATCTTTACTCGGGTGTGTCTTTTTTTAGTAAGATGTTTACTCGTGTATTAGTTTATTTTTGCTGTTTGTTGTTGTTTTTTGTTTTTCTTTTTAATTTAAGGTTATTTTTGTAAGTTTCACTTCGATTAGTAGAGTTAGATTAACATCGCGTGTAGAAAAACAGTAGGCCATCAATTGTTATTGACAACAGTAAATGACTGCCCCCTCGGGCAATACCGGGTAGTCCTGATAGGGTTAAATTTATAGTTTTCAAACACGAAACTTGAACATTTTGCTAATTTCGAAACGTTTATTTAACTAAAAATGTAACTTAAAGTACAGACAATAGAGACGAAACAAACGTGTAATTTCACTGGCAATTTACAAAAATATAGTGTGTCGCTCTATATCTATTATAAATGAAGAAATAATTAAAATTAAAATAAAATGGAGGTTAATTAATAGCATAAATAATATAAACGGCTTAATCGAAAGCTATAAAGTTAAAATAGTGTTGTATATATTTAATATGGTACTGATATCGATCCTGAACCAGTTTTCGTGAGGTTCAACTCGGAAGCATTCGGCTGCCCTACGCAAACGCCCGAGTATTGACGAGCCGAATGATAGCAGACGACAATTTTGATACGGTGCTGCGTCCTGTGATTGTAAGTTATATTTCCAAGAAAGTTTCTAAAAGAAAAGAAAAACATAGCGAAAATACTGTTATCAAATAATTTTTTTTATTATTTTGATACGTTGCTGCGTCTTATAATTTTTAGTTATAGTTGCAAGAAAATTTTAAACAATAAAACAAATAAAACAAGCAAAACAGAGCGAAATTACTGTTATCAAATAAAAATGTTAACTCTTAACCCTAACCCTATACCCTTATCATAAACCCTGACCCTAAACCCTGACCCAAAACTCTAAGCCTAAACCCTAACCCTAACCCTAACCCTAAACCTAAACCTAAACCTAAGCCTAACCCTAAACCCTAACCCTAAACCCTAACCCTAAGTTAAACCCTAACCCTAACCTTAACAACAACATAAAACAAAACAAGCAAAACATTATTATCATAGGATGCAGCACCATATCAACATTGTCGTCTGGTACAAATCGGCTCGTCAACTTTCGAGCGTTTGCGTAGGACAGCCGAACGCTTCAGAGTAGAACCGCACGAAAACTGGTTCAGGATCCATATCAGTAACGTTAATATATATACTTATAACTGTTTGGCCGTTTTGTTCTTAATTTTGGCTACGAATCAGCATATATTTACCGTTCTCTCTGGTATATATGTGACGATAAAATAACCAACTTTAGGGGCAATAAAAGTTGTTTTTACTATTAAACAATATAACATATTTGTACCTCAAAACATCGTCATTATAGACATTAATATTTATATGCGGTAACAATAATATACTTCCCCAGTCGTATATTTTAAAACTATATATATATAGTTTGATAACGAACAGAAGATTGTTGCAATTTATTTTTGACGCATGCTACGCATCCTCTAAAAGAAGATATAATGAATGGGACGATGGTCTCATGACAGCAGAATCAAACACAACACTACCCACCAACATACAAGTATATGTTAATGCCTGAGAGGATGGTATGATGACCACTGATCAGATACTGCACCTCCCGACTAAAATGAAGTGGGTATGCTTAGTAGGACAGGATAATAACGAACGAACATCTACTAAACGACGCCCAGTATACGCGAAAGCAACACCTGAGAGGCTGATCTTATAGAAACAGAACATATACTACACTTCCCTCAACAGACAAATTCACGATAATTACTTAAAAGGAGTATGCTACAAATTTAGAACAAAGCGAAATGTATTGTGTGTCATAGTAATATGGTAATGACGCTTTAAACCTTGTGGAGACCTCTTATTCATAAAACAACTTTAAAAGAACTGACAAAATTATAATCCAACTAAACGAAACTCCTTTCAGGTCTGTTAAAGCCGTTTTTAAGCCTTTTATGCATTGTGTCTGATTTCGAAAAACGGGTTAGTGTCCATTCGTATACATTTTCGACACCTACAAAACATAAAACACAAACGATGCTCTTTTGGTCTATTACAAAGTTTTACTCGACGAGAAAGAAGTCTCGAACGCTGTAGATCCAGAAATTTGAATGTCCACCGTTGCACATTTGAAAAGACGTCGCTTAACCGATACTATTCGAAATAATTTTAAAACATCCGTCAACATATGCCATATATTTTTTAATATGTTTTACAGTTTTATCTTGTTAATTTCACGATTTAGAATCTAATTTGATTCGTTGCTATTTTTAAGGGAATGAAAATAAAATGTTCAATTGCTAATGGGTGACCGGTGTTAGGATATATTTGTTGGCAAATAAAATAGGTGTGCGGCAATGACCACGACAAGGTCCTGGAAACAATATTGTCAAGTTCAGATGAGTAAAACGGTGTCGTGTCTAAATGTCACGCGAAGATGTGATCAAAAATGGTGTTATGTATAAAATGTGTCTTAATAGAAAAAAACACTTTTTTCTCAAGTAAAAAGAACAAAAATCGATAAGGAAAGAAACAGGAAAAAAGGAGAAAACATTTTGGTGCCTATTGTCTTTAATGAACCGTTATCAATGCAAGAGAGACGCTGGTTTCAAGAAGATGACAAATTAGACTTGGACGCTTTAGGATATGTGATAAAGAATGAATACATTCTCTTTTCGCATATGACATAGATGTAATGACTCAGTAACCTTGGACGGGCAACCTACCCATTACATCGACTCACATGTTTACGCCCATTAAATTACTACTACAGAGCGGCTTATAAACACGTAACTCTCTAATACTAACCTGTTATTTTCATTCTCTAACCTCATCGGCCCACAAAATTCCACTCAAACTAGATGATATCACAATAGATATTGTGATATCAACTTGTATGTATCTGTTTAAACGTGTAACACTCCAATAATGAAAATCAGATGTGGGGAGTCGGCTGAATAATTAAACGAGATCGACTTCAAACATTAATTATTGGCTTCGAAACGAATGTCGACTCTCGAATCTGTGAATCTGATTAAAAAATAGAGATACCATTCGGTAAATAGTGTCAGAACAAAAATTGCAATACTGCCTATAACTTGTAAGGTTGGAATTTGATCCCTCAATGTTTCAGATATAAAAAAACAATTAGTCTACTTACCCGAAACTTTAAATAGTATATGTTTGTTGAACTATATGCAATATAACTTAATATATAAAGTGTACTTATGCGTATAAGAATTATGTAAATAACATATTTCTACAAGTCCAAATGCGAATAAAAGATATATTGAAGATTTAAAAAGAATTAGTATTTATTATTATATTCCGAAAATATAATTTATCTTGCTATGATTAATTCTCTTTAAAATAATTACTCAAATATGTCGTACTAAATAAAGCCCGTTTGGTCAGATTATAGTGCATTAACTGATGTAATTTTATACAATATTTACTAATGAATCACCACTCATGCAGACTTGAGGGCTATTCAAGATCAATGGGTTAAGAAAGTTCAAGTTAAACTATCAACGCCACCGCGAGAGGATTTTAATCACTAGCCAGAATGAGCAGAATATTACTTAATATAAATTGATTATCTGAAAGGACGGCTGAAAAAGTATTTGTTACCATTGGACTTGAAGACGACTATGTTGTAGTCGGTTGGAAAGCAGCCTCGTTTTATTTATTTCACAGATAAGATGTTCTAGGAAAGAATTTTTTTTCCTGGAAGTTAAGTTTGGGTTTTGGTAAAAAAAGTTCACTAATGTTCCATGCTGCTAAAAGTATATCTTTCATTTATAAAAAATATTTTACAAAAGATATCATATTTTATATTTCTAATATCCTCAAATAATAATGTTATATCTATTGTTTAACCTGTCCGAATATACACGTTATGTATTGTCCGGTGTAGTATGCATATTTTATTATTCTTTTTATTGTTTATAGGCAGTGTTATTCTTATTATTGAAGCTAATGTAGATTACTAATTAATACTTTATAACAGTAATCAATATATTCTAAATTTAAGTGTGTTTATATATGTCACTAATATGAATAAATAAAAGTAAAATGCAAATATAGATCACTGCCATCGAATTCATCTTTTAGAGCACATAGTGGTAATTACTGATAATTTTCATTTCCCATGTAGGTTGTTAATATCTAATTTTTAAAATAATATAATAAAGTATGCAATAATACAGATATTTTAATTCTAGTTATTATCTAACCATTTAAGTTGAATCTCCCTCTTTTTATCTTCCCCACCTCTCTCTCTCTATCTCTCTCTCTCTCTCTCTTTATATTTTTTTATCTATGTATATAAAGAAATGCTGTCGTATTTTAAAGGTGCACCTAAATAGGATTTAAACGTAAATCACTATAATTCTGATAGCAATATTTCATTTCTTATTGTCGAGCCATGCTATTAGCAAAAGAATAACGTAATTCGGTAATATCTATTTTCGTGAATACTTAATCCGATTCGGTAGTTTTCCTATATAAAGACATTCTTGAAGTAACCTGAAAATGGTAATGCGCAAAAGAGACACAGTCTCATAGTCTTTGAGTAATAGTTATTGTTTCTTTACTTAATGGATACTGCGCTACGTCGGATCAGTACGGATAGTTAATAATCATATAATTAACGTAAATCAGTATTAACAGAATGTTATGCATTTTAAACTGTGTTTTACTTCGCTGTCTTTGATACGATATTTACAATATGTACGTAAAGTTTCTCAACATGCATGAGTACAAAGTGGTTCAGCTAAATCGATTGGATTCGAACTTGGCGCGGCCCACTAGTTAGTCCACATCGTACTCCGCTTTACTCTTATTATCTCACGATTATTAATATAAAACACCAACGTCTTTATAAGCTCGATTTTTGTCAAACTAGTTATTCTGAATATTTTGCACGGTGACTATTATCTTCATAAATACCCTTGTGCTTGGATAGCCACTTTAGAACGTATGTGATTGACACTTATCCCAATCATATGACGTTGCTGACCGACGGCGTGGGTAAAAAATACACAAGCCACGCTTCAAAATTCCATCTGAGAAAATGACATTTTACATTCAAAACCAGGCTTTCGTGCCTATTTTACCACGAAAAAATGGTTGTATCGTGGTGTGTTTTCCCCTACGTCCGCCACACCATTTAATTAAAATTTCATCTTCGCGACCAAACTCAAAGTTCTGCCGAAAGCCGATTGAAACCTTTTAAAAAAACTGAGATTCTCGTCAGCGAGAGGAGTTGAAAATAATCGGCACACGCTTGACATGATGACAACTTTTCCACACACCCTTACCCTTTTGTCACAGGGATGTCTACTATTCACTATTCAACTCATTCACACCTGCTTACACACCCTGCTGACAAAAAGCGGCACACACAAATCTTCCTAAACGCCCGATCAATTCGCAACACACGCACGCACACACACAGTCGCACTCTTTCGCACAAGACAAAGCCGATTAAACACATTGATACACGTACCCGTTAACACGAAAAGTATCAAACAAATGTCTACACTGTCGCCCAGATATATAACTTTAAAACTTTTCACTGGAAATGTCCAATGGACAGTAAATGCTTTGTAGTTTGTTTATATATATATATATATATATATATATATATATATATATATATAGTATATATATATATATATATAGTATATTTTTTATTTATACAAACATTATTGTTTACATATGGGCACACATGTTTTGATTGTACTCTTCACAGAGAGTCAACGTCTTCAGACCAAAGAAGACAGAGAAGTGAGATGGATTTGGAAAATGTTTCCTTTAAATAAATCTTTTGGGGGGATAGGCTATTTTTTATATAGATTAGTATCAGATTACATACTATACTTGTTAATGTATACTTAAGAACAGCTCTACTAGTTATTGAATACTTTTTATCAACACTTGAGTTTCAACTGATTTACATCTACAGAAACTAATACAATACATGTACCATATATATATATATATATATATATATATATATATATATATATATATATATATATATATATATATATTGAGTTATTTAAGTAATATTTCAGTTTCCCATCCTTTCTTCATTTAACATGTTATGCATGTTTTTATCTGTTTTGCTTTTTCTATTTTAAACATGTTTTATAACTATTTCAATAGAAGCATTGGTCTTAGCATATTCTATAAGACACAACGTATTAACAAGCCAGGGGCATTGCTTCTACAAATGAATACGTTCATTCTTTTAATATGGCTATGATGGATTGGAACACGTTCACCATTTACAATGTAAATTCATCCTGCAAACCAATTCGCTAGCTGAATGATGAGTTGCAGCAGAATCTCTTTAGTTCATGAAGATTTATCTTTCCTACCACGTGATTTTGTTCACCCAATGAGAACCTTTCGTTTCCCTCAGAGGGCATTCTCTATATAACAGTTACATGCATATATAGTCCTACAAAAATAATCTACAAAAATAATTACTTGAAAGTGTTTCGGGTCGTGGCCTGGAAAGAAAAGCTCACATCAATACGTTTAAGCACTGGGATAACCTAACTGATAGACGGGCATGTACATGTATGCGTCTGTGTGGATATATCTTTATCTATATTTTCAAACACCAATACTTACACCAAAAATGCACACCTTCCTTATTCCCACGGTTCGTATGGCGTTTACTTGACAGTATATCATTTGGAATATTAGACAGGACATCACGATGATAGTTTTGCTCTTGCCCCGTCGAGGCCGACAGCTGACCGAGAGAGCAAATTCATTCGTCAAGTAGAACGGCTTCAGCCTACTGAGATGAACAGGAGAGGGAATAAGATGATGTTCGCCTCGCTTCTGGCCACATCCATCAAGGAAATGTAGTCATTAGATAAAAACTGTGAATATTTGGAACATTGCCGAGAAAAAGAGATAAGAGAGCTGCGCCGGGCAAGAAATGTGTAATAAAACGAAATATCGATAAAAAATACTTACTCTAAACCAATATGAATAAAGTAAAACAAATAATGAAATAAAACACGTAGGACGCAGTAGAAATTCCACTAAGTCACCGCCTTCTTTTTTCTCCCTTAAGTAAAACACTTGTGAGATGAATATCTTATTTTAAAAACACGAAATAAATTTCATTTTTATTTATTTATTGAATTATTCATGTATTCATTTATTATAACAATTTAAATATTAAAAAATATAGTCACTTTCTTAACTTAAGATTGTTTTCAGCTGAATATCTTTTAAAAAGAGAAAAATAATCTTACTTTATGTCGATGATGAAAGAATTTCATTCATAACGTTTTATTCGATTTTTGAACAATTTATTTTAAAATGGAAGAAGCATTAGTTGTTTTTGACACAGTAACACCAGATCGTTTACAATTGTTTGGGACGAGTTATTCGTTTAAAACAGGGGTGGGCAAACTACGGCCCGCCGGCCGTATGCGGCCCGGTAATGTAATTCATGCGGCCCTTCAAAATGCTAGTAAATGAAAAATGATTGCATTTTCGCAATCCATATATTTCGGTTATTTCAGATATTGGAAAATATACTATGCGGCTCAGTAATTTTTTTTTTAATGTGGCTCTTGCTCTAAAAAGTTTGCCCACCCCTGGTTTAAAAGGAGATATAATGTAGAACACGTTAGTATGGGAAGGAATTAGTAAAATGAAACAAAATACATAAAAGTAAAAAAACAGAACTGTTTACGATATTCTATTTATTTCATGCTTAATTATTTAAATAGCTGGTAACACGTATTTCTCGCCCTGGTCTGTTTATGGTACATAAATGATGTCTGGTTATTTAATGCCCGGAAGGAGTACCTATCATAACTGATTTAATGATGGGGTATGCCTATCTATTATACGGCATATACACCTTATTCTTTTTATTTTAATGCACAATACTGTTAATAATTAAGTGATGGCATTACGTTTCTGTTTCACGACATATTAATCTAGTCCGAATGCTGAGTCACAAAATATATTACAACGAGTACATTGATTAATTTAGTATGAGTTTATTACGTCAAATAATCACAAGTTAAGTTATTTAATCGCATTACAAAACACATATCGTAACCTCTTGATTGATTATGTTTACCTGTTTAGCGACATTTAAACAAGGTATTCATCGGTATTGTTTGATTGTTATCGGCTTCGCGCTATTTTATATCGAAACACGACGTTATATTTGAAATGATACAATGAACGACCTTATGATTCGGTTTCACAGCAGTCGTCTTATTTATAACAGTAATACACCACATATTTATGTGTCGATTTATCTGTTCTATCATATAAATTATTGTTTGTTTATTAAATTCTGAAACATACACTCTATAATAGAAACTTAACATCATCTTTTTAATAAAACTACATATAGCTGGACGAATATCCAAATAGCAGAACTGCATACTTTTCGCAACAGAATAAATGAAACAATAGTTAGTAACACATCACTCAATAAGTCCCGGGCCTAAAAAATAAGGCAAACCCTTTTAGGTAAAATGGTTTCCTTCTAGGGTGATACACTGATTCTAAAGCTTCTCGAACAATGCGATGATTTTCGTAAAAAAGTGTGTTTTGACTCAGGGTTCGGCTGAGTTTGCAATATAATTTCTTTATTGAAGCAAAATCACCGCATGTGGAGCATACGTTTGAGGCTTGCAAACAACCAGTAGTCGCTGGGGCTTGATATAGAGAATAGGATCAATGTGAAGGCAATGTAAATGCCGATTCATGACGTTTTGCCATCGTTGTGATCGGCTTGGTACACGGTGTCGTCTCTTGGTGTAATAGAACATTTTGCTTCTGAGTTTATGGTTTTTTATTGGCGATGTTTCACTGCAAAAGCACCAATAATGATATATAATATTCGCTATATAGGGTTCTAACTTTCCCAAGATAATGGATGACAAAATTACCTTGCGCATCCATAAAATACAGAGGTAAAACTTAGTTTGTTTATGTTTACGTCTTTGGTCGCATTGCACGGCTTTTACCTGCTGCTTCCCCCTTAATTTAAGTGGTAGATCCATGTGTTATTCCTTGATAGATATTGACGTATTTATTTACTCCTATCCAGAAGTTAGGCACAAGGCCAGTGTTATCTTACTCCCACAAGTAAGATGTGAACCAAGGTCGGGAAAGTGGGGTTTGAAAAGCCCCGTCGCCATTCCCGGTAGGGGCGCCTCATGCAGTAAGCAATAAACTTACTCCTCCCAAAGATGAGAGGCGAAGGCTGAGAGGGTTGACCTCCTAGAACTGCACACGGCAGTCCCATAGGCCGGCGTAAATCAAGCCCCGAAGGTCAAGACAATACCAGTCTATGGGATGCAGTATCCATCGGAACAGATACTACACTTTTTTCTTAGCCAAAAGGCCAATCTTTGTTTTTTCTATTTATCTACCTCCCATAAGGTAAGATGTGACACAAGGTCGGGAAAGTGCGATTAGATAAACCAGCGCTCGAGAAGTGAGCACTCTGGCCATTTAAAAATTGCCTGGGCAGCTCCGTCGGCATTCCCGGTAGGAGCGCCTCAGGCAGTAAGCAATAAACGTACTCCTCCCCAAAGAGGGGAGGCACAGCCTGGGAGGGTTGACCTCCTAGAACTGCACAGGACCAGTCTCGTGCAGTATCCATCGGAACAGATACTACACTTTGATCATAGCCAAAAGGCCAATATTTATTTACTCCTCTCCAGGAGTTAGGCACAAGGCCAGTTTTATCTTACTCCCACAAGTGGACCTCCTAGAACTGCACAGGACAGACTCATAGACCGGCATGAATCAAGCCCCGAAGGCCAAGGCAATACCAGTCCATGGGGTGCAGTATCCATCGGAACATCTGCTACACTTTGATCTTAGCCAAAAAGCCAATAACAGTACATTTGCTTGCGTCGAAACAGTAACAAATAACGATCTTAACCGTCGACACGTCGCAGTTTTCGATCGACTGTAAGCAAATAGACAACTTTAAATATCTTAAACCCGTCTGCTATCTCAAGCACCTTCAATTTACGACTAACCAAAATCAGTTAGTACAGTTTTTGTTTGTTTTCATGGGCAACTGCCGAATTTGAGCGATGTGAGCATTTAGCATAATTTGTGTTTATTTGATTGCTGTTAAAGTCCGCATAACATATGTTAACCGTACTTTTCATCGGAGCAAGCAGAGTTCAAATAATATGTATCCAGGCATTGCTTTGCTCGTATCGTATTTTTCCCACGAGAAAAAAATGTCGTATAAACACATAAAGTAACATGTGTATTTTGTCTTTAAAATTTACCACAGTAGCTTGATTTGTAATTTGTAAACTATGCTATTGGCTAAAATCATGATACGGACCATTTCAAATGTTGTACTTAATAAAATAATATGGGATTCTTAATTAAAGACGTAATCTGTATGTTAGGTCCTTACTTTATTGAGTGATGTGTTATTAGTAGATTAGCAGACCTGAATTGATTTCAATTCGGTTTTCGGATTACATAATACGGCTTGGAGCAATGCTTGGTTTATGCAAGTCGTGCATACGCTCGTAAAACCACACCTTCTGATCTCGACAGACAACAATTGACTTTGCTGTTCTATAATGTTACCAAGTACAGTCAATATACAAGGTCAATTTTCGAGGGATCATAAATGTTATGGAGATAAAAAAAGAAAAACCTAAACAAGATAAACATGTCATAATATGCGAGTCGGATCACTGTAATATCATGAAGCCATATCAATTCAAAAAATAACGACGGTTAATATGGCAGATGATATTTTGATAGAAGGGAGTTCACACTGACATTGTCCGAAAGCGATACGACTAATTAGATTCATTGCGCAAAGGGAAGGTTTACACGTATATTTGCCTTCGGACAAATGTATGTTGATTGAAGCATGATGTAGATTTATTCCCTCTTTGATAAAATAAATGGATCGCATATCTCTTACGGAAGAAATGTGAAGAGAGATGACATGATTATTTCCAATGGAAATAAAAGACAAGAACTGTGTTGAAATGTTAGGCAGACAATATCTCGGACGAGGGAACATGACAAGTAAAAAATAGAGCTAAAATAAGACAAAGCGAAAACATAATATATTATATATTTAGTAAAGATGGTGTAGTCGGTTGAATATAGATTCCCAATACTGACTTCAAAGTTGGGTTTAAAGAAAACTGAAATGAATTAAGCCTCTCACTACTCGTGCATGTACAAAAGAACGGGAATTGGACACAGATTCCTGACACCTGCGAAATATTCCAAATACTTATTTCAATTTCTCACTTTCAACTGACACGTAGTATATTACGTTACCAATCTGCCGGGAAACCTTTTCTATTGACGGAGCGACACATTGTAAGGTTATTAAAACATACAATATGTATCAATCTCAAGATTTGACCGTGATTGTTGCTGATAAATGGTATTCATTTTTTTAATACATACTTAAGAACAATAGACTATTATAATAGCCATGAATGATGTTAATAAAATTTATAATATTGTAATTTATTTTCTATAGGGTAAAATTTAGAAAATGTAATCTACACATAACACCCTTCATAATGAGATCATATACATTATTGAATACTAAAAACATACATAAACAAAATTTACATGAACACCTGTAAATAGTATAGAGTTCTGTAATATATGGTAATATATACCACTAGCCAGTCAATTGAATCCGTTTAGTCTACTAATTGACTGTCTCCACTTATCTAATATATAATGAAACGAGAACCATTAGGTTTTGGGTAAAGTTGTAATATAATAAATAAATACTTATGAATAATGGGTATTAAGGTTAACCCAACTTGGAAGAAAAATCTCAAAAATTGGCCGAATCCGCTAGTTTCTTTTTTATTGAATGAAACCATTGAATTCCATCTATAAATATTGAAAGAAAATGATGTACTATTGAATACATTTTTAACAACGTTTAAAAGATTTGATTTTTAATTATCTCTCAGTATTTCACTTACGATAAATATTTCATTAACGAATATATAATCTATTTGAAAACGTGAAATGTATTTAGTTTACTATTGATGATACATGGCGGAAATCGGCAGAAATATGTTATTAAAGTAAGATATACTTTTACAATACTTGAACTAATTGAGTTAAATAATAAAAAATGCGGTTATAAAAAAATCTCCTCTTAGAATGGGGCAATCGTGCGACTATAAATATAAGTAATTTCCCGATTCGAAGCGAAATGCTTAAAGGGCAACACAATGTGAAAATGTATACCATATAACTGATATACATTTTCGCCAAAATCATCCAACTTAAAAATGTAAGCTGTATAGAAAAATGCAACGAAGAAAAAGGCAGAATCTGCTATTATAGTATTCACTTTGGGTAAAACGTGTTTACATTAAGAATTATCTATCAAGTAAGAATACATGGATCGTATCAATGCAGTTTGACATACTATAATTACTTTCAGAACAAATAAAAATGGTATCACATATTAAATAGAGATAAAGAAAGAAGAAATGAAAACGAACTGTAAACACCTCAAATATGAGTATATTTAAAATACAATGAAGAAAACATAGCAATAATAAATAATATAATACGAAATACCTATTAAACATATGAATTATAAAAAAACTTAAATAAATAAGTTTTCATACTGAAAGAAAGATGGGTGTCTAATGTATTTTACGGTAAGTTAATACGTACTTCATCTTTTAAGATAATATTGTTAAATGTGTTACAGTATACATGCCAGAGGAATGCTGACGTGTTTTATTACAACTAACGTTTCTGACCGCAGTTCTTGAAAGAAGAGAACTAACGCAAAAAGGTACGGTTCTAAGATAATTAAGTTGCAAATGATTGAACTAATTAGAAAAGTACACAACTGCATAGAGTAAACTCCATGACGACACCCTTGTCATGTAACAATAATTTTTACCCGTCGTATTTATATAAGTGTGTCACTATCATTTGAGTTATAAACAAAGGTCCGCTTGTACAGAACTATTGTGCTGATTTGGAATTAAACTGATTAATAACCACGTGATCGGGTATATATATATATATATATATATATATATATATATATATATATATATATATATACATATATATATATATATATATTTGTCGAGTACTAACACGGCGACGAACTTTTCATATGAAATCTGATAAACTCCCTGTGTTTATTTGTATAAATACGTCCATAGAATGTGCTACAACGGATCTACTACACTTGTACTCCCTTAACAAATATCACCCTGACCAACCCGACTAGCTGCTAAATCATTGTAGAGGTCCCGAGATGCCGAAAGATATCTACGTAAGTAGCTTATTTTCTCGGTCCCCAATTCTGTTCCTTGTTTCTTAGACAGTAACCATGTATAGAAATGTTAATGTAATGTAAACAAATATTTTGTTGTCCAAATCCCCACACAGATTGCCTTTCTATAAATCTGACTCATACTACAGCATCCCGTTACACTCCATAGGCAATATGGGCTTGTGTTGGGTGGATAAAAGTAACACAACATGAAGTTCAACCTCATCTTCATCATCTGCGTAGATCATTACAGATAACAAATTGTACAAGGATAACTATTTTACAAAAGAATTGATATTCTGTGGCGAAATATGCAACAATAGTGCTAGGATTAGTAACTAAACATAATGATAACCTTAATTTCAGTCTTGGCTTTATTTTGGAACGGAAACTCCCACTGTTAAAGAGAGTTAGTATATGTTGCATCTATATACCATTAGAAGGCTGTTTCATACAGCATTAAAACGGATAGAACATGCTGTCCTTCTATTGAGAAACGATCGACGATGGTACATCTTCTGTGAGTGTCTGCGGAAACCGCGACTAAGTCTTGGAGTGAAACACTCCTCTACAGTTTGTTTTCAAATCCCAGTAGATAATGTTGTACGCTGAGATTTATTATGGAAATGTTATATATATATATATATATATATATATATATATATATATATATATATATATATATATATATATATATATAAACATATATATATATATATATATATATATATATATATTTACATTGTTACTATGTATCATTTGTTTATTAATATTTTAGTTTAGGCTGACACTTTTGTAGATGTATATGTAAACAACTGATCATTGAGATATACCGCCGCTTTTTACGGAATTACGTAACAACGCTATTAGTAATAATTATAAATGCGGATACAACGGAAAATATAGATAACGTTAAAAACAATGTATCCAATGGAAATCACCGAAATAGGAAGTGCAGTTTAAGGAGAATTTCGTTCATTTACCTCCAGGGGCAATGTATAAGAAAATGATACTGGTGTTAATCGATACACGTTTATATATTCACAGAGTACACAACTGACTTCGAAATCTCGTTGGAGATCAGCTGTTCTCTTCCCTAAAGACTTTTTCACAGAAGATATGTTGCTAATCCCTTTCTACTGTATCGTCATGTTTAGAGAAGGTGCTCGACAAAATGTTAATCCGTTCCACCCCAAGTAAAACATTCGCAGCAAGTACTCGCCACAGCAATGACCTTTCGTTTATTTCTCTCTGTAAAAGAAAACAAACAGAACTTCCACGAACAAAGTTTATTTCCTAGAATATTTCTTTTGTTGAACAAAATACATCTACACTGCAAGCCAACAGACTACAAAATGGTCGTATTAAAATCTAATGTAAACAAATACTTGTTGAGTCGCTCTCTCGAATACGCCATTACTCTTAAGTAATCTAGTGGTCTTTACATACGTTGCTTCTAATTCTCTCGGGGTGGCGATAATTGTTTAACTCTTTAAAAATAATTCTTGTGTTACTCCCAGCTGTAATTAACAGTGTCTAATCAGTTAGAAAAGGTAATAAAATATTAGAAAAGGGCAATTTTGTGGAAGTATTTCCTAAATAATAACACAAATATAGAGAATCATTTTAATCTCAAACGTAACCTATAGAATTAATTAACTTAGACGTGTTGATGAGAATAGCATTCCAACAAGTTTACCCCCAACCGATATCTAAGTGATGTAGTAAAATGTATACGTCAGTGTTCTAATATAAATGTTATTTCTGTATCATCTGGTTAGTTTTGTGTATCATTCTATTAAGTCAGTTCTGATATATTTTATGGTAATAAGTTAGGCAACGCATTTGGTCTAAAAATACGCAATCAAAATATCACAAGACAAATTCTATACGCATTCTCAAGTATATGTTCGTGTACACAGTATACATTAATAAGAACAGATAGAGTAGCCTTCGGAATAAGATTGCATTCAGCAGTTAATGTCAAGTACAATAACATATTTAGAACGTAGTGATGATTATTGAGCAAGCTTAGTAATGTGGATTTATATTTGATTCTGGTTTACCATTAAACGCTTCCCGTGGAAATTAATTCATGCTCTTCAAGTTTTCTGCTTTAATGGCATTTTAGATGTCGTTCGGAAACAATAATATCGATCAGTTTGCCTGGTTTTTAGAATTTGTGATCAGGACTTATCTGGAAACATCCTTTTGTTTGGAATCTTTTGAACTGCATCAAACAAAAAAAAACAGCAAATTTTGGGTGGTGTTCCTTTTAGTAACCTTATTGGCCGCTCACAAATTGACAGTGTAAGAGAATTAATATAATTAAACGGGATTACTTATATTTTCTATATAATTTTCGAATACAATTTGTAAAAGGTTGTGGCATGGGAATTTGTTTGCAGATCTTCTTTTAGACGCACCTGGATCTGCAACTCAAGTAGATAACAGCCCCAGTCTGTTTGTGCGATAAAACAGGAAATAAATGTATTTGGAAATGATAAAAGTGTTGAGTCTTTGCTTAGAAAAATGATGTAGTTAATTCTCCCTAACAGATTCTCTATTCTCACACTTCATATTGTCCTAAGTTTAATGTAATGTGTGTCTGAAAGAAGGCATTTCTCTACTCTATCTATTTGCATAGCAAGTGCTCGACTGATCTTCAGTTTATAGTCCACCTGTAAAATATTCACAACAAAAGCTCGTCTAGCTACAACCAGTGTCAATAACTAAGCCCAACTTCTCTGAGCAAATTTTATTTCCTTGAAGTTCCCTGTCTGTAATACACTGTACTACGGGATTGCTTCTCAGCCGACTATAATATAACAGTTTCATATCCAATGTGAACAAATTATTGTGGAGTTGTCCTCTTAAATACTCAACTAGTGGTAAGTTACGACCATCGTTACTCTACCCCTCAGTGTTTGATCGTCTACTTGGTAACTTATTAACTTTTATCCTCAAATAAAACGGGTGTCTTTATAAGAGTGACTTTTTTGTAAATAAAAGAAAAGTATATTATAGTATACATCATTTTTAAGCTTTATTCCAAATCAAATATACTGGTGATATATTTCCAGGTGTTATTATGAGTAGTTACTAGCAATCTACATTTTAATATTGTGTCTACTACAAGAGTCGATGTTATCATATAACGAAACTAATTCGTAAAATCAGGTTGTTTATTTAGTAGTATTAAAAGTATCGCTCAATGGATTATTACTCTCATACATGACAATATTATCTAATGGCTTACGATATACAATAAGTCAATAATTTGAACGTTCAAGTGAGAATTATGTTACTAGTACATGTAAGTTTACTAATATAATTAGAATATTAGGCTAGATCAATGTTCAGAAAATCTATTGTCATTAGATTACTTAACTATTCTTCAAAATGGTATCCTTTTTTAAAGACACTATTTAAAGCGAGGTGACCACTACTAACTAGATGAAAGTTGAATAAAACGACTATATCTGCTATATACACGTTGATATCATTTACGGTAGGCTCTAAGAGAGTGACTAATCCCTGCGAGGAATTTTAAGTAATTAAATTATAAGTAAATAGAAAACCCACACCGACGAATTGAAATTTCCTAACTAATTATTTGATTGAGTTTTCCGTGAGCAATTTTTTTATATTATTAACCTCCAATGAGATGTTGTTTAAATTAAAGTGGTTGATTATTTTATAGTCAAGGATGCAAGGAAAGGCCAGGGACATCTCGACTCTACGTCAAAAGCCAGGTTAGTAGAGTACAAGATAATTTTCGGCACGTAAACTACATACGTTTGATAGAGTAATGCCCAAGGTACGGCTGGTAATGTTGAGAGCGAGAGCGAGGTTTACAAAGCGAATCTAACTTCAAAGGTGAGTGTATGTAAGTGAGCAACCAAGCGGATAGTTTTCTGGCTTGGGCAAATATGATTCGGCCCCACGACAACAAGTGACTTTGCGTGGGTAAATAAATCGCCACGGGCGCGAGTTTAACAGTTAGTTTGGAGTTTCTTTTAGTTTGAGAAGTGTTAGAGTTAATTCGAGTGGATTACGTCGTCCATGGCTAATGTCAATTAGTTTAGCAATTTACATAGACGAAGTTGGAATCCCAAGTTTCCATCTAGAGTAGGGGCAATTGTCCCCTACCTCACGAAAGACCTTGGGTTCTTGTAGATACAAATGTACGTATACAACATACAAAAATGTAAGTATATAGTTGTGTTGCTAATATCCTGAACTTCTCGTAGAAACAGATAAACGTTGGCGACACCACACCAAACAACGCCGATGATATGAGCCCAAGACCCGAGAAAAGGTGTACGAGCATGAAGGCGACGGTAATTGGTTGCTGATAGGATAAAGTGGAACACATAATGCCATATTAGTAAACCAATTCTCGCTTGCAATACAATAAGTACATCTGTGTGTGTGCTACCTCACAATTAAAACAGTGCCAACCCCTTCTTTTTTGAAGTTATATTGTAAATTTCATCTATTCCTGTTGTTAAACTGAACATAACAAAATTGATTATGAAAACGAATACGTCAACCTTTCTGAACGAACGATGTTCACAGATCTGGCAGCAACATTTTAATATGGGATTCTATATCATTGTTTAGCGGTCATAAGGTGGCATTGTATAGTAAATGGTAAGATAATAATAGCAATTAATAGTCTTAATATGAACCAGAGAAATGTATACTTAAAATATGAATGAAGAATTACATAGTGAAATGTTGACTAGATAAAATCTCAGTATATCGTGTGAATGTGCCTAACGTTCTCTTGTCTGCTATGATAAGTCTGCTTCAAATAATGCTTTAAACTAGATATCCTTTAACTGCCATATTTGCAAAATATTTAAATTCTGGCGAATGCATTCCTTACGAGTATTTATAATTTAGTTGATCGCCTCAGGTTGAATCAAATACATGAGAGCAAGATATGGGTGTCATTTATTACAGAATATAACACACTAACTGATAGAATAAATATTTGAAATAAAAATATAAAGTTACATAAAGGAGAGTTTGAGCGTCAATAAAATGTAAAGCTAGTAATGTAAATTTTGCTGACCAATATTCGGTAGCTAGAGGGGCACAAGGGTATCGGATGTTAAAAGTGTTGACTGCTTGTTTGCATGTTCGAATCTTGCGATTATAAAGATCTAGTTCGTATAACGTGAACACTGACTGATGAAAGCAGAGAGGGGCACATACTCTTACTGTAACAGTATTAAGAAGATCTACTTCCAAATGAAAAGAAAAATGGGACGAACGCGTTGACAAATCAGAAGTATTAAGCGCAGATTTTCCCCTTTCATGCTGTAATAAGTTGGCTCCATCTCTCCCGGTAGATTATGCTTTACACTAGATGTATTTAACTGTCATGGTTAAGTCGGTTCGTCAAATCTTAATGGGGATATTTAATGATTTCACTAGTGTTTATCATCGTTCCAGCCAGTTCGATTTACATTTCTCTATACGTAAAACATTTTCACACCATCTAGTTTATTTGAAATCGTCGCTGCTCAGGTAAAGCTCATGGATTTGCTCACTTTACCCGGTTTGTAACACCGAGATCTGACAGAATAACTTGATTTGTTTTTTTCAGAGCATACATATGCACCTCTAAAACAACGCTACATTCCTTCCAATATGGGGAGAGGGAACAGTTATTAATACAACATCTGGTGGGTCACATGAATGAAAAACAATTATTTCTAACAATTCGGCACATCCGCTTACCGACTTCCTGTTACTTTGACGTCACATCCAGCACGCATAGCATTCCTTGAATACTTATTGTGATGTTACACTCTACTTAACTGGCATCTTACGTGTAAATTTAGCAGATTGATCCTATTTTTGATACAGTGTCTCTAATATTGCTACGCTATAAACTCCAATTATAATCGATACTGTTATATAATCATTAAATGATAAAGTTTCATTTCATTTCATAAAAAGACGCAAATACCAAATTTTTTTTTGTAAATAATTCATGTTCTCTGCTATGATATTGAATGGATTGTAGATATTCTGAAATGGTATACGTTTATTTAAAGTGATTCCATCAGTAAAAGATTCCGTGAACTTTCTATAAAGGTGGAAAACTCTAAACGGTTATATAATAAAGACGTAAAATGCTGCAATTTTTTTTCGACAAAATCGGACACATCGTCAACTTGGAGAAATTTTTTTTTTTTAAATTGCCTTTTTAAATGTAAATGCTCAATATATTTTTCTTACTTTGATTTTGTTCTATTTAAAAAGGAAAAAATCTCGTTTCAAGCAAACTAAAATGATGAACTGCTTATTGGCGTCTATTTTGTGCATATGAAATGGCAAGTAAAAAAGCAAATGTTCTCAAAATAAATAGTAAGTTCGAAATCTATACGGAATTTATATTCAACAAAGATCTAATTTAAACTGAATTGGCAGACGGGAAAGGTGACCTCGTTTTCAACTCTTTGGCTGCTTCAGATATTTGAATATTCAAAAGAGTGAGCTCGCTTTGAATAGGAAAAGCGTTCTTTCTAAAAATAAAAAAATAAGAAGTATACTCATTCCGAAAAAGGAAACTTTCGGAAATTGAACATAGGTTTTTGGTAGATCAAATGCTGAATTGAGCTGAATCGATCAACTAGATGTATCGTATTATGCAAGAATACTCGATTAAAAATTAACATTAAGAAATATCATGTGAGGAAATATATATATATATATATATATATATATATATATATATATATATATATATATATATATATATATATATATACATGAATATGTGTGTATATATATATAACATTACTCTCTATTACGCCCAGTATCACTGCTTCAAAAGTTATTACTTAATTAGTTAAGGAGTGAATCGTGTTTATAAATTCATAAAAATATAACTATACATACCGTATATAGAAAATACCCTATCAAGTATAGGTAATTAATTCATCTAACACAACAATTTTGCACCACTGTTATTTAACGTTAGAAACCTGAAAATAAAGTAATAATGACAGGAAATTTAATGTCTAGAATCCGTATTCTAATTTTAATCAATATACATTAGATAATTTTCAATCATAGAAATTGTCAAAAATGTTAGGCTTAAGTCTAATTAGTCTTCAGCAGAAATTTGAAATTTCTTAAATTTGTGTTTAATTTGTGTGAGATATCTTTAGATAACATTCAATGCAAATATGATATATCTGAACATTTAATATGTCTATGTCGTAGTGAATATTTATTAATTGATTACTATTGTTTTGTAATTTTAAATCTGCGGATCTGAATTTTCACGAAGAGCTACAAACCCATTTATATCTACTTTGAATAAAAATGCTGCCCATATTTGAACCCATTTCGCATAGCAGCTGTGTAAAAACACTCATAATTTTCAGTGAATTAATTTACAAGTCAATCCTGTATATTCTGCTTAGCTCCAGTCGCTGTGGTATGGGCAGAACTTTTCATCCATGTGCTTATTTATAAAGTACTTCTTGGGAATGGGTGTGTGTAAACATACTGCTTACTACGATCCAAAATCCCCTATAAATATATCCCGTTATAGCAGCAGCAACGTACGCGTCAGTGAGAACAAGTTCTACATGTTTTGTAGTAGTATTGGATGAAGGCTTATTTTATAGACATAATCTTATTTTACCTACAAACACCAAAACTTATTTAATCTACAACACTGTAAATGAGTGAAAGAATGCCAGAAAACAAGCTTAATAAAATAAGATAAAAAATAATACCAACAAAATATTAATTTAACACGCACACCTGTAAAACAGCACAAACTTTTAGACGAAAACATATGCATAAATGTTCCATGAAAATAGCAATTTCCTCAATGCATTATTCACTCATACATAACACCATAATCATTCTTTAAACTTTGAATAAGCAAGATTAATTTTTTGTATGGACTAATTATAAACCTTGACCAAATTAAACAACGTGTAGCAATATTAGAGACGGGTTCGTAAAATATGCATAGCGGGCTGAATTTCCATGTAGGGTTGTAATTCTGGTAGAGAGAGATTTTTCATTTATAATGAAAATTGTGTATCTAAGCTGTGACGCCCCTGGCACAGTAAGCTGATGTTCCAGATTTGTGGAGAAGATCGGGTCTGTTTTGTTCCGTGCCAAAAGTGAAGTAAGTTCGGCTTTTGTATAACCGCTTACTTGTTCCCAGGAGGAGGTGGTTTTGTTTTATGTATGTACATGTATTGTCAAAAGAAAAAAGTATCACCCAAAGAGATTTTTAAAGCATGATTGTATTTGTTGATGCCTCCTTGTTATAGAGTTTGTCAACATGATAATTGAAAAGGAAACGATAGGGGCGAAGATAAGAAGAGATATAAGACTTGACTGACACATAAGAATCAAAACTCGACAAATGAATATGCACAGTTGACTGAATCACAGGGACCTGATATATACGGGTGGATCAACAAGAGGTCATGGTCATATAACATATGCCATGGTTAATACAAATAGCAAATATATGCTCCCTCCGGTTGCATAGTTTTGCTAGGCTGCCGCGTCAGAAATGAACGCTCACCCGTAAACCGATGGAGCCCCAGTCATATTTCTTGGGTGGTTAGACATTAATTTTCTTTGTTTCCGACCAAGAATACTTTAAGATAAAAATAAAGAAAAAAAAAATTTCAACCCCTACCCCAATTTATTTTTACCCTCCCCCATTAATAAAAATATTTTTAGTTTACTAAAAAAGAAATTTGTTACCCCCACCATTTTTTTATTCTCCCCATACATATAAATATTTGTAATTAAAATGTGAAAAAAAAAGATTTTAACCCCCCTCATTTTTTCTTTACCCTTCCCCATACATAGAAATATTTTCAGTTAAAAAAAGAAAAAAAAATGTTTCACCCCCACTCAATTTTTTTCACTCTCCCCATACATAGTAGTATTTTCAGTTAAGAAAACAATGTTTTACCCGTCCCAATTTTTTTTATACTCCCCTATACATAAGAACATTTTTTGTTAAAATAAAAAAATAAAAAAATGTGTCCCCTTCCTAAGAAAATTGTTACCCCCCCCCCCCATACAGGAAGAGCCTCCGTCATATAAAATAACTCATGCTTAAATATGATATGGAAGGCGCCTACGTTAATCAAAGAACCAGTTTTGTTATTCTTCAAAAATGGTTACCCATTTAGTAATGGCCAATATATTTGTTGCTTAACTTCAATTTACAACAAAACACATTGTCGTAACTAAATAGTAATATTACTCTGATGGAGGTTCGGCTTAAGACATACAGACAGGCATACAGACAGACGGACATACAGACAGATACATAATATCCATTATTAATACATGTGTCTCCTTTTATCGGCAAAACAATACTAAACAAAGGAAATCCTTACTTATATAAACGGCAGTTATTTCACAACATACTCACGCTAAAACCTTTACATATCCATATTAAACCTACTCCATTATAGCTATGCAACATTCTTCATCAGTTCTAGTATGGTATTGGGTTAATGAATGCCACTGTTTCCAATATAGTATTAATCAAATAACGACTACAGAGTACTGATTTACTCCTCTCAAGGAGTTAGGCACAAGGCCAGTTTTTATCTTACTCCCACAAGTAAGATATGCCCCAAGGTCGGGTCGGGAAAGTAGGGTTTAAAAATTGCCTGGGCAGCCCCGTCGGCATTCCCCGGTAGGGGCGCTTCAGGACGTAAGCAATAAACTTACTACTCCCCAAAGAGGGGAAGCAAAGCCTGGGAAGGTGGACCTCCCAGGACTGCACAGAACAGACCAATTGACCGGCGTAAATCAAGACCCGAAGGCCAAGGCAACACCAGTATGTGGTGCAGTATCCATCGGAACAGATACTACACTTTGATCTTAGCCAAAAGACCAACGAAGTGTTTTATTTGTTTAAACACTTCTAGTTTATGATTTCATTACTACTATTTATTTCCGATTTAAACTTTTATGTTTTACTTCACGTCAGTCATGTTAAAATGATGTTCTACACACTAACAGGAAATGCCGATGAATAAATAAATGATTTCTGCTTTCGTTATTAATATATATATATATATATATATATATATATATATATATATATATATATATATATATATATATATAAGTAAGCAAAGTTTATTTATATTCGAAAAAAATGCAAGATTTTATTTTTCTTACAAAGTATTTTCAAAACAGATACACTTCAGTGCAAATTTTTCCACGGATAAAATCGCTTAAAGTAAACCAACCAACATTGTTATACCAGTATTGGATATATCACCCTGATACTCATCCGAAAAGTACATAAAAAACTTCTTAATTTGAAAATATTATTAAAGTGTGTGTGACATGATAGGTAAACGTTCAAAAAGAAAAATTGGACTCACATTTGAACCTCGGAAACCAGCTATCTTGTAACCACCATTCAGAGTTTGCAACATAAATCACGTAAGTAATTAAAAATAATTTAGCTTAATTCTTCTATTTTAGCCAGTGATAGTTATGGTTTTTTCTATAAAATACTTGAATTAACTCAAATTAAACTTTATTGCTTGATTTACTTCATTAACAATGTGAGCACGTATTTACTTCATTTGAATACGAAACTAAGTGCAGAATTATACAAATTATATATTCAATTGGAATCCCTTTTTCCCCATTATTCCCAAACATTTAAGATAGTTAAAATACGACAATGGTTCCTATTTAAAATATAGTATATATATATATATATATATATATATATATATATATATATATATATATATATATATATATATGTATAAACGATCAAATTCGTCTTCTCTTCATGCTTGCGATATATATATATATATATATATATATATATATAGTATACCTTTTTATTTGTACAAATATGTTTGGTTACATATGTGCATAAATGTTTCTACTTCACCCTCTTTCGAGTGTTAACTTTCACAGACATTTAGAAAAATAAGATGAGAAATAAAAAAATGCCTTATTCTGTGTCTTACTTTGGTTGGGTGGTGTGCATAATTAGTCGGGCAAGATGCATATCCAATTAAACATTCGCACTACTCGTTTTTTTAATTTTAATCATTTTAGTTTATCGAGTAATTTTTGCTGCTTTCAAATCCTTTAAAATTTCATCATCCACTTGAGAGTATCTTATATTAATTCTTAATGACAAGATGCGCTGTCTTCTAGTATAATTTGTTTCTTTATACAAACATGCTGGGTACATATATATTATTTGTTAATATGTTTATTATTTTGTTATTATATGTATAATATTTATATGTACAGTTATGTAAACAACGAAGTATAATAGCAGTTTGCATTTCCTTATACATTAAGATCTCTACTGCTTCAGTTAGTGTTTTAATGGAAGTTGATCTACCTATTTCTGGAATACATGGACTCACTCCGACACAATGAATACAGTAGCATCTAAGCGTCATTGCAGCAAAGTGTGCCAGTTATGGCCCTAAGCGCATGACGCGTACCCTTGCTACATAATACATTCTTAATACATTTCTGTTTATTATACAACTGAGTTTGTCTTCATTATTACCGGCCTGCAAGGCCACCACATTTACGACGAAAGATTTCCTGGGTATAAGGATTCTAACATTACATTTCATTACACTAAATCTGAGGATTTATTCAAACATTACCCACACCTGTGTCACGCACACTGGAAGCAAGGATTCGAAACTTACATTCCACAAAGCTGGAGACAATGTATTTAGAATTAATTCTGTTAAACATTTTTTATTTCAAACGATGAGAATCGATTCAAAACAGTCAAATTGTGTTGACGTAAGTTACATGCAAACGTTAGCAACGGAAACTTAGGAGTTTTGTCTCAAATTTGAATTGTCGAATTTTGAAAGAAACATTTTCGAGTTATTAGTCTAACAAGAAAGCTAGAAGGTAGAACATTGAATTTAACAAAGGTAAGTGGTTTCCTAAAAAATCAACGTCACGAAAAATAATTAAAACGTTTTCTAAGGACACATTATTTTCAAAATGAACGTATTGTTCAGCAGATGTAATGCGATCGCTAAAGAAAATTAGTTTGAGAAATATATATATGTACGTATATATATATATATAGTATACTGGTTCGAATTGTTTTCGGTAGGAATCCGAATAAGAGAGCTCGATGTGTAATTAAGCAGAGCAAGTATAAATTTGAAGATGAGATGTATTCGATGCCCATTTCGTTTGTGTACATAATAGTCTATTTCGACCTTATTTTGGTCTCCTCAGATGTACCTTCAACCACGATTCAGAACTGAATGACGAGAAAAATAACACCGTTTTATATTAAATCGAATAAAATGTTTAAATATATTAATTAATTAAAAAAAAATTTTTTTAAATAAATAAATACATGAACAAGTTTTTAAAAATTTTAAGTATATTTTCTGATTGGTCGATATAATGAAGGGGAGAATTGTAGGAAGTAGTGATAAGTGGTTAAAATTAATAATTAAAATTTAACTTAGAGAAAAAAATAAGGGTGGTGGCGAAAGCTTTAAAAATAAAAATAATTTATGTAGGAAATAACATTAAAAGAGAACCCGATTAAAACCAATGCAGTCGGTAAAACAGTAGGGATATTCCAATAAGAATTACTGAATATATTACTATGTGAATGTTTAGATTGTCATTATGAGTGTTTGCGTTTTAAAATTAAATTGATTACGACATTCAAAATTCATGGTATCTTACAGCACGTAAATTACGATTAACATTTTTCAGACGAAAGCTGAGTGATGGAGGACTCAACATTTAAAAACAAATTTCCTTATTTTTTCAAGTTAATGATTTTCATTTCAGATGTTGAAAAGAAAATTAAAAATGAACACGATTAAAGCAATTTAGTCGAAAAAGGAGTTTAAATATAATTATGGGAAGTAAAGGCTTGGATTACACTTCAAATGTGTGGGTTATCATTACGAATGTTTACGTTTAAAAACTGAATTGATTACGACATAGAATGTGTGTAGTAAATTATAGTACGTAGATTACACGATTAAACCGGTATAATGGCGAAAGCAAAATCTAACAATAGAATGAACATCCTTATTTTTCGAAAAATGAATCTTATTTACAGTGTAGAGAGAAAAAACCCTGATTAAAACGAATGTTGTCGATAAGGAAGTTAATATAATCATAAGGATTATGGGATTATATTACAATGCGAATGTTTAAATTACCATTATCAGTGTTTACGTTTAAAAATAAAATTGGTCACAACATGAAAATTGCGTGGTATTTTATTTTTGATGAAACGTTAGTTAAGGATGCGACGGAAATTGTACAAGTTTAATTTACAAGTTAGAATTTATTCATAGTGTGCTTGTTATTTTAAATCTATGTATATGTCTGCACTTTGCCATCAATTCATCTCTTCTATTTAAAATACTATTATTTTCGTGTTTTAAAATTCTAATTTTCTCTTCAAGACATAGATTGTATATTTGTCTGAATGCGCTCGGAGTTCTAGCCTTACACAAAATAGACCATTCAATAATTGGTGTTAATCCCTTATTCTTTAAAGCCCACCAATATTTAGCCAATTCAGTTTTATTATTAATATTCGGGTTAGAAAATGAATGTTCATGTACATAAAATCGCTGTTTCCATTTACCCGCGGATATTCGAATATAGACTTTTTATTATCTGTATTCTTACGTGTGGAGATAGTGGCCTCATATACAACACTTTATACATTACAGTTTCCTTTTAGTGGGTAATTATTTTTTACTTTGGCAGTTGTGTGTTTTCTCTTTAAGCTTACTTTCGTTGATTGTTGTCTCTTACATTTTTTATTGTGTGAGTTGATTATGATGTCTATGTTTTTAGTGCATAAATAGCTTATCTTTACCGTTTTTCGGTTAAATATTTTGTGTAAGGGGTTACTTGTTGTAAATGTTTATCTAACAAGTTTAAAAATGCTCTGTTGATATTCGATACTTGGTAAAATGGCGGTTGAACCAGATAATTTTACGTTTTCTATTCTTAGGTTTCTTTTTATTATTATCCCCAACATATACTAATTTTACTATTACTTAATGCATTGTCATACATATGTAAACTCGCATCAACAATATTTTTTACTAGATGATAGTTTATTTATTTTGGAGTTGATAGTCTTAGGGATTTGTTTTATGATGGATTTTAGGTGATTCGATTTGGTGTTAATATATGTAGGTGTTTGATTGTTCTTATTGTATGGATTATATGTTCCTTCTGTTAAGTTAAAAGTAATGTACAGAAAGTTTACTTCTTTGCAATTGGAAGGTTATATCGATTTTCAAACCTAAGTATTTGAAAGCTTTGCATAGTTTTTTTGTGGAAGCATGATATTGATGGTCCATTGCTGTTAATCAATCCATCATACATATACAATTTTTTTAGTTTTTTTATTCGGTTTAATATAAAACGGTGTTATTTTTCTCGTCTTTCAGTTCTGAATCGTGGTTGAAGGTACATCTGAGGAGACCAAAATAAGGTCGAAATAGACTATTATGTACACAACCGAAATGTGCATCTAATAGATCTCATCTTCAAATTTATATATACATATATATATATATATATATATATATATATATATATATATATATATATATACATATATATATATAATTATTAATGACAATATATGTATTAGCATATAGCATCCGGATTTTTTTACTTTGTAGTCTCCTTAAAAGATTCAGCTCAATGCTTGTCAATTATTGATAACAGAGCAAAATATAAGTCAGTTCATATTATATTCTAATAACCATGGTTCAATTTTATTATTTTTATTTTTTCACATTTCCAAAAAATATAACATTTTTTTTAGATATATTTTTACGGTCCGTTTCATTTCCTAGTGCCAAACAACATTTTTATGCTAATATCGTCTCTGCAACACGACAAAATCATCAGAAAAATTCACAAAGAGTAAAAAGTTATTGGATTAAAGTGTCTTGAAAAAAAGTACACTATACAGTAGTTCATTTTAAAGTGAAAACAAACAAAAAACAAATAAAACACTTTAATCCAAGAACATTCCGCGCATTCCTTCACTAATGATCGTAGTGTTTCCAAACGCCACCTAAACTGCATTTCACTACCCGCCTTCATGTTTAAGCGTGCCTTTCAAGTCAGGGTGTCACGCATTCATCGGTTTATTGATTATTACATGAAACACGTGTGCCTGCTATTAAACGGTCAGATTAATGCCTTAAATTACAACATAAAGTTCGGCCAGAGTAAGTATGTCAGAATTTTCTTGGTGTGTCTACTGATTTCAGAATGCTAGTACTGCGCAACTGTGTTTTAGAGGGTGCTAGCGTTAAATAATACGCTGTCAGATGTGTACACCTAGAAAGTAAGGAAAAAAGTAACATTATTAAAATATAATTAGTTAAATATCAAAATATTGTATATTTTTATCCCAGAAATTCATTGTACACTTCAATGTGAAGAATTAAAACGTTATATTTAGTAAAAGCGAATCTACTTAATGCAAACAATATTTGTTAAGTAATTACAGTTGCATCATTTTGTTTTTAAATGTGTTTTTAGTTTAATTAAATTCACTAAGAAACACTCGCATTCTTTATGAATATATTTCATACCTATACATCATGTAAGCCACTTCAGCTATATATGTTTAGAGAATACGGAATTACCTAACCTAGTTATACATACAGATGAATAAATATTCATATATATATATATATACATATATATATATATATATATATATATATATTATTACGTATATATCTGTTTATATACACAAACGCACACACACACATATATATATATATGTATATATATGTATGTATGTATATATATATATATATTATTACGTATATCTCTGTTTATATACACAAACAAACACACACACACACACACATATATATATATATATATATATATATATATATATATATATATATATATATATATATATATACATGAAAAGAGATACAGTGTATGTTGTTATTGTAGATGATAACACCACTACTACTATTAGTATTAAATATAAAAATGATAATAATACGACAACAGCAACAACGGAACCAGGGGGTATTTATACATGGCAAGTATGATAGAATCACTCTAACATATTAAGAAATACAGGATTTCAAGCTTAAGACGAATTACTGTGAAATGAGCGTGATAGTCGGTATTAGTTGTACACCTGTCATATATATGCACTGGCCAGATCTTCTGAGGAAAATTAATTACTTAAGTATATCAGATATTGTCAGTTTCAACCATTTAAACTCTATACAAGCCAAGTGTCTGGCTTTGATTAAAATGAACCAGAAGAAAATAATGTAACAGATTGCAAATCGTGTTCGTCGGATAGACGACTTAGAAACAAACACAGATAAATCAATGTGAAACCACGTATAGAAATGTAGCAACAATCTAAGGTATTAGAATGTATAAAAATCTCACTGATTGGTCAGTGCAGCTGGTTTCTTCGTTTTCCTTTAAAAATAGCGCGTTGATTGGCCCAAATAAACCCAATATTTACTCCTTTCGAAATTACCTAAGCCAATATATATATAAACTGGGTCGCTTACGGCCCCAAGCTCTTTTTCCATTTACGCTACTATGGTTGACGTCGGTTTGATTGTGGTAGTACACATTGCCTCACAAAGCAATCGCAGTATAAACCAGTCTTCCTACTACAGAAAGACGGAGACGTTTCGGTAACCAGTATCTGTTAAAAACGATTAGTAAACGCGAAATCACGCATTCTGAAATCCTTATTTTGTATAGTTAACTTTTGGTTTGGATATCATTTTTTACTACTTGGTCAAGTAAAATTGTTTCAATTCGTATCCATTGTGTTTATTCCTGTCAATTATATGGCTCTCAATCCAACTTTAGCGTGTATCCTCAAGTATCATTCTACTTTCTGCCTCACATAAATGTAATTTTCGCTCGACAATAAAATAACGACAAAAGCAAATCAGATAGTATAATATATGTTGACATTATCAATGGAAAAAATGACAGACACATACATTCCAGCGTTTTGTTTCTTTTTTGTTTTGCTTTCTCTTTCATTTATCATGTTCACTTATTCGTTACTCGCATGCTCTCTGAGTTAACCATCATGTCTCTACTTTTTATTAATTGTATAATAGTACATACTTGTTTAAAAGGAATTAAAATTCTCCTAAATCTTTTAGATATTTTACCAAGTATATAATACTGATTTCATAGTCCACATCCGTATCCATATGTTAGCATATTCGCATCGTTTTAGTCGATATGATGGTAAATACTAAAGCTATGTTAACATAAAAACATACTTTCCAGATAAAGAAAGTATATTTTAGAAATGTGCATGGATGCTCAAAAGTAAAACATGTACTTGCAGGTGACGAGAAATACTTTTAATACTGAAGAGAGAAAAAAACCGAGCGACATTATAATTATACATTAAACGTTGTGCACCAAAGATTTGCCATGGATAATTCGAATTTTGTTATGACGGAGTTTATAAAAGAGGAATAAGGAAATTCTATGATATCTAAATTTCTACGAACTATATAATAGAGTCATGGTAAAATAGATGTACGTCTCAAACTGCTTGAGTAAAATATTTAATAGGATATAGTGTTACCATTGATCTCTGATTAAACTATATGTCGTCTAGCTCAGTGAGATACAACAATTTGTATCCGAAGTAATCGACAATGATAAATCTATTTGAAGTGAAAAGATATGATTTCACGTACACGGGCCAGTCTTTATTGATTATGAATGACTTAAAATACATACGTAATGGAATAGTTTCTTACGAGATGTCATTATGAAGTTGAGCCTAATTGACAGTTGTAATAAAGAAAAAGTGATTCATATACCAATTCTTTGAAATATGTAAACACTTAGTGATTAGACTTGTTCTTTAAAAGGCATCTCTCATTATACTATACATACCTTTGAAATGTGGCATTAGAGGAGTATTTGATACAGCTAGTAATTATCTAATCAGAATGCAGAAAAATTATGTTGAGTTGATCATGTTATTTAAAATGTAGAATAGCTCATTTTATTTTTATCTCACGAGGCATTCGATTCATACTGAGTAGTTCCGAATTATTATTAAAAATAAATATACATTTGCGAGATCGAATTATCTATGATGAACTTATATGCCCTAAAAAGGGGGCTGAAAATATTTACAGTTGTCTATATTAGATTAACACCGGCATACTTAAGAGAAATTAACCAGGCAATATATGGGAACATATTTTCCTGACAGAAGCGGTACTGTATTACACTTCCTTTTATAAAACACATGGTCATATTTGTGTCTATTATTAATAGCCATTGTTCAATTAAGCTGATCAAATAATCTAAATAAAGAGCCGGCTCCAGCACTTCATATTTGCTCTCCCTCTGACTTATGTAAACGCTAGCGAGAGTTTGAATTATGTCGATGTCCTAAGATGGCCACACTATCTATCAGTGCATTATCATTTAAACTGGCGGGTAACACTTGAATCCACTCTTAATGCCATGTAAATGTTAGTTAGCCTCTAATCAAATAGGTCACGCACTCGCGACTAAGCTCAATGTTACATTAGTGTACCTGTTTTACAAGTACTTCAATTTAATTTGCTCCGACAAACTTCCTATACTTGTGCCCCATCGACGTAAATGCCCCCGGCGAGCTTTCTACTCTAATAGTTTATTTCCTCTCGCTGCTAGTCTGTGGACTTCCCTACACTTACTCTGTTCCCATGACTGCACCAACATGCAAAGATGGTAATCTAATTTCAACAAACACCCCGCTGCACAATTTCCTACTTAAAGTATAAATATGGTCCCTTATCTTTCAATAAGAATATGACTTGTTTTTTGTGAATTAAACCCCAAAAAAGTGTTTTTAAGTTAGTTACAAAGAGGCATAAAAAACAAATAGCTATACTATTATTAGTTACTTGTTATTGGCCGATCAAATAAGAATTAAAAAATACTATACTCAACGTTTTATGACGGTTTAATGTTTACGATAAGACACTAAAATAAAAGAACACGAATTAGTTCAAGTGGAATTAGAATTAACCGAAGAAGAAACATATTCTTTTCAAAGAATTGTATTTTACCCGACATTCGTTTACATTAATCGAGATTCGTTTCCATTGGTAACGCCTCCATCGCCTTCGATAAAAAAAATGATTAAACCGAATGAAAAATAAATCGCGAGCTTAGTAATTATTAGTCGCCACAAGTCTACAGAATGACATCAATATCCGGAATAGAAACATCTTTTCGCGAAATATTTTCATAAAAGGTTTGCGATGATTGAGTTAATGCCCTAGAGAAATAAGATTGAATAGGTATTGGAAAAGGGAGAAGCAATTTACTTTCATTTTTAACGGCATCAGGAAATCGGTAGGAAAAATAATAACCATTATTTCTATAGTTTTAATATATGTCGCGTGATATTCTTCAAATGACATAAATGAACATACTGACGAATTAGAATCTAACAAAAGGAAAAGAAACACACGCACATCCCCATATACATATATATATATATATATATATATATAAATATATACATATAAATATACATACATATATATATATATATATATATATATATATATATATATATATATATATATATATATATATATATATATAGTGTTATCTTAATTGTGTTTATATATATGCAATTAGAAACACATTTATGTATATATTTGGCATCTCTACTGACTTCAGCCATGGACAGAGCATGATTAGATCTACGTAGTGCGATAAGAGTTGACTATGGAATATATACTACACGGACATATATATATATATATATATATATATATATATATATATATATATATATATTGTATGTACCTAGATGAACGTCTTTGTGTCTCAGGACAAAACAGAGGTTAAGCTGATCCATTTGTAAACCTAAAAAGTTGTTCAGTGGACATGTGTTACATATTGAGTCATAGGCCTTCGCGTGTAAAGTAAGTTAGGTTTGTTCAAAGCTTTTTCTTTACTGGCTTACTACGTGAATATGTTCCTCGGTTAGACGGGAATACCACAGCGACTTTATTTCCGGGCGTATCACGATGGATATGATATTTTTCTACTGACAACTTCAGGAAAAGTGGATTGAACAATGGGTAGCACGCTATCAGGATTTGGTTGAACTGACGAAAGGTTTCGACACTGTTTATAGAAAAGCACTATAACCGGTATATGATTCTCATGAGGATTCGTCTCCATTGCTTAACCAACATCACCAGGACAAAGGCTAGTAAACAAGCTGACATTTCTGTGTCTATATTTTGCGATTAGACTCACCTATGTTTTTCGGGACTGTAATATCGGTATTCTAATACGGTTACTAACTACCGAGATCTTTAAATTCGCGCTATTTAATATCAAAAACCGTCTAAATTCCTTTGCGCTACGTTTTCTGTAGCTATGATACGACCTGCGCTATTCACATCAAGAACGATGTGCACGTGATAAGGCATCACGTTGCTAGACCATGCACTATTGTTAAAGTCACTATCAATATGAGGAAGCCTGCGTTAATGCTCACCGTATTACCAGCCTACAGTATATCAAAGGCAACATCAACAAAAAGGGGACCAGATAATGTGTTGTTTACTCATTGCATATTGTGGTAGTACTCTGCATAGAGATAGGTCAATCTAGTCTGAAATATAAGGATTGCTACGACTTGGAAATATTTTCAGAGGCTTGAATAAAAGTGTACCATTACTATAAAAACGAAGCTAAGTATGTACAAGTAATGTGTCTTGCCTGTATATTCTTCTAAGACACGGATCGCTTACTGCCAACAAATCAAGGTTACAAAACGTTAATTGGTACTCGTTCACACCATACACCTATTTCCTGTAACAAGCTAGTGGGTTTCGCATAGAAGTGACCGTAATACGTCGACAGATGCACTGTGCTTGTACGCTATCTCGGGTGGAAGACAATGGCTTATTTTAACGACTGTCATGAGGGAACTACATCACGATAACTCTCCGGAAGACAATGCGAAGAGGCGTTTTAAGGAGCCCGTTAAAGAAAAGTCTAATACTTTTAGCATGGATGTGGTAGACTGGGAAATGTAATATTTAAAGTGATCGTGTTTATGACGGTTGCGCTCAATTTCTGCAAAGACGCCTACATTACTACATCTTGAAATGAGTTTTCTTTAAGAAGCAGTCCAAAGCTAACATCCTAATTATATATATATATATATATATATATATATATATATATATATATATATATATATATATATATATATATATATATATATAACTTCTTTGTAAAATGGTAGGAAAAATCCCAGCAGAGTGCTCGATTAATTAAGAATTAAAGTTAAAAATTAAGAGCATAATATTTATTTATTCTGGTACAGAATAAATATATATATATATATATATATATATATATATAAACATTAATAAATAAATAAATGCATGCAGACATAATTTTAGAATTTCAAGAGTTACAACATACAAAAAAGGAAAATGTTTAAATCATTTGTGTCAATGCTTCCACTTTTTAATGTTAACAATTACATAATTCGGAATGCATCGTAGGTTTTATTCATTAGATATTCACATGTCGCGCTGGTCATCGTGGTTAGTTAGTTATATAAATATTAGTGGTATTACCAGATAAGTATTGTTAACATAAATAAAATTTACTTTTAAAATATTTCAATTTATATGAGTTAAAATACAAGATAATTTAATGTACACAAATATTGGCCACGTTCAAGCGTTGATGATTTTACATTATTAAATAATATATTTAATGTGAAATTAATAGAGAAACTTTTCAAGCTGAAACAATGAAAGTTGTGTCGGCTAAATTGATAGCGGCACATACTAACGATTCGGCGTGCTGTGTTCGAATATTATCGGACCAATAGCACCACTATTTCATTAATAATGTGGGGAACATTCATGTGGTCGTCTCTTCTCTGATAATATTGTGGAAATAAATACCAACATTATAGTTTTATATTTATATTACATAGTGTGAGGTGTGCTCTTAGTCGAAGCGTAGAGGATGTGATTGGCTGATAATTATTGACGTTGCAATAGTCTAGTTACCTAAGGTTGGAAGAGTCAGTCGTGTCAAAAGATCATGTCGGCTATGTTTGGCCTATACTACCAAACGACTCCTTTGTTAGGAACGGAGTTATCGATTTATGGTATGGTGGTGGTTTTCTTTTTAACGCCAACTCTTCAAACGAACAAGGGCAGACCCCAGTGACACTCGTAAGCCTGCTAACGGTCATAGTGGTCATAGTTAAAAGAAAAGTACTCCAGCGCGAATTCTGTTCTGCATCGAGTTTTACTTCAAAATAACTTAACTACTTATGTATTTCAGCATATTCAACTCTTCAAATCAAATTGATCGAGCTATTCTAACTGTTAATGTTGATATATTCCTAAGGTGTGCCAACACATATTCTATTTATTAATGTCTCAATTCATTGTAGTCCAAGTAATGACGGTGAACTTAAACGAAATTTACTCCGCGACAATCTATACTAATATGAGTAAGCATATAATGTGCCAACTTAATACTTACTAAAGAAAACTTTCTCAAATAATATATTGATTAACGCCTTTACTCTATGGATTGGTATATGGAAACATAGATGCACAATATGAACACGTTTTGCCTTAGTTTGTAATTTAAAACAGTTTCTATGCTGACTGGTTATCGATTGGAATAACACGAGTAAAATACTATTACACACACACACACACACACACACACATATATATATATATATATATATATATATATATATATATATATAGCATAATATAAAATGAAATAATAAAATAACGTGCGAATCAAATTTTATAAGAATTCAATGTTCAGGACTAGTACCTTCAGTCCTTAGCTCATGAGTTTTCAAAGAAAAGTATTCTCCTCGGAGGACAATAACCGCAATAGCATTACTGCAGGTAATAAAATTAAACTTTGAAAATATATAAAAATATAAAATGTGGGTGGGTCGTTCAATTTCAAAGTATTGCAGGGTTAGTTAATAAAATTGAAATATAAGCAATATTAGCAATACAAGATTAATTTATTTTATTTTTTTTGCATTAATCCTATCAATTTCGGAATAAAATTCCTTCTTCAGGGGTGACCAGTATTGAGTCATTATTTTGTTTGTTTTTTTATGTAAAAAAAATTACTCAATACTGGTCACCTCTGAAGAAGGAATTTTATTCCGAAATTGATAGGATTAATGTAAAAAAAAATGAATCTTGTATTGCTAATATGGCTTATATTTCAATTTTATTATATAAAAACATATATAAAAGTACATAAAACATCAAATATATCAGTCCAAAACATACTTGTTTTGTTAAAGCTATACAGTCCATCCAAGCTATACAATTTAAAACATATTCAGGATAGATATCCAAGATGTTGATTGACAAGTGATCCAGGTGGTGAATGGTAGTCAAAAAACGAAAAAAAATAATCCAAACGGGAAACCTGTTTGCAATCGATGCAGTAAATGACAGTGAAAAATGTATCCAAGGTGTATGCAAATTAATAAAACGATAAAGAAACCAAAACATATGAAAAGTTCAGACAACTCACTTGGTGTTGTATATTATAATGTTAAAAATGCAGGGTTCTTGTGAGGTGATCATAATATTGTAAACCATAACTCCCTGGTTAAATGAAAGCTCAGGTATATATATATATATATATATATATATATATATATATATATATATATATATATATATATATATGGGAAAGGAAGGATGAAGGTAATCCGACGTGATGGGAAAATGAAAAAGGAAAACCAAAAAAAATGGATGTTTTTTATGTGTACATCAACGTTTCATCTTTATTTATAAGACTTCATCAGGATGATAATATAGAGAAAAAATGTCATGCAAGTACAGATACATGTAGGGTAGACATATTGGGAGGAAAAATAAAATAAAATAATGGCCACTACTGGGTGGACGTCCGTACTTGTTGGAGAATAAAAATGAATGTTGAAGAAAATGAGTGGGGAAAAAATGGAAGGATGGGGTGAGCAAGGACTACTGTGGCTGGTGGTAAGAGAAAGAGGTGGGGGATGAGCAGGGGTAAAGTGGATGGCAGAGAGGGAGTCGAGGAGAGGGGGGAGGGAGGTGTTTGACCAGATGACTGCGGTCAAGATTGAAGGGGAAAAGTAAGTTGGAATGTTCGCGCCCTTAGAATATGTAGCCCCCTACACATAGATGAAGAAATAAAGTACAGTTTTAATTCCCTAAAAACATTGCAATACCCAACACATTTTATATTAAATGCCAAGAAAAAAGCCTTCCAAATATTCTCCAGAAACACCACACAAAAAAATCAAACTCCTAACACCTCTCTCATAGACAAACCCCTTCTCCTACACACGCATTCCAATAACACATCCATATGCAACACGCTTAACAAACTAGGCATTCCAACAGTACAAACCACATCTCAATCCATAAAACAAACTTTAAACACATCCAGACATTTCCAAAAAACATCCACATCCCATGCCGGCTTATATACCGTCCCTTGCAATGATTGCCATCAATTTTACGTGGGAGAAACACAACGTGAATTAATGAAACGATTAAATGAACACAAAAGGGACATAAAAAACAACAACCCTCTTAGTGCACTTTTCTCCCATGCACTAGAACATGGTCATGCGTTCAAATTTGAACAAGCCAAAATCACTAAATACATCCACAACAAATCTCGGCGAAGATTATTGGAAACTGCCCACATCACCGCCTCCACCACCATCAAGCAACGAAATGGTTTCTTTAACCTATCACCCTTAATAAGCAAGATCATCCTCACAGAACAAAGACTCTTGCCTGATCATAGATAACTTTTATTTTCATCTCTAACCTTTATGACACTCTTCCATTTACTCACACCCTTCCTTTTTCTCCTTGAATCTTCACTTTCGCCTTACTTTTTCCGTTTTTCCCTCACATTTTTAACACTGCAGTCCAAATAAACTTTCTCATGTTCCAAATATTTCAAATATTCTATACCCACCCATTCAATCACCGCCCTCCTCCACTCATTGCTATCTTTTTCCAAATATTTCAAATATTTCACACCCTATCAC
Source organism: Sepiola atlantica (assembly GCA_963556195.1). Lineage (NCBI taxonomy): Eukaryota > Metazoa > Mollusca > Cephalopoda > Sepiida > Sepiolidae > Sepiola > Sepiola atlantica. Next base: position 167,986,762 of record OY744515.1, on the reverse strand, counting down.
AACAAATCCTCCCTCTCCCCCTCTCAAATATTTTCTCCCATACCCCTTCTTAAATTCCCTCATTTTCTCAAAACGCTCTCTATGACCATAACTTTCGCCCATCCACCAAAATCACAGCCCTCCCTCTCTACCCATCCTCCTTTCCCTGCATACACCCCATACACAAACATTCCAACTTACTTTTCCCCTTCAATCTTGACCGCAGTCA
>OY744515.1:167716554-167981554 GCA_963556195.1 Sepiola atlantica | reverse complement strand
TCTTTCCAATTCCATTATAATTATTTGTGTCCTATTTCTTATATTTAATTTCGATATTATGGTACCCACTATTTTTTTAGAGCCGTATTGTACATTTTTCCGGATTTTTTAAATACATTTTCTTTTCTAGAGTTATTGATAAGCTTACTTTCGATAAAATAACGAATCTGTTTCATGATTGATGGTGGCAATTGTACTGGGTGTACGTATATTGGAGAAGCATTATCTTTTTAATATGACTCTGTAAGTATTTTTATTTAAGTTTAAGGTGACATCTAAAAAGTGAGTTATTGTTATGTTAGCCAGTACTTCTTCTCTTAGGCCTAATTTTTGTCATTTCTATATGTATAATTTTATTGGTGTTTTCTTCCTTGAACTTGTTAGAATCCCGTATTATTGCTAATCTCCCATATCTATATAGGCCGATATTTGTATTATCAAATATAATTGTGAGTATATATAAAATAAATAGCCCCACAAGTTATGATACATCCGCAGAGCAAGGGAATCCATGGCCAAATCAAAGGGGTTTGCCATTTTTGTTTTAATCCATTGGTCATTATTATTGATATTGGAAATGAATACGATACGGAAGTACATGTAGAAATTTAGACGACCTGTGTAAATTATGACTGGATGAGAGATTTGAAATCATAAACTTTAATAACACCGTAACACCTATGAAACTGTAGAAGTGAAAGAGGTTAACTATACATGATAAATAAATAAATTAACAAATAAATTAATTAAAACAAAACTAAGCTAAAACCTAAAATAGAAATACAAGCAAGCACGTGTAAATATAACGTCCCATACAATTTCAAACACAGCAAATAAACGGGGATTGGCCACAATATAAAAACATAGCAATAGAATAGGAAATAGGAAGTTAAATCAACCGAACCTTTTTTGTTAGAAGATCAACGATTGGCTAAGTGAATAACAAATAATCTGAATGGTTAACTAGCTAGGGTAAACCCCTCCGTGTGTATATGAACACATCCGGCTACGCAAATGATATGCATTTTAGCCTGATGATTCCCTACGGCGATGAAACGCGAATACCTCTGTGTATCTTAATTGCCATGAAGATATTTTCATAAATTACTAGCATCTCTCTCTTTCCCCCTTTCACTCACAAACACACACACACACGCACACACACACACTATCTCTCTCTCTCTCTCTCTCTCTCTATATATATATATATATATATATATATATATTAATAGTATTGTATATATATATATATATATATATATAGTACTATTTATATATCTTCACTACTAACGTCATTATATGATAAATACGCTTACTTATTTTCTGTGTCTCTTATGTAAAAATTTCAGATAATGTCAAAACACAAAATAGTTTGTTTCTTCATGGAAATGTGCAGTATTGAATAAGACCTTGTTGACTAATAAAATAAGACCAAAATAAATAAGGAGAACGGCGGCGATGACTAAACTGGCAAGATCCGCTGCTGACTGGCGGGAGATAAACCATACGTACCTAAGTATACACAATCGGTTTAACATGTGCTATGTGTGTTTTATAAAGGTTTGTATAAATTATGCCTGTGTACGCACAGATGTACATGTATACATGAGAGCATATGGACACACACACACACACATATATATATATATATATATATATATATATATATATATATATATGTACGAATATTATTATTTGTGCATATCTATATACATACAGATATGTGGATTATATATATATATATATATATATATATATATATATCAAACTTTGATTGTTCAATGCAAGGTATATTCTGTAATAAAAGTATGTGTATTGTTCTTTACTTATACCAAGTCTTTTCAATGATCGAGATCTTATCATCAGAGGAATTATACAGATAGATAAGTTGGCAAAAGAAAAGCCAAAATTCAACATTTGAAAAAAATATTTTAAAAAATGATGAGTGAAAAAAGTCCGTGTAAAAGATATTGGGTTTGTCACCATTGGATTTACTTCATTTTGAACGCCTTTCCGTAATGCTTCCACGAAACTTTTTCTTCTCCATCGAAACTTTCTTCCATTGGACACTTTATCGGCGGACAATTACCACCTGGACAAACCCAATATCTTTTTACACGAAGTTTGATATAAATTTGGACATTCGTGCATGTTTATCACTCTTCGTCCATCTATCTTTGTAATTGCTCTATCTCGTATATTGAGCTTTTACCTTTTCATTATAGGTTATTTCTACTAAAAGTTTACTTTTTGCTTCATATTTATTCTATATAAATATAAATATATATATATATATATATATTCATACATTAACACAAATGCGAGCACCTAATTAATATAAATATATATATGTACATATATGCATGTATACACACACACACACATATATATATACGTTCTCCATCATTTTGTGTATTACCAGCCGAGGCTAGTTCGTTCGCATATAAAAGTGCGTGTGTTATTCCTAATGGGTTTTAATTTAACAGAGGTTTACACTTTCAGTTTTCTGTTAGCCCTGTGTTATATTCTTTCTGTTGTTTAGTTTTATTTCCATTTCAACTTTCTTTAAGCTGGTTGACGTTTTTTCAATTATGGTTGGTCGTTTCTGCAAGCCGGGATTTTTCTCAATACTTCCGCATTATTATACCCGTTCGTTCTGTGGGGGCAATCCTACATTTAATTTATATTTATTATACTCTCATTTCATTTATTTGTGTAGTTTTATATTATTATTATTATTATTATTATTATTATTATTATTATTATTATTATTACTGCTATTATGTGAACTCACTAAGAGTTCTCACACAAATTATCGTCAGTGAGTGTTCATGGACAAACACCGGTTATGTTTCCTGGAGTCTGAGTGACAACAAGCATCCCCAGAATCTAAGTATACTCCAACTCTTTTCGCTCACAACCGCAACTGACCTTGTGGTATAGCAACAGCCACCTACCATGGAATTATTCGCTGGCAGCGACCATTGGTTTCTCCTGCGATTTGGATGGCAATAAGCCTCCCTAACGTCTGAGTGTTATATTATGAGGGGCCCCGTGTGCCTGGAAGTGTGTAGGTCTACTAGTTTTTATTGTGAGAAGAGACACCCATTTTGGGTAAGATAGATTTGTCATCAGAGTGGGTAATCCCGAGAAGTCATAACAACTGGTGAGACTTGGCCAACTTCAAAAGGTGAAGTTCAATAAGAGTCAACCCAGTTCTGGTGATGATATGTATGACAGGACAAAGGACTGTGACGTCACTCCTTCTTTGTGATAAATTTAGGTTTGAAAATCAGTTACTAGTTTGGCAGCAGACGAGACGGTGGACTTTCTCTGGGGGTCTTGAATTGGTCTAGAAGCGGCCCGGACGGTTGAGAATGTAATCGCGCGTCGTAATACTGGATCTCTGGGAGATCCAGTAGCAATTATCGTCGCATCCTCCAGCGAGAAGAATGAATGAGGATCGAAAGAATGAATGGAAACAAAACCCTTTTCGCAACGCACGAATAAAAGATTGAATATCTCTAAGGAAAATCGCCTCCGCGTTTCTCTTCTGCCTGTCGATAAAATTTATCCACGTATCGTATATCATCAACACCGATCACAGCCAAGGAGACACCACGAACCGACGGTATCAACGGCGATCACGACCAGGCGACGAACGAAAATGTAAGGTAACTTTTGTGTGCATAACATTATCTGTAAAACGAAAAGGACTAAAAATCGAAAAATATGCCTAACGAACTATGTTGAATTTACTATGTTTAACATCCATAATTTCAAATGTTTAAAGAACAATTGTTTTAACAGAACTAAAAATCGAAAGATATGCCTAACGAACTATGTTAAATTAACTATAATAATTCGTAATTTGAAATGTTTAAAGAGCAGTTGTTTTACGAGAATTGATGTGTAATAGGTTGACAGTTTAAAGGCTTAAATAGCCTAAGAAGATGTCGTTTGAAAGTGCCTTACGAAACGAATTAAAAAAAGATTGAAACCGCTTAATAATCTTCTCATAGACTTTTCGTATTGTTTTCGATTACGAGAAGATTAATTCACAAGCGTTATGTAACAAATGTTTTTTGGGGTCCGTAACCAATTTTTTAAGTGGTTTATGAGAACTGCCGCGGTCTTAGACAGGAGTATTGACTATGCAATAAATCCCCTTTTAGTGCCGCGCTCCCTTTTGAAGGGCAGTGCGACACTAGCACTCTCCGCACCTTTCCAGTTGAGGTCTGGTTAGTGCTGTCCTTCTTCGTTCTTCCTATCCTGATCACCATCTGCGACTATTTTGTGGGGTGTTAGCCGTGGCTGGTGCATTTTCTTCTTTTTTTTTTGGGGGGGGAGGCACCTTTTGATGTTTCCTGCAGTTTATGTCTATTGGTTCATGACGTGGTATTCTTCATGTGGTTTTGTTTTCTTCCTGTTGTTACTTCCATGTGACTGGTTACCATTCGTAGCTTATGCGTGTTGGTATCTGCATTCAAAAATATTTCTTAGGATTGCAACCGTTTGGATCATTACTACTATTATTATTATTATTATTATTATTATTATTATTATTATTATTAAAATTAAATTCAGTACAGTATAAGTTTATATGGTTAAAAACATGTTTACAGAAAAACACGCCCATTAGCAGTTATCTATAATGAAGATAAAATCTCATGGGAGAATATGCATGCAAATTACGCATCTTTATCGACCCAACAAATGACCACCGCTTTAGAAGTCTGCAAAATTATTTGATTGCATTAAAATGTACTTCATTACATGTCGACGATTAATTCGTTTAGAATCTAAGGAATTTCATAAACGTTTAGTAATTCCTTTATTCAGAAGTAGGGAATTGGTTATGGAGAAGACGGGCGACTACCTTAAAGCTTAAATAAATCAGATTTGTTGTTATATTTTTGTTTTATTTTGCCAGAAAAATAGGTTCGAACCTACAGTATGATTAAGTAAACAAATTAAAAATTATGTGCATTTACCCGGCGGTTCGACGATTGTGAAGTAGAATATTGATTTTAACTTTTACCGTGGATGTTAATTTGGGGACTATTAAACGCCCACATGCCAACACCGCCAACATTTAAGTAATACATCATTTTGTTCTAGATCATTAAGCTGACTGAAATAACAATTAACTCGTACTTTTTAAACACACGGATTTCGTTGAATTCTTTACATAGAAAACAGTTCTTATAAGACGAACATTTCAGTAGAAGCAGACAATAAATTTAATTTATTTAGATCCTATAATTATTTTGTTAACATTTAGAATAACAGATTAAAAAAGTGTAATTTTTAATGTTTAAGGAATTCATTAATTATAAGATTATTCTAATTAGTCAGTGAAATGAAATTATCTACAGTAGTTTAAATATATACTCAGTTTTAGGGTGCAACTTCATTAAAACACAAGCAGCGAATTGCCACTACGATAACAGATTAATCGACATCAGCCAATCAAAACGCGTCTGACAGGAGACACATACAAACATAGAATCAGTGTATACCAGTGTGTATCTTATTAAATAGGATCCGTTTCTTCGTGAATGGTTGTATTAATATATTTTCATCTATGGAAACGCCTATATTATTTTCTTTTATAGTATCATTATTAAAAAAATGTAGTTAGCATTAAATATATAATCGTTGAAATCAATTGAAAATGCATTATTTTAACATAGATGGGACAGAATTAAATATTGATGCAAAAAGCAAGTTATTTATTACAAAGACCGCGAAACAAACTATGTCATATAAATAAAAGAGGATATAAAAAAGGCATTTTATTCCTTTGGATACATGTTAGTTTTACTTTTATAATTACCTAGTTTATTTTTTAACTTTAATGTTAACTGAATAGTTATTGAAATGACACATACCATAGTGTAGAAAAATGACATTAGCAAGATCCTATACCAAAAATTAAACTGAGCTGTAAATGCACTTGTTTCTAACAAAAGGTTGAATCGTTTCTTTCAGTTACTTAGAATTTGTAAATACATAAAATTTAAATTCACCATACTTTTAGTTCTTAATATTTAACTTGAAATATTATTAACATCTTAAATAAGTAGCAAAGAAAAAAATTAAATATTTAAAATATTATTTAAAACGTTGCACTACAACGCATTTGTCATATGTATTATTTAATGGAAATTTATAGTTTCCGTCTGTGTGTTTATATTAAATTATACAAACATTTCATATTCCGATTCAGTTTCACTGCTATCAGTTTTAGTAAAATAATTAACACCGTAAAGTGCGTATGAACGAAATTCGTTTGCAAATGATTTATTAAATAATAATAACGTTAAAATGCAAATAGATTATTTTATAGCGCTTCAGAAATACAGCTATATATATACAAGGAAATATAAAGATATTGTTTAATACATTTTTATAAGTAGTTTAATTGTATTCTTAAAGTCGATAAGACACTAAATATGTCATTAATTGGAACAATTTTAACCCATAATACTTTTAGTAAAATGAAAGATTATTGAATCTCAAAAGATTGGTTTCATACAGTTTCTACTTAAAAGTATGCCGTCATCAAGAATATTTTTTTTGCAAATAGATCGTTAAATTTAAGTAAAATATATACTGTTCTTCTTTGGATTTTATTTTGTTTTACTTTTATATTAACATAGTTGGAGGCAGACAGTGAAAGATGTGTGTTTTACCAAGGACAATTCGAGAGAAATTAGGAAAAACAGATTTTAAAAGAAACAAAGTGTATATAAGTGTCGTGCTAGATATTATCCTTATTTACTATCATAAACTCAGGAGCAAAATTAGACTTACACCAGTTTTTTAATGTGGGAGAAATAAGGCAGCCCAGAAAAGGAACTATTTTCCAATCCTGAAGCCTGAAACGACAGACAATAAATCCACCGCCTAAGAAATGAAAAGGATAATGCAGGATATTTCCCTTAAAACTTGTTGATTTTCGAACTTTACCTAAGAGCAATAATCAAAGAATGTGAAAGTTCATTATCTATATAATAAAATACATGTAGGTGTGAATGTTAGTCTGGATGCACATATATCTCTAGACACGTTAGAATTTTATGAAATTCGGAACATAGATAGTTTTAACAAAAGAGAGTAAAATAGAACATGTTTGATTTATTTTAACGGCATACAAAGTGATGTAGCATATATTGTTAATATATCTTGCTTTGAATTAATGGTCAGATTTGCACGACGTTTTGAACATTGATAGTAGACAGTTAAATACTGTAAGAAGCTATGTTTCGTTAACACTTGAGGGCAAAAAAGTGCGCAAAAATATCCTACCCATCCTCTTATGAACATTTATATACAGTCATATAATATTTAGTATTAGTGAGATTTTGCATACGATATAAACCACCCACTCTCGATCTGACCAACGTCTTGTATTCCTGTCACTCACTTATAAAAACTGGTGAAATCTTAGGTGTGTTTCCTGGACAACGCCGGATAATACAGCTAGTATCTAACCTCACAATTTGCGTGCCTCTACTTTCAGGAAATATATTGCTCTTACAAGGGTTTGGATAGTAGAATCAGACAATTCATGCCATCTAATAATCTCAAGATACCCACTACAAAAGCAGTAAACACTAAACTCTAAAGGTCAAATGTAAAACTCACTGATAATATACATCCACTATTGTCCAAAGTTGTTAATCAAGAAATAATATGCACAGGCCTTTACCAAGAACTATTTCCTAATCATATAAATTGTTCAATCATCTTGTCCACTTAATGTTTGTAGGTTATTTTAAACACAATACTTTAACGGGTTTCGAACAAATATAAATTATTTAATTAGCGTGATATATTTCTTTCTTGAGCAATATTCGGACGTCATTTTACATGACATAATTACATTTTCTTATTGTATTAACATTTTTCTGTCATTAAAATAAACTAAACGTTTATAGTTCCTCTGTTTAACCTGTTATGTTAAGTTTAGTAAGAAAACCGAAACTGATTCTCTATGTTCAATTTAGTAACTGATAAATATAAAAGTAACAATTAAACGCTAATACAATGAAGACTTCAACATTTTACGAAAGTATAACTAGTTGCTCTCTTCGATCTTTATGTATGTCGATTACTGTACAACATTATTCTACCTTTTGTGTAGCGATTTCTACATATTGTTTCCATTATGCAGAATCTTGAAACAAATATCAACATATTCACAAAAGTCTTTTCTTTAAAGAAAGTAAAGGTTAATATGATATCCCTAAAGAATATATATTCAAGGATGAAAAGGTTTCATCTTCGAGCTTGAGAGAACAATGCAAATACCAAATGTTATATAAGTAATATATATGTACTCACGTTAGTAGATAGGTCGATCACTTGGTCTGTCACGCTGGATTCTAAATGAGATTTCCATTTCTAAACAAGTATATATTCTCCCCTCTCTCTGTAAGTATGTGTGGGGGGTAATTCGATAGGTACCACCAACGGGATACGTGTTATGGCTCCCCGTTAGGGATGATGTGTCGCCGGTAGAGTATGGCCTTTTTCTCGTGGTGCCGACGTCTTTCGATGGCTTTGCTCTTCTGATGAAGTGTGTTGATAATACAATGGTATTAGTTTATCGGTACTGGCTTTGGCACGTTGTATCTTTTATCCAAAGTCAGGGTTTCGTATCGGTTCAGAAGGTCGGCGTCGACTGGTTAGGAAAATGAATAAAATAACAGCAAGAATAGGAGAAAACGTTTACACGACTTTTCTTATATATGAAAATAAGAATGTAATATTAAGAATAAACTAACGGAAAAGTATTACAGGTAAAATAATGTTTGTGAGTATGTTAGGTAAATACCTTCTGTTAGACGGGGTTTCTATCAAGCCTCAACGAGATTATATAATTATTGTTTTCAGAGATTGTTCATACTTCTTAGAGATTGTTTATACTTATATAACGATTTGAATCATTTACAGTTTAATTGAGCGTGGGTAGTCAATCTCTTGCGACCTCTTAATCTATTTCCAAAATGTATCTGCAATTCTCCGCAAAAGCGCGATATGTCGTCGTTCATATAGCAAGCCGGGACAACCCGACGTAGCCCTGAGAGATACATCCCCTCCATCTTGCGTCGTGTTATTCGTCTCTTTCAGAGGGTAACGCTTGTCTGCTCATTTAACTCGCTGCCATATTTACTCGCCGGTCAAGTTGACAGCTTCAGCATCAATACAATCGCTTGCGAAATCGGCGAATTGAAATTGTCAACAGTCTCGCCGTATAAGATTTATTTAACATGGTTCAATGAACAATTTGTTAATTCCTGGATTTCTTATTCTCATAATATACTCTTTCGTAAGGAAAATAATCCAGTGTTAACCAACCGAATACAACTCTTCATTGCTAGTTTACTCTGTGCCATAAGCATATTTAATAAAATCATGAGGTGAATTTGAAAGCAAGTAGTTTATTAGATTCGCCAAGGCATTACTTAAAACGATGTGTCTCTTAGTCTATATGTTCTTCCCTAACGATGTTTAATGTAAGATAAGTAGGTTACACACATATAGGTAAGCTAATAGAATTAATGTAGCGATCATCGAGTCGCTCACGGAAGTGACGTAATATAGTAAGACGTGTCCTGAAAAAGAATATTCTGCCTCTCTCTCTTTCTATCGTTCTTTCATTCTTTCTTTCTCTCTCTTTCTTTCTTTCTCTCTCTTTCTTGAATGTTTTTGTGAAACAAGACGGTGGTGTTTCGAAGGGTATTTTCTCGCACGAAGGTAGGGAAGCTTTTGAATGTGTAATGCTCTGAGACATTTATAGAATAATTAGACTAAGAAAACATTTACCTACAATGGATAACTAAGTTGTTTTTATTACACATTACTAAGTACTATGACAAAATACGCTATGTTATAACTACTACAACTCCTACTAGGAAAAAGATCAGACATGAAAGAAAAAGCTAGACGACTTATTAATTGGTGAAAATTCATCCGTAGTGTTCCAGAAGACGTGTTACAGCCGTCATCGCCCTAAGGTTCATAAGGGGCCATGTTACACATCTAAAAGTGTGTGATATCTTAAATGTTGTATCGCTCAATTGATTTTCTTTTCATTGGTGTCTCCACACATCTGTATGCGAAATTATTTGCGTCCTGTAATACGTCTATTTGTGAAGCAGTACTTTAAACGCGCAAAATAAATGGACGTTTCTTAAAAATATTTTTTTTTTATTCGCTGATAAAACGAAGAATGAAATAAGAAATTAAAAGTTAAATATAACATTTATGTATTAATCATACAATATCTTCTTTTATTTGTTCATCATCGTGTTCATCATGTTTCTTTATTTTAAAGTTTCTTTATTTAAAACCTAATTGAGTTTCCAGAATAAACGTAACTAAAAATTATGTGAACAAACAGTAACGAACTTTAACAAAAGAGGGTGTATATAATAAGGCAATGCGTATAAAAATGAAACATATATTGCATAGTTTTACATTGCTAAACATTGATCATAAAGCTAACGACGTGACGAAAGTTTTACGCCACATATTTGTTCTCCCTCTTCCATTTTCGGCTGCGTAGCACAATTATTTTGATTTGCAAAACTACATAGGAATTCAGGTGCAAAATCAATGACTGACATTAAAATCTACATTTTTCTTTCACCAAGAATTTTGCACTTTTCCGAAACGTTATAATACCCATGAGATTGGACAAAAAATGTTTAAATGCATTAGGAAAACAGCAATCTGTTTCGTTTGAGAGTTTGAATAAGACTTGCTCTTTTCTTAATGTATTTTGTTAAGTTGAGTTTTGTAAATTTGAGTTCAAAGAAAATATTAGTATTACTACTATGCATATAACAACTTAATAAATTTAATGTTTTCACATACATATATATATATGTATATGAAGACATATATATATATATATATATAAACATATATATACATATATATATATGGATATATATACATATTATATATATACATATATATATATATATATATATATATATATATATATATATATATATATATATATATATATATATATATATACATATACATGGGTATGGACAAAATAATGGAACACTTCAAATTTTAAATAAAGTTATCATCGATATCTATTAAAGCCAGCTTTGGTAAGCTCTCGGCTAAAATGTTTTGTTGAAACATGTATTTCCAGAGGATTGTATAGTTCTGCTGTCATTTTAGGGGTCGTTGTTTTGTGCTCTTTCTTCACAATAATTACAAGGGTGTTACGATCTCTTGCAGACAGCTTCGACTTTCTTCCAGCATTTTTGTCAGAGGGGATGTGTTCCCTTCTTTTTCCTCGGCAGTAAAAACCTTTTAAAAAGTGCTCACGATAAGGCCACGACATAATCTACTTACGTTACAGAAGCACCTGCTATACAAGCACCAACAATTTATATCACTAATATACAATATCTGAAAAAATATTAGACTAATTCATTCAGAACAAAAAACACTAATAAAAAAGACACCAACATGTTGGTCATTATTGTAAACTGTTCTAGGTGTTTTAAAATTCACAAGTTGGTTCTATTATTTTGTCTAACCTATATATATATATATATATATATATATATATATATATATATATATATATATATATTATTTAATAGACACTATATATTATTTTGATCATCCATCGGTGCTTTGGATTTCACGGAACGACTGGAAACTCAACCTGCAGGGAAAAGTATATTAAATGTGACCGATTCATCGGCCGATGTTATGATAGTTCGACTATCATAACGCCAACTGATGGATCGATCACATTTTATATGTTTAACCGTGTGCGTTTAGTTTTCAATGTTTCCGTTCAACCAAAAAGTACCAAGGGAGTATGAAAATGATATGTTGTGTCCCCTGAATTAAAATAAATATGCTCTTGCGTAAGTAATGGAATACTATTGTAATTTCTCTTATCACATTAAACTAAACTATATATATATATATATATATATATATATATATATATATATATATATATATATATATATATGTATGTATATATATATATATATATATATATATATATATATATATATATATATATATATATATACACACATATTTGTGTTATAATGAAATAATTCCAGGAGGAAATCCGGGTATGAGAGCTCAATTTAATAAACAGAGCAAGAATAAAATGAAATATTGTAACACGAAATTACATAATCATCGATGCAATTATTTTTTTCAACCCTGTAGTATTTTCAAGCATCCGATTTAGACGATTTTATTTTTGAGTCTCAAAAATGTAATCGTCTAAATCGGATGCTTGAAAATACTACAAGGTTGAAAAAATATTGCATGGATGATTATGTAATTTCGTATTACTAAATTTTATTTTATATATATATATATATATATATATATATATATATATTATCATAAAACTACAAATTGAAAAGTTAACTTGTTGCTAAGTATTCGGTACATCATTAGAGGAAAAATCAGAAAAATCATAATTTTGTATTCTATTTCTGTATATTGTTGTTTACGAATATAATTCCTTTACTCTCTCCTTATTTCTCTCACACTCTCTCTCTCTTTTTTTCCTTCTCCCTCTCTCTCTCTCTCTCTTGCTGTCGTCTTTCCTTCCACTTATCGTGTTCTTATCTCCAACTTCGCATCTTACTTTTAAGTGGAAATAGCACACTAGATACTAATATGCCCCATAAACTATGGCAAGTGTCTGACTATTTGTTCAAACTTGACCACTTACAATTACTAGCAAAACTGGAAACATCTTCCATTACCCAAACAAAATCCGTCAGCAATTAGCCTTGGACTCGTAACTAAATAGAATAAAACAAAGTTTTTTCATTTTGAATGTTATTTTTCGTCATTATTGGGTCTTTCAATGACACACACATACATTAGGCCATCTTCAAAATTGACCTTTTCTTCAAACATATGGAAACTGCTATTATTCCCATTCTCCAAAGTCTAAATTAGCTAAATATACCAGTTATTGTGGTCTTGGATTTTGGCTATGCCTGCCTCAAGAGCCATGTAATTTTATTCAATAAGGACATAATATCCCATATTTTGCAGCGTTTTTGAAAAACGTCAACAATAAAATTACATGGCTTTTGAGGCAGGCATAGCCAAGGTCCAAGATCACAATAACTGATATATCTAGCTAAGTTAGACCTTGGAGAATGGGAATAATATCAGTTTCCATATGTTTGAAGAAAAAGGTCAATTTTGAAGAGGTCTACACATACATACACAACTTACACACACACACACATATATATATATATATATATATATATATATATATATATAAATTAATTTACGTACATAAAATAAATCTATGGGCAATTGTTTCTGACAATCAGCAGTCATAAACATAGTATCCTGGGCAAGGAGCTAATCCTTAATGTAAATGACTATTGTCTAATGATTTACTATGTGGCTATGACGTCTTGCCCGAATTATGTAGGATTTCTTTACACAAAGTAAGTTACCCGGTTTTGTTATTGTTGTTTCTGGACATAAAACAGTGTCGCATTTTAGTATTTTTCCACATTATAAGCGGTTAAGACTATGCAGGATATCGCATTCAATCGCACTTAATCATGTTCAGTTATATAGGGAAGAGTTACTTACCTTTGTATTTATTGTAGTAGGGATTCTGCATAAAGTTGTTATACTGAGCATACGTATTTTTGTCTTTGTCTACTACGATGACAATCAGCAGCAGCGCCGACCCCCACGAGGTGGACTGTTCATCAAACAGAACGCAATAAATTGCCCTTAATCGAACGTGTCATTATTTTTTAAATATATATTAGCATATATATGCTCCCTCCGATCGCAAATTTTTGTTACTTATTTTATTAAATTGCTCAGTAAGTATTGTTTTGTTTTTTTTACAAAAATAATTTTAAAAATCACCCCTTCCTTTATTTTAATAAATACACCTCACTTTCTTTAAATCAAACTTTCTGTGCATTCGTAATAGAATGTTACACTTAATAAAACCTTGCTAAAACATGTAATTTCTGGGCTGTTAGTTACGAAGTAAAAACAAACCAGTATTTTCGGTAGGCTGTTATTAGCGGTATCTCCTTCGCCCTCAATTCGACAACAACTTCTCGAGAAAGCTTTCCTCACTTTTCGGAAAGCATAAAAGGTGGCATTATCGTTTGAAGAAGTCGAAAAACACTTCATCATCCGCATCGTGTTTGCCCCACCCGTGACTCAAACTGCAAACATATACGAAAAGGGACATTGGGCCAAAGTCTGAAGATCTTCTCATATCGGCAGTGTTGAATTAATAGCCTTAATTCCCTAGCCTTGCGTAACTAGGAAGAGAAAAATCATTACATTGATTATGTAAAATAAATGGGTGCACTGTCAATGTTATTGTAGATTCTGGAAGCGTAGGTATTTTTATTAAAAAGAATGCTGAAAAAATTCAACTCTGCGAGCGCAAGTTTTAGTAACATCAAATGTATTCCAGACAAAAGAATGGGTATCTATTATAGCGGCGCCATTCACAGAATCACAGAACTAGACGCTTACTCTATGTCGACTATAGCAGATATAGTCGAGAAAATATCCCGGTATAATGTGTTCACTATTGATCAATAATTCCTATTAGCTTTTTCGGCATGAGATTTCTTTTCAAACTCTAAAAAACCAATTTGAAAGATGCTATTTTGGTAACAGTTAACTCAAAAATAATTTGTAGTAGAAACATATGCTAGTACCACTACTGTTAACGAACTAACCATGCAAGTGAGATTAAGCAGTTGAAAAAGAGGCAACCGCCATTGTCGAAGTTATACGAATGTGGCGCCATTTCCTACTTGGCAGGCATTTTACATTAGCTTCATGTGTGATAACAGCAGGAAAGAAATATGCCTTTGGGGAATTGAACTTTCACAATAAAGTTTATCATCGTCTACCGTCCTTGAAAAGAAAGTGCTGTGGCTGAATATCTGCACTCACTAATTCTTCAGTGTAAATTAAACTATCCTGGCGTTACCCGACTATTTTATTTAGCCAAGGAATAAAAACTTTCTTTTTCACTACATTAAAGGCGTAAATAATTTGTAATTTTCTTGCTAATATCTAAAACCTAAAGTCATTACCGGTTACAAAGGAAATCTCACAAAAGTAATACTACCCTTTCAGCGATAAAACATGTATTTCAAGGGAGAAATACCTACATCTATATATGGAAATAAATACATACTCACGAAAATCGACTGATAATAAGCGTCCCCTTTGCATTTTTATGCAAAAATATGACAAGAAAAACTGTTCCATGATGTCTGAATCAATGATTTCCGACATTTCGCATGCTCGATATGATTCTCACAGATTGAACAACTAACCTTCTGTGACGAGAAACGTCTGACGATTTGGAAAACGAGTAGATACTATCCTGAAAGTATTTTATAAATGGAGAAACTTAAGGGCACACTATGGAATGGCATACAAGTAACGTTGGATTCTCGCAATATAGAGCTATCCTGTTTGGAAAATATTCCACTTGATGCTCTACATTCTATTATATCGTTGCTCTGCAAAGATGCGAATATGACCTCTCGCGACAGACTATTTAAATACAGCCGTAACTTCATTTCTAGTACTGTAGTTCCTCTAAGTATACGTTAAAGATCATACCATGTGGAGTAAATATGACCCTCCGATTACACCTATTACTTTCTGAAAAGCAATGCCCATGTACGTCTTCTTGCTGACATCGAAACTATCGTCAACGTAAGAGATTTGGCTCCCAAATCCATTAATGAAGATAATACTATAAACCCAGTTCATGTGTGCATGCCACCTTTTAGTGAGCCAGAAATCTCTACAAGTGAAAAGAGAAGTACGCAACTTTTTGAACCGATAGAAAGAAAAAACCTTTGGGCAGAACCAGTTCAGAGCGAAGTTTCGACCGGGTTACTACGAAGAGATTGCAGTATACGAATATCTCTTGATAAATACAAAGATTATGTAAGTACATAATACACTATCAACCAAAAACAAATAATAAATATAAATAGAATAAAATCGATAAGTAACAAATAAATAAATGCTTAATAAATAAATCAAGAAAAGAAAAAGAAACAAAATAATAGGTGATTCATTTTTAAAAAATATTCCTATAAAGTACAAATAGTTTTTTTTACCGAAAGGGAACACTCTTAACGTATTTCTCATTATAACACTTGAAGAAAGAAAACGTGTTAACTTATTTATTTAACATCCCTTTATACGTGATAAACCCGTCCGTCATACTTTCTTTATTTAGGCATAAAACTTCTAAGTGCCCTCTCACTGTAAATTATTGTAGTTGTAGTGTTCTTTTGCAATTAAGACCTTTACCGAAAATAGTCTGTTTTTTTTCTTATTTATGGTATCATTAAAATAGTACTTGCTATTAGGCAAACTAGAAGAGTACTCAACTAAGACTCAGCAGCTCACGGTATATGGTCAAATTTAGTTCCTGATATTATGCTTCATCCGAAATATAACTTCCGGCAAGAGTTTAAATTCCTCAGATTTATTTACTTATTAAATTGTTAGTTGAAACTCCTCCCCATGTTAAGAATGGCGTTCTAAATAATGACGTTATTATCTCAGCCCTTTTCGTAAACTTAAGTTATTTAGATGCGCATTCTTAACATGAAGGTAGATGATTTGCTAACTATTCTGTACTTTCACCTAAAAATGTAATAAATAATTTGATGAATAAAAATGAGTACAAAACTTGGTAAACCAGAAACGTAAGCGACCCAAATCTGACCGAACACCGTTTTCTGCTGAGTTTTACTCGGGTACTCCTCTTGTTTGCCTTTTATTATCTATTTTATATTTTATATTTAGTAAGCATTGGAAGTAATAAAAACACGTACATCAATGAGTGTAATCGTATATAATGTGTAAATGGCAAATGACATTATTCTGCACTCATCAATTTCCTATACGAATTTGTTTCCCTTAAGAATTCTTTGAAGAATATTAGCATTTACATTACTTCTCATCCATCATATATTTCTAAGGAATGTGTTCTTAGCATATCAGCACTGTAACATTTAAAATATAGGTTTCAGAATTAAAGGATCAAGACGATCATATATGAAACTTTGTATTCCGACGTTAGTGTTATATATACTTCTGTTATAGTTGTCATCTAGAATTTTCGACTCCTATTGCTTGTGTAGTTAATGATGTGACCATGTTAATTTTCGATTGGGTAGGGAGTATGAACAATGATAATGGGAGGGTTACGAAGAAAATGTGTTCACTTCACATATACAAGATAACTCAATATGTCCCAGGCCGCAGTAATAAAACAACTTTAAGGCAAAATTCGACTCTATTAATCTACATCTCATCCGTCTAGGATATACATGATTTTAACGCTTCTCTAACAATTCGATGTTCTATTTTATAGAACGATTTGTTTGTGGCCTCAAAATTCGACTCTATTAATCTACATCTCATCCGTCTAGGATATACATGATTTTAAAGCTTCTCTAATAATTCGATGTTCTTTTTTATAGAACGATTTGTTTGGGGCCTCAAAATTCGACTCTATTAATCTACATCTCATCCGTCTAGGATATACATGATTTTAAAGCTTCTCTAACAATTCGATGTTCTTTTTCATAGAACGATTTGTTTGGGGCCTCAAAATCCGACGCTATTAATGTACCTATCATCCGTCTAGGGTATACATTGATTTTAAAGCTTCTCTAACAATTCGATGTTCTTTTTTATGAAACGATTTGTTTGGGGCCTCAAAATTCGACTCTATTAGTCTACATATTATTCTTCTAGGATATACATTGATTTTAAAGGTTCTCTAAAAATTCGATGTGCTTTTTTATAGAACGATTTGTTTGGGGCCACAGAATTCGACTCTATTAATCTACATATTATTCTTCTGGGATATACATTGATTTTAAAGGTTCTCTAAAAATTCGATGTGCTTTTTTATAGAACGCTTTGTTTGGGGCCACAGAATTCGACTCTATTAATCTACATATTATTCTTCTGGGATATACATTGATTTTAAAGGTTCTCTAAAAATTCGATGTGCTTTTTTATAGAACGATTTGTTTGGGGCCTCAAAATTCGACTCTATTAATCTACATATCATCCTTCTAGGGTATACATTGATTTAAAGTTTCTCTAATAATTCGATTTTCTTTTTCATAGAACGATTAGTTTGGGGCCTCAGAATTCGACTTTATTAATCTACATATCATACTTCTAGGGTATACATTGATTTTACAGCTTCTCTAATAATTCGATGTTTTTTTTTTATAGAACGATTTGTTTGGGGCCTCAGAATTCGACTCTATTAATCTACATATTATTCTTCTAGGATATACATTGATTTTAAAGCTTCTCTAAAAATTCGATGTGCTTTTTTATAGAACGATTTGTTTGGGGCCTTAAAATTCGACTCTATTAATCAACATATCATCCTTTTAGGGTATACATTGATTTTAAAGGTTCTCTAATAATTCGATGTTCTTTTTTATAGAACGATTTGTTTGGGGCCTTAAAATTCGACTTTATTAATCTACATCTCATCCGTCTAGGATATACATGTTTTTTAAAGTTTCTCACAATTCGATGTTCTTTTTTATAGAACGATTTGTTTGGGGCCTCAAAATCCGACGCTATTAATCTACATATCATCCGTCTAGGATATACATTGATTTTAAAGCTTCTCTAACAATTCGATGTTTTTTTTATGGAACGATTTGTTTGGGGCCTCAAAATTCGACTCTATTAATCTACATATCATCCTTCTAGGGTATACATTGATTTTAAAGCTCCTCTAACAATTCGATGTTCTTTTTTATAGAACGATTTGTTTGGGGCCTCAGAATTCGACTCTATTAATCTACATATGATTTTTCTAGGATATACATTGATTTTAACGCTTCTCTAACAATTCGATGTTCCTTTTTATGGAACGATTTGTTTCGCACCTCAAAATCCACCTTTTTCCATTTAACTTATGTAATGTAAAATTTTAAATTCGTTCGTAGTTTTATAAAATATTTCAGTAGATTATCCGTCACATCATTTTATTTAATTCTCACATGATACAAATCATTCTATTTTAAATCTCACATGCATATTTCTATCTATCTGTTTATATATCCATATCGGGTATCTTTTACAATAATCCGCAGAGTAAAACGCTATAAAAACGAATATACAACAAATAAAAGTAACTGTAGCCGATAAAAGTTTTTTTCCAACTCATCTGTGAGATTTGTTTGTATTTTAAAGCCGTTTCAACTGCTATTTATTAGAAATCAATATTTTTGTCACACGAACATTGGACAAGCGATGAAGGGGGGGGGGGTTCGTTACGAGGTAAGGCTGGGCGGCTATTTTGTTTTAGTAAAAATACGTTCCGAAAAAAAAACAAGAAATTTTTTTTTACATCTAATAAAAACCCATTTATAGTTCGTAAAAATACAAACAAATTTCATAGGTAAGTAGGAAAATATCTATTCTCGACGTAGGTCAACGTCACTTGTTGCATATTTATTTTTTTACCTCGTTCTTGTTCGTTTTTTGGACCCCATTGGCGACTCTGCGGATTATTGTAAAAGATACCCTCTATCTCTATCGTTCTCTATCTCTCTCTCTCTCTCTCCATATATATATATATATATATATATATATATATATATATATATATACGTAACTTAATATATTTAGACCATACAAAATCGCACATATTCCAGGCAATGTGTCTTGGTCTTATGGTAAGACATCAGGCTACCGAAAATATAATCGAGGGGACGATCTTTGTCTATGTTAGCCATGCTGATGACGTTTGATAGCCAGAAACACGTGAAAATGAATTACTTTCATGCACGTAAAATTAATTAATAAATATATATATCAAAAATATAAATTATGACACGTCCTATTAAAGGCGACTTTATTCATTATTCTGCATACACTGATGAAGTATGAGAAATACATAAACAACGCTGTGTCTACCGCTAGTAAAAACAATAACAAACTACGTTACTTAAAATATTCATGTGATAAAAAAACGTTATATTCCGGGCAAAGTGTCCTGATATGTTTGTAAGACGTCAGACTACAGACAATATGATCGAGAAAATAATCTAAGAGCACATATGTTGTAAGGGGCCGCAGCGTTAGCTAATATTAGTTTAATAAATTGTCATCTAAATGGAATAATATGAGGGTCAAAGCCCTCGTTAAAATTCAGATATCCTCCATTTTTGTGAAATATGAAACATCAATTAATAAGTATTCGCCGAAATTTTACTTTCTTTTGAGTATGTTAAAATAGTTTTAGGGGAAATGATATCGACACAACAAATAATGTGAACATACAAATATCTAATATACGCATTATATTGAATCAATCAATATTTTTTCTAAACACCCCTGAAACTGTATTAACTTTTAGACACTTTCTAAAAGCAAAATTATGTCATGAATTGAGATCAAAATTTCAATAAGGGTTCTAGACATGACGTTTAGTATCATATATTGAATTTATTGTTGGTGTGTAGGCATACAATAGTTGCAAAAACGGTAATTAATGTTATTCCTCCTGGTACAGGTATTCTTTTAATAACTTATAATCATATGGATCATTAGAGTTTCATCGTTACATCTGTATTTGGCGATAAATCAAGAACCATGAATTGTTTCTTTACATTTTATTTATTTCGATGTTGTTCCTTTTTCGCCTTCCTAAGTAGTAATGCAAAGGTTCAGCTCGGATTTACAATAATTACGAATCCTTAGAATGGATAGAACTAATAGGACAGTAAATCGATATCTTTGGCAAGGAATCACCCGGGGAATACATCATCGATATAGAACGCTAATTAATGCCCACTTGATTTGAAAGTGAAGAAAACTACAAAATTATAATATGAGTAATTGTATATTGGGTCGACCAGTGCATTCTGTGATTTATGAATTTATTTATATATCTGTTATTGCTTCTTGAAAATCTAGCATATATATATATATATATATTTATATATATATATATATATACATATATATGTGGGTGTGTGTATGTGTGTGTGTGTTTGTGTAGGTGTGGATTTGTATAGGAGCAAAACAATCAATCCAAACTATACATGGATGAAATTTGAAATAACGTATAGCTAATCCATTACTAAGACGATGTAACCGATAACATATCAATTGAGAGAAAAACATAGAAGTGAAGTTATTTTAACTTCCTCAAATGTTCTATATGCATTGATTTCTATTGTTGTGCTAATTTTTTAATAATCTGATACCTATTAAATTGATCAATATATATATATATATATATATATATATACATATATACATACATATATGTATACATATATATATATATGTATACATATATATATATATACATATATATATATGTATATATATATATATATATATATATATATATATATATATATATATATATATATATATATATAGATATATACACAACGAATATACCTGTCAACTTATATCGAGGGTCTGACAAGCGTATCTGGCTGAGATAAAATGTTGTATCCACATAATTCTTTTGACCTTGGCACACTACAGTCGCCTGGGAATTCGCCAATATTTTTAATGACTTGAGATCGACATCTAAAGAAGATATTTAATCAAACTAGATTTCTAATGAGAACCTTGGGTATTTTAAAGTCGAAACATCGTAAAACTCATTGAGTCATGTAATTGTATTTCACAAATAATTATGTAATTGTTGTAATTATGTTTTAGAAAAGAAAAAACTTTAAATTATATTTTACATGTATTATTGCATGCTACCAGATGTTTCCCGGGTTTATCGAGATTGAATGATGACCAAAATGTAATTTTGCATCATTGACAACAATATTACCTTTTATCATTTTTATTTTTTTATTTTCATACAGGTAATTGTATGAGTGGTCTCCTACAATTTATTCAGTTACATGGCGATTAAAAGATGTGTAAGTGCAGTTGCATTTATTGAATGAAATATCAGTTAATTCATTGTTCTAAAACGCCTCTCCTGAAATTGAATTAAAATTATTGTATGCATGATTCTTATATATAAATTTCTATAATGTTCATGTCATAAATAAATTTAAATTAAAAAAATATAATTAAAAAAACGATAATGGTGAACCTTCTTTGATCGAGATAAAATAAACTCATCCAATATGCCTTCGTAGTGTAATTTAACAATATGAGGTCGTGAATAAACAAACAAATGAACAGAAAATAACAACATCTTTATTGTATAGAGAGATTTTTTTCGGTTATGCCGTTTGTGATATTTTGTTATTAGAGTTATAAACAATAATAAACATACCCACATTCCTGTTGTTTAATAAGAAGTAATAAACATACTCGAATCAACGTATGAAAAGACGATGTTTTTTTTTTTCTGGCATGAAGTTTGTATTGACAATTTTTTACACAATTCATAGACATGATATTATTTTAAATGAAAATAATTTTTCGAAGAAGTATGTTTTAAAAGGTTATCGTTTAAAAATATTAGAAATATCAGTGTGTATTATGTAGATAATCAAAATTAATTATATTACTATTATTACTACTACAACTACTTGAAATAATTATATTAAATGCTATTACAAGTGTAATATCTATTAATACTTGAGTTTATGTATATGTCTGTCTGTCTGTCTGTCTGAAGCCGAAACTCCATCAGAGTAGCATAGTTATTTACTAAGTCCGCCAGCTTCCTTATATACTGCTAGAAAAAACACCGGAAACACTATGCGCGTTTCTCAATTTACATAATAAATTGCTTATCAACTTCTAATAAATTACTATTCGAAAATATACACCCATGATAGTTCTCTTAAGATTTCCATATATATGCGCTATTTTGCACGCTAATATTCATACTTATATATTATAATTTAAACAGACAGATACATAAACTCAATTATTAATCGATTTCTTCTATTTACATATACATATACATGTACTGCGTTACGTAGTTAACAACGCTGGCTGTTTAATCAGTGGTTTCCATCCTTCCCCCGGTAATTAAATATGGCGATCTGATTAAACAGCCAGCCTTAATACAGCGTGTTAAAATAAAATGTAAACAACAACGCTGGCATTCAGCGTACTTATCTTTTCATTTTTAAAACAGTTCTAAGTTTGTTTATTTTCTTAATCTTATCAGCCATTATGCTTTAAAACACAAATTCACTGAATCAAACTGTTTAATTAAAATAATAATTGATTTAAAAATTACTATTAGAAAAAAACGCCCACACACCCACACATTAAAACGAAATCAGTTTTCCACTTAAGGACACGCGCTAACTTTTACCCCGTCGTCACGGATAGGGTCAGTATTTTGTTTTCTAAATTGTTTATTTAAATTTACAGACACTTTCTTTCCACTTTGAAAAACATAAAATATTACTTATTAAATTCTGACGTGTATTTGTCGCAAAACTATTAGGTGTAAATAAATGCGAATATATGATACTGGGGGGTGGCACCTATTACTGGGCAAGAAAATTACTGTTTTTAGAATTGTATTCGCTGTATTATTTTATTGTTACATTTATTTTCGGTACACTTTTCATTCTTCTCTTTGAAAAACTAAAACTATTATTATTTATTATATCGTAAATTCTTACGTAGATTCGCCACAAAACGATTGGGTAGAAGAAATGCGAGCAGACGATAACTTTGGAACGATCATTCTGAAAATAATGAAGGCAGTAGCAAGACGTTTTTCAATCGTTAAGAATTAAATATTTTTTCCCAACTGTTAATTTTCTAAACTAAAACTATTCCTATTCATGGGGAAGATTAATACAAACATCGGGGCGAGGTCGAATTTTTTTTTCTTTATTTTCATCTAAAATATTCTTGGTCATGAACAAATGATATCAACTTATAACAACCAGAGGAATACGACTGAGGCTCCATCGGTTTACACGTCAGCGTTCTCTTCTGACGCGGCGCCTAGCAAAAATATGCGACCGGAGGAAGCATATATTTGCTAGTATTAATTATTAAGATTAGTTTTCTTTCTGTTTGACGCCGAAACTATACAATTAAATGTTATTGCTATTATTGTAATTTGCATGATATATGACAGGTGGTTATATATAGTATAAAATAGTATGGGGTAATTACTAATCAGAAATAACAACATAATAATAATATATTAAGGGAGAGAGTAAAATTATGTTTTCTATGTAATGATGCAATCATCTTAGGCGTTAACTTCTCTTTAGTCAGGGAGAAGGAGTGTAGTATAAGTTCGTTCGTAATTTTCCCAGGCTTTACGTCCTTCTTGGGATTGCAAGTCAGTATCACAGGGTTGCCTCTTGTTATTTAAACTTGTGTCGGTAAGATGTTATAATATTTTTTAATCTATAATACCGTCACCTTTAGCCAAAAATCAAGTTTAGTATAGGTTAACAATAACTATGTTTTAATGAACGAATAATATTTAATCGGAAATCTAGTTGTTTTACCAGATCTAGTGTATTATCTCCTTTATTTTCTTAGTACAATCTTCCTAGAGATTAATTCCTCTAATTTCGTTGGAATACGGTTTATGTGTCGTGTTGCCATAATAGCATATTCGAGGACATTACTTCTTCCATATTAGAAGGCAGCGTGTTATCTGTTCTGTCAGGTACATATATATATATATATATGTACATATATATATATACATATATAAATATATATATATATATATGTACATATATATATATACATATATAAATATATATACATATATATATATACATATATAAATATATATATATATACATATATATATACATATATAAATATATACATATATATATACATATATATACATATATATATATATATATATATACATACATATATATATACATACATATACACATCTATATACATATATACATATAGTCATTTATATATATATATATATTTATATCAATATATATATATATTCACATATATTTATAGTTATATTAATATATATATATTTATATACATATATATATATTTATATACATATATATATATATATATATTTATATACATATATATATATATATATATTTATATTCATATATATATATATGTATTTATACATACATATATATATTTATATGTATATATATAGATATATATTGATATATGTATATATATATATATATATTTATATATTTATATTCATATGTATATATTTATATATATATATATATATATATCAGTATTATTAAATATGTTTAAAATAGTTGTTGCTTCATCACGAGATGATGTGAGGATAAGAATATCGTTAATGTATCTCGTTAAGAATATGTAAGAGTGGCAGGTGCTTAGAGCTTGTCGCTCAAGTCCATGTTAGAAATGCCTAGGCGGTCATATATATATATTTATATTAATATATATATATATTTATATATATTTATAGTTTTATTAATATATATATATTTATATACATATATATATATATATATTTATATTCATATATATATATGTATTTATACATATATATACATATATTTATATTTATATATATATATATATATATATTGATATACGTATATATATATTTATATTGATATGTATATGTTTATTTATATATATATATATCAGTATCATTAAATATATTTAAAATAGTTGTTGCTTCATCACGAGATGATGTGAGGATAAGAATATCGTTAATGTATCTCGTTAAGAATATGTAAGAGTGGCAGGTGCTTAGAGCTTGTCGCTCAAGTCTGTCCATGTAAGAAATGTCTAGTAGGTCAAAAAGATTGAAATTCATGGGTAAGCCAGAGACTGGTTTTTATGTGTTTTGCTGGAATGTGAAATAAGTAGTGTTGACGATGATATGTAGGAGTTGGTGTATATCTGTGGGGGTAATCCCGAAACAGTCCAGGTTATTAGAGGATATGTGGTCGGTTATGAGGTTGATAATAGGGGGTGCGGGTATGACAACGTACAGGGTTAAAAATGTAATTGTTGAGGCAATCCACATACAGAGTGTTTCGCTGTATCACAACTCTTCAGTGCGGCTAGACCAGCTAGTGCCTCAAGCCGGGATTGGAACTCAACAGTCGAGCTGACAGTCGGCGCTCGTATCCCTGCGCTATCATACGACACTGGCTGAATGTAAGTAATATCTCAATGTAAACATTGCAAGTACCGGGAGCTCGAATTAGTGTTTGCTAAGTAGCTATGCCTGAAAGCTAATGGCAGTTGGCGATTTATATATGTGTATATACATGTAAAACATATTTATATTTTTATATCGATGTATATATATATATATATATATATATATATATATATATATATATATATATATATATATATATTAATAAACTAACGTCTACCTACCTACATTTATCACGCTCTAAAACCCTATTTAAGAAGACGGGGAGCGATATGAGGGGAGGGGTAGAAGAGGAAAAAGTGTGCCGAGAAAGAGGGGTGCGACCCGAGTGAGAGGTGGGGATGAGAGGGCAACCGGGTAGGAGACAGCTTTTGCCATGGATAACAAGTGAAGAGATGAATTGTTACACTGTTCCTACGGGTGGGGGCAGGCGACGCTGGATACCCCTTCAAGTATATATTAATTATATATTAATTATTATAATACTATACATTACACTATCTGTTGGAGATACGCGGGTTTCATGTCAGAAAATTGTATAAGTTCTTTTTGATAACAAATGTTCTGAAATCGTAACCTTCGATACCAAGAACAATCCCATACTTATTCTTGTTGTCCGTAGACTCTCCTTATAATTGGTTATCTCATAATTATGTAATCGTACGACATGAGACCAATCACTACAAGATGATTATCTCCGATTATTATACGAGTAAATTAGATTAAACTTTTGCATATTCTTAGGCGTTGGACATTTTACAATAACTCTCTAATGGAGTTGTAATTAGACAAAATAGATATCCGTCTAAACCCATAATTTTAGTAATGTGAGTTTGATCTTTCAACATAATCCTTTGTTAACGATAGCTTGAAAGTATGATTTTCAAATAAATACTGAAACAAAACTGTGTACGTAATATATCATCTCATAATATAAGGGCATAGTATTAAACAGTAAAAAATATACATATATTAAAAACTGTGAACATTTTTTGGGAGTAATATTTTTTTACTGTAAATATTTCGCGAATTCTGAGCTGTCTCAGAGGAAAATATACCTATGTATTGGCTGGTGGTAACAGAAAATGGGAATAATAATATTCACTTTGAAGCGGTTCATAAAATATTTATACTTTATGTCTAGCTGATTTACGTCTGTTTAAATGTAAAATGTTCAGAGTTACCTTACTAAATAATGGATTTTGCTTTCGTTTGAGAAATATAATTTTACTATCATGAATTTATTATGGCATGTTTTTTTAAAGATAATTTTACAAAAACTGGAGAATTGTCAATAAGTTTAAACTATAGTGGGTATTCACGTGTACATATAATAATATCGGTTCAGATTTTGAATTGAATGTTTTTTTTAGAAAATTAACCGAATTAATATATTTTGTCCGATATTTATTTATAAATACATATATTTTTATGTATATATATATATATATATATATATATATATATATATATATATATATAAAGATAGATGAACGAAGAGTGATAAACATGCACGAATGTCCAAATGTATATCAAACTTCGATTGTTCAATGCAAGGTATAGTCTGTAATAAAATTATGTTTATTATTCTTTCCTTAAAAATGATGGGTGAAAAAAGTTCGTGTAAAATGATATATATATATATATATATATATATATATATATATATATAATAGCATAAACATATACTCATTGCAAGTAAGCCACATAGAAGCGTTCCTGTTTTATTTCTGAGAGAAATAATTAGGCTAATTGCGTAGATTGACATTTTACGAATAGTTATCCTAACTCTAACTACGAACTAATCAAGCAGGCCTTCGACTAATAAATGTTCTTCTCTTCATTTAAAAGAGATTATTCGCACGTTTTGTTACTAACTAGGTCAAAACAATAAAAAGTGACGTTGTTATCGCCCTCGAAATTCTGAGTTAATTCCTGCGTCCGCTATATATTTTGACATTTTCATTGTTGTTCAATCGATGAACATTACATTTATAAAATAAACACTATCGATGTCCTCGCATGTTTTTGATAAAATACTTGCTGGGCCTGTCCCCCGGCGTTGCCCGGCAGAAATCTAAAGGAATACAATAAAAATGTGTCGACATATAACAGAACGCAAATAGGTTACATCGACACTTTTTATGTTTTGAATAATTGTCGGCATGGTATTGTTATACAGTGTAAGGAGGAAGAAAGACATAAAGGAAGGAAGGAGAGGCGGTTGTAGCAGTCTTCCTGCCCATATTATGGTACCGGTATTTCCCAAACACCCGTATATCTATGATAATGGGCACTTTTAAAATTCAAAGGGCCTACACAGACCTATTCAATCCAATTCCTTATGCCATCTTGGTATAGAAATTCCATTTTGTGTGAGGAGAGAAAAAAGGAAAAAGAAAAATGAATATGCTTCCTGAGCACTAATTAAACCCAAATATAATTAAGGAGTCCTGCAGAGCACTAATACACCATGTGTGTACGAAGATAAATGATGATATTCACAATAGTGTAAGTACACCATATTACATTGATGTATTTTCAAATTACTAAACAATAACGTTTAATTTTTTTTTTAAATCCGGTTTATAGTCCTCCCTTCCCTTCCCTCGTAGGCGAAAGTTTAACAATGTTTGCAAAAGATTGTGCGAGTCGAGTGGAATCGAAGCCTAAACTTCTCGGTCTTGACGATGACTACTCAGCCAGGAAAGCGAGTAGAAAATCCATTAGAAAATATGTCACTCGTGTAGCTGGCATGAGTTTTATATTACGATCTGCCAGATGTAGGGTCCACCATTCACACGTTTTGGGTAATTTCTCTACGAAGAATTTCTGTATAGCATGCGTGTGAAAGAGGTAGGGTTATAAAAAGGTCTACTTTATGTAGGTTTATTTAGTAGTTTGACGTATATTGACTTAATGAGGAAGTCGAGTCGCTGAAGAAATTGTAGCCACCATGATTATTAAAAGAAACAATTGCAAATAACTATGTTCGGTGATTGCATTCTCTTACAACCGGAATAAATATAAATGTATATGTAATAGGTAGAAATGACGTAACCCGATATACTCGAACATCAGTGGAATAAGCCGGAGCGCCCATTTTATGTGTGAGTTGATTTTTGCATTATGTAGTAAATTAATAGCAAACAAATAGTAAATATTAACGAACAGTTTTTAAAAGTACACGTTGTTTATTAGTTCCCGATGTCGTTAGGGGGAGTTTCAGTATTAAAGAGGAAATGTTTTGGCTACAAACTATATACAGTATATTTTGAGGAGAGTCGAAGATAGTGGGGTCAATGTTATATTTAGTGTTAGCTGGAGAAAAATAATAACACATTTACTAAACCACGCTCGAGTTAATAAGCTTAATATAGAGTGAGTTGTGTAGCCTGTGATGCATGTACTTATTTTTCTATTCTTCAAAAAAGTACAACGGAAAAATCATCTTAAAGTTATATATTCGATTACTTTATAAATGTTATCTCAATGTACACTTTATTTTGTGCCAACAATAATTTGCATTGGCGCTACTACGATTACGTGACTTTTTGTAAATCTTTAAACTTTAGAATGCTTACTTTTTGTAGAAGCATATATTCAATGAATCAACTACCTTAGGATCTAACTATCGATCTATCAATCTATATATGTGTATTTATGAAGAAGATCTTCACTTGTGAGCCTGTATAAAGCGGAACAAGCTTTTCTGTATATACAAATGATATTTAAGTAGTAATTGTTAATTATCTATAAAGATATATAATATTAAATGTTCGTAAATGTAAAAACATGAGGAGTGTATATTTATATCTATATTTCTATATCTCTCTCTCCCTATATATATATATATATATATATATATATATATATATATA
The DNA here is from genome assembly GCA_963556195.1 of Sepiola atlantica. Classification (NCBI taxonomy): domain Eukaryota; kingdom Metazoa; phylum Mollusca; class Cephalopoda; order Sepiida; family Sepiolidae; genus Sepiola; species Sepiola atlantica. The sequence continues at coordinate 167,951,479 of OY744515.1, read as the reverse complement.
TATATATATATATATATATATATGTAATATCTGCGTAAATATAAAAATAGTGTAAAAATCGGAAGGGAACTAACATCAGAAAACAAATCGCGAAAATAAATGATATAATATGTCTTCTTATAGAGCTATACAAATGATAAATTATATTTTTTTACATTTAACATATTACTGTTATTTTAACGTCTCACTGTTTGTCAGGTTTGTCTCTGACTTAAATCAATCTATTGCTGCCAGTGGAACAAACGTCGATAAGGATTTTAAGTTCAGTACAGTATATATATATATATATATATATATATATATATATATATATATATATATATATATATATGTGGGTGGGTGAGTTTTTATTAAAAAAATATATGTAAGTATACACTTTTAATAATATTCGAAATAGTTTAAATTTGCAAGCTCAATAAGGTTGTGTTATAAGCTTTAGAGCGTCAGAATATAATTATATATATATATATATATACATATATGATAAATTTGATAGGTTTATATGTGTTATTACTTGCTGCAATGCCTTATTTAATTATTGTTCTATAATCATTAACCTTCACTTAAAGTGCGGACTTTTAATTCGTCCCATACGGAGAGAAACTATTATATTACTGTGGATCACGGGTGTTGCGCTTATAGTAGATATACATGTGTATATTTACAGTGTGTTATCATTGACTGTGCTATTCTTTAAAAAAGTAATAAAACGGCAGTAGCGTGTATTTATTACCCGTGTAATTTTAAATATCCTGATTCTATGAAAATTGATTGTGTTGTTTTGTATTTCAGGAACCAAAGACGTTAAAGTTTGATTAAGAAATAAGAAACAATATGCAACAAAACTGCGATATTTACACATGCAAAACCTCGAAGTTCATTGCATCAGATTTTACTATCGACAAAAATGTTAGTTGAGTCAAATATTTAAAAACGGAAACAACATCCAAAACTGAACTAAAGTAAAGTCAACTAATCGATTTTATTTTTTCAATGTAAAAAACAAGTTTATCTTAGATATAACAGTAAACGTTTTATTTTATGGTTTTATTTATTGGTAATTATATAGATTTTATTTGTATGGATATAAGAAAACACCTGTTTAATCTGATATGTAAGTTTAGCTAGTATATAAATAACTCTATATTATATTATAAATAATTATAAATAATTATAAATAGCACTATATATAATTATATAGTTTTTATTTGTATGGATTTGAGAAAGAACGGTTTTGTCTGATATGTTAGTTTAGCTAATGGTATATAAATAGCTCTATATTATGTTATAAATAATTATAAATAATTATAAATAGCACTATATATAATTATATGGTTTTTATTTGTATGGATATAAGAAAAAACTGTTGTGCCTGATATGTTAGTTTAGCTAGATGTATATACATAGCTCTATATTATGTTATAAATAATTATAAATAATAATAAATAGCACTATATATGATTATATAGTTTTTATGTGTATGAATATAAAAAACAGTTTTGTCTGATATGTTAGTTTAGGTAGTGGTATATAAATAGCTCTATATTATATCATAAATAATTATGAAAAATTATAAATAGCACTATATATGATTATATAGTTTTTATTTGTATGGATATAAGAAAAAACTGTTGTGCCTGATATGTTAGTTTAGCTAGTGATATATAAATAGCTCTATATTATGTTATAAATAATTATAAATAATTATAAATAGCACTATATATAATTATATAGTCTATATTTGTATGAATATAAAAAAAACTGTTTTGTCTGATATGTTAGTTTAGCTAGTGGTATATAAATAGCTCTATATTATATCATAAATAATTATGAAAAATTAAAAATAGCACTATATATAATTATATAGTTTTTATTTGTATGGATATAAAATACTGTTTTGTCTGATATGTTAGTTTAGCTAGTGGTATATAAATAGCACGATATATGATTATAAAAAATATAAATAATTATGAATAGCACTATATATAATTAAAAATAATTATAAATAAGTATGAATAGCACTATATATAATTATATAGTTTTTATTTTTATGGATGTAAGAAGAACACTGTTTTGGATTATATGTTAATTTAGCTGGTGGTATATAAATAGCACTATGTATAATGATAAATAATTATAAATAATTTCAAATAGCACTACGTATAATTATTTAGTTTTTATTTGTAAGGATATAAGAAGAAAACTGTTTTGTCTGATATGTTAGTTTAGCTAGTGGTTTATAAATAGCACTTCCTCTATTTTCGCAAGGTATTCTTCGTTTTATTATCTCCTCACTATATATATAAGCATGGCGAGCATTTTAGTCATAGTATGTCGCAACGCTGAAGTTGTTACTGGCGTGGATTAACGATTCAGCGTGTCGTTTCTGTAGAATCCATAGCGACATTTTTATTATTGACTTTGAGACCTTCGCGTGGTTCCATCCTTTGATAACATGATTATAGGAATAAGAAATAGGAGTAACAAATACTGACAAAAATTAGATATAGAGATGATGGCGGGTTGCAATACTTGATTGAATTACCTCTTATTATTACTACACGTCACACGTACAAAAACGACAAAAATCTAATCATCTTTGTATTTTAACATATACACTATAAGATGTGTTCCATCTGTTGACAAGTCATCGTCATCTCCTCCTGGTTCTGGTGTTATTAAATAACCATGTAGACAAATAAGACCATCGTCCTATGATAATAAATGAGAACGAATTATAAAGACAGAAGAAAAGTGTGTTGACCAGCAGTCCGTGACGACAACGCATCATATACGATGTAAGTCGTTGTTCAATGAGACCTTTATGCTTAGCACACAACAATGATTGTTCCCGAAAAGAAGAGACGATAAAATCACTTAACATTGTTTCTTTTTTTATTGTGTTCATTATATTTTTTTGATTTTTCGTATTTCCACCCAGATTTAGAGTTAGTGCGAGGGTTAAAGCAGGTTATGTATTTTTTATGACTTTAACAATTAACAAACTAAAGTTCCATCACGAACATTACATGTAAAATAGATTTACAGGACGGTGACATTTTTACGGACCGTTGAAACCTTTTTTTTAATACTTGAAATAATAGAGTGCATTACTGATGTAGTTTACAAATCATATACACAAAAACGTAAAATAAGTTAATAACACACGCATGCATTTTAAGTGAAAACGTTTTAAAACATTAAATAACAAAAAGAAATTAGATTAACTTAAGACTTTACATTTCTTGCTGCGAATGGAAGGTAAACTATAAAGAACAGTGACAAAAAGTCATATGTTTCGTATCGTTACAATGAATATTATGAACTTAACATAATTTCAATTGTATAACTTGTTATGAAATGGTGAAACAATTGTAAATAATGTGGGCTAAATTATGCTGTGTTGAGGCGCGGACTTGCTCAAATGGCGTGTTTCTGTGACGTCTCATAGAAAAAACATTTGAAATAAGCTCATGCTGTTTTATCTTTTTCTCCAAGATACTAAAACGTGTTAAGTTGTTGCCCCTTACAACTCAACTCTTACTTGTACTGGGTGCGAGTAGGTATATACATGTACGGACAGGAAGACTCGCAGTCCAAGAGAGTTTCCTATGCTTAGAAAAAAAATAACTATATGAAGCATAAGCTGCGTTCATTTTACACAAAGACGCATGTAACGTGGGAGAGACGAACAAGATTGCCGACTATCAGTCCCGACGAGAACGCAACACTTCAAGACCATCATTCATTTTGTATTTTCATTTTTTATTCATGTTTATTTTCGTTATACTCATTATACTAATCGTATTTATGATCGTTATCATAATCATATTCAGTATTATCATAATAATAATAACCGTATCTCCTTAATCATAATCATGATAATGAAAAGCATCATCAGAAAAAAACATTACAAAATCGTTTATCATCTTATTCTCTTCTTGCATACACTTCTCTATCAACTTGCCCCTATTGTTTCGTATAACCATTTTTGTGAATTGATTTTCAATTCCATTTTACACATGAAAATTGTCATAGTTTAATTGGCTTTTCTCTGTGATATTCCTCTTTTATCTTTTATGATTATACTAGCGGGGCTACCCGGCGTTGCTCGGGGTCATAAAAACATAATTGAAGAAAAATTGCGTGTGTAACATCTTTATATTAAAACTTCTATTTCTCTCCTTCTCTCTCTATAGCTGTCTCTTTATCTTTCTACTTTTCTCTACCCTGGTCGCTACTTTTAAATTTTGCCTTTTGCGAAAGCTGTTTCTTCCCCACCATTTCATCCTACGTTTCACAGGGCAATAGTATGACTTATTTCTATAAAAAGTACCACCACTGTCTGCGCCTTCTATATAGGTACTTATAACCGCCCCGGTGTTCATACTATATATTTTGAATCCCCTCATGATATCCTTCATCATTTTAACTCCCCTCGTTGTATTCATCATTTTCGATCTCCTCATACTATTAATCATTTTCAATCCCCTCATAATATTCTTCATCATTTTCTATCTCCTCATACTATTAATCATTTTCAATCCCCTCATAATATTCTTCATAATTTTCAATCCTCTCGTAATATTCCTCATCATTTTCAATCCGCTCATGATATTCTTAATAATTTTCACTCCCCTCATGATATTCTTCATTTTTTCAATCCTCTCATGATATTCTTCATTATTTTCAATCCCCTCATGATATTCTTCATCATTTTCAATCCCCTCATGATATTCTTCATTATTTTCAATCCTCTCATGGTATATTTCATCATTTTCGATCCCCTCATGATAGTCTTCATCATTTTTAATCCTCTCATGAGAGTCTTCATCATTTTTAATCCTCTCATGATAGTCTTCATCATTTTCAAACCTCTCATGATAGTCTTCATCATTGTCAATCCTCTCATGATATTCTTCATCATTTTCAATCCCCTCATGATATTATTCATCATTTTAAATCCCCTCATGGTATTCTTCATCATTTCCAATCCTGTCAGTCAATTCTTCATCATTTTAAATCCTCTCATGACATTCTTCATCATTTTCAATCCTCTCATGACATTCTTCATCATTTTCAATCCCCTTATGATAGTCTTCATCATTTTCAATCCCCTCATGATAGTCTTCATCATTTTCAATCCCCTCATGATAGTGTACATCATTTTCAATCCCCTCATTATAGTCTTCATCATTTTCAATCCCCTCATGATAGCCTTCATCATTTTCAATCCTCTCTTGATAGTCTTCATCATTTTCAATCCTCTCATGATAGTCTTTATCATAGCTCTATCTAGGATATTGAGCACTTTTCTCCCGGACAACGCCAAGTACTTTGAAAATCAAGGAGGCCTCATGAGCACTACTGAAAACACTTAGGTATCCTCTCTCCTTCTGATCTGTGAAATAGTCCAAAGAGGAACAAAGATGGCGTTAAAATATTTTCCAAACCTATCACTACAGTAGCTCTATCTAGGACATTGAGCACTTTTCTCCCGGACAACGCTGAGTACTTTAATAATTAAGGAGGCCTCCTGAGGACTACTGAAATCACTTAGGTATCCTCTCTCTTACTGATCTGCGAAATAGTCCAAAGAGGAACGAATATGGCGTTAAAATATTATCCAAACCTAACACTACAGTAGCTGTATCTAGGATATTGAGCACTTTTCTCCCGGACAACGCCGAGTATTTCAAAATCAAAGAGGCCTCCTGAGCACTACTTAAATAACTCTTATCGATTCCCCATCCTTTTAAGCGTAGATACTGTTAAAATATTATCCAAACCTATCACTACAGTAGCTCTATCTAGGACATTGAGCACTTTTTTCCCGGACAACGCCGAGTACTTTGAAAATCAAAGAGGCCTCCTGGGGACTACTGAAATCACTTAGGTATCCTCCCTCCTTTTCATCTGCAAAATTGTCCAAAGGGGAACGAAAATGGCGTTAAAATATGTTCTAAACCTAACACTACAGTAGCTCTATCTTGGATATTGAGAACTTTTCTCCCGGACAACGCCGAGTACTTTGAATATCGAGGAGGCTTCATGAGCACTCCTGAAATCCCTTAGGTATCCTCTCTCCTTCTGATCTGCGAAATAGTCCAAAGAGGGAACGAAGATGGCGTTAAAATATTTTCCAAACTTATCACTACAGTAGCTCTATCTAGGACATTGAGCACTTTTCTCCCGGATAATGCACAATACTTTAATAATCAAGGAGGCCTCCTGGGGACTACTGAAATCACTTAGGTATCCTCTCTCCTTCTGATCTGCGAAATAGTCCAAAGGGGAACGAAGATTGCGTTAAAATATTTTCCAAACCTATCACTACAGTAGCTCTATCTAGGAAATTGAGAACTTTTCTCCCGGACAACGCCGAGTATTTCAAAATCAAAGAAGCCTCCTGAGCACTACTGAAATAACTCTTATCGATTCCCCATCCTTTTCAGCGTAGATGCTGTTAAAATATTATCCAAACCTACCACTACAGTAGCTCTATCTAGGACATTGAGCACTTTTTTCCCGGACAACGCCGAGTACTTTGAAAATCAAAAAGGCCTCTTGGGGACTACTGAAATCAGTTAGGTATCCTCCCTACTTTTCAGCTCCAAAATTGTCCAAAGGGGAACGAAGATGGCGTTAAAATATTTTCTAAACCTATCACTACAGTAGCTCTATCTAGGATATTGAGCACTTTTCTCCCGGACAACGCCGAGTACTTTGAAAATCAAGGAGGCTTCATGAGCACTCCTGAAATTCCTTAGGTATACTCTCTCCTTCTGATCTGCGAAATAGTCCAAAGGGGAACGAAGATGGCGTTAAAATATTTTCGAAACCTATCATACAGTGGCTCTATCTAGGATATTGAGCACTTTTCTCCCGGACAACGCCGAGTACTTTGAAAATCGAGGAGGCTTTATGAGCACTCCTGAAATCCCTTAGGTATCCTCTCTCCTTCTGATCTGCGAAATAGTCCAAAGGGGAAGGAAGATGGCGTTAAAATATTTTCCAAACCTATCACTACAGTAGCTCTATCTAGGATATTGAGCACTTTTCGTCCAGACAACGCCGAGTATTTCAAAATCAAAGAGGCCTCCTGAGCACTACTGAAATAACTCTTATCGATTACCCCATCCTTTTCAGCGTAGATGCTGTTAAAATATTATCCAAACCTATCACTACAGTAGCTCTATCTAGGACATTGAGCACTTTTCTCCCGGACAACGCCGAGTACTTTGAAAATCGAGGAGGCTTTATGAGCACTCCTGAAATCCCTTAGGTATCCTCTCTCCTTCTGATCTGCGAAATAGTCCAAAGGGGAACGAAGATGGCGTTAAAATATTTTCCTAACCTATCACTACAGTAGCTCTATATAGGACATTGAGCACTTTTCTCCCGGACAACGCCGAGTACTTTGATAATCAAGGAGGCCTCCTGGGGACTACTGAAATCAGGTACCCTCTTTCCTTTTCATCTGCAAAATTGTCCAAAGGGGAACGAAGATGGCGTTTAAATATTTTCTAAACCTATCACTACAGTAGCTCTATCTAGGATATTGAGCACTTTTCTCCCGGACAACGCCGAGTACTTTAAAAATCGAGGAGGCTTCATGAACACCCATGAAATCCCTTAGGTATCCTCTCCCCATTCTGATCTGCGAAATAGTCCAAAGGGGAACGAAGATGGCGTTAAAATATTTTCCAAAACCTATCACTACAGTAGCTCTATCTAGGACATTGAGCACTTTTTTCCCGGACAACGCCGAGTACTTTGAAAATCGAGGAGGCTTTATGAGCACTCCTGAAATCCCTTAGGTATCCTCTCTCCTTCTGATCTGCGAAATAGTCCAAAGGGGAACGAAGATGGCGTTAAAATATTTTCCAAACCTATCACTACAGTAGCTCTATCTAGGACATTGAGCACTTTTCTCCCGGACAACGCCGAGTACTTTGATAATCAAGGAGGCCTCATGGGGACTACTGAAATCACTTCGGTATCCTCTCTCCTTCTTATCTGAGAAATAGTCCAAAGGTGAACGAAGATGGCGTTAAAATATTTTCTAAACCTATCACTACAGTAGCTCTATCTAGGATATTGAGCACTTTTCTCCCGGACAACGCCGAGTACTTTGAACATCGAGGAGGCTTCATGAGCACTACTGAAATCCCTTAGGTATCCTTTCTTCTTTCTGATCTGCGAAATACTCCAAAGGGGAACGAAGATGGCGTTAAAATATTTTCCAAAACCTATCACTACAGTAGCTCTATCTAGGACATTGAGCACTTTTCTCCCGGACAACGCCGAGTACTTTGATAATCAAGGAGGCCTCCTGGGGACTACTGAAATCACTTAGGTATCCTCTCTCCTTCTGATCTGCGAAATAGTCCAAAGGGGAACGAAGATGGCGTTAAAATATTTTCCAAACCTATCACTACAGTAGCTCTATCTAGGATATTGAGCACTTTTCTCCCGGACAACGCCGAGTATTTCAAAATCAAAAAGGCCTCCTGAGCACTACTGAAATAACTCTTATCGATTACCCAATCCTTTTCAGCGTAGATACTGTTAAAATATTATCCAAACCTATCACTACAGTAGCTCTATCTAGGACATTGAGCACTTTTTTCCCGGACAACGCCGAGTACTTTGAAAAACAAAGAGGCCTCGTGGGGACTACTGAAATCCCTTAGGTATCCTCCCTCCTTTTCAGCTGCAAAATTGTCCAAAGGGGAACGAAGATGGCGTTAAAATATTTTCTAAACCTATCACTACAGTAGCTCTATCTAGGATATTGAGCACTTTTCTCCCGGACAACGCCGAGTACTTTGAAAATCGAGGAGGCTTCATGAGCACTCCTGAAATCCCTTAGGTATCCTCTCTCCTTCTGATCTGCGAAATAGTCCAAAGGGAAACGAAGATGGCGTTAAAATATTTTCCAAACCTATCACTACAGTAGCTCTATCTAAGACACTGAGAACTTTTCTCCCGGACAACGCCGAGTACTTTGATAATCAAGGAGGCCTCCTGGGGACTACTGAAATCACTTAGGTATCCTCTCTCCTTCTGATCTGCGAAATAATCCAAAGGAGAACGAAGATGGCGTTAAAATATTTTCCAAACCTATCACTACAGTAGCTCTATCTAGGATATTGAGCACTTTTCTCCCAGACAACGCCGAGTATTTCAAAATCAAAGAGGCCTCCTGAGCACTACTGAAATAACTCTTATCGATTACCCAATCCTTTTCAGCGTAGATACTGTTAAAATATTATCCAAACCTATCACTACAGTAGCTCTATCTAGGACATTGAGCACTTTTTTCCCGGACAACGCCGAGTACTTTGAAAAACAAAGAAGCCTCCTGGGGACTACTGAAATCACTTAGGTATCTTCTCTCGTTCTGATCTGCGAAATAGTCCAAAGGGGAACATAGATGGCGTTAAAATATTTTCCAAACCTATCACTACATTAGCTCTATCTAGGATATTGAGCACTTTTCTCCCGGACAACGCCGAGTACTTTGAAAATCGAGGAGGCTTCATGAGAACTCCTGAAATCCCTTAGGTATCCTCTCTCATTCTGATCTGCGAAATAGTCCAAAGGGGAACGAAGATGGCGTTAAAATATTTTCCAAAACCTATCACTACAGTAGCTCTATCTAGGACATTGAGAACTTTTCTCCCGGACAACGCCGATTACTTTGATAATCAAGGAGGCCTCCTGGGGACTACTGAAATCACTTAGGTATCCTCTCTCCTTCTGATCTGCGAAATAGTCCAAAGGTGAACGAAGATGGCGTTAAAATATTTTCTAAACCTATCACTACAGTAGCTCTATCTAAGATATTGAGCACTTTTCTCCCGGACAACGCCGAGTACTTTGAAAATCGAGGAGGCTTCATGAGCACTACTGAAATCCCTTAGGTATCATTTCTTCTTTCTGATCTGCGAAATACTCCAAAGGGGAACGAAGATGGCGTTAAAATATTTTCCAAAACCTATCACTACAGTAGCTCTATCTAGGACATTGAGCACTTTTCTCCCGGACAACGCCGAGTACTTTGATAATCAAGGAGGCTTCCTGGGGACTACTGAAATCACTTAGGTATTCTCTCTCCTTCTGATCTGCGAAATAGTCCAAAGGGGAACGAAGATGGCGTTAAAATATTTTCCAAACCTATCACTACAGTAGCTCTATCTAGGATATTGAGCACTTTTCTCCCGGACAACGCCGAGTATTTCAAAATCAAAGAGGCCTCCTGAGCACTACTGAAATAACTCTTATCGATTACCCAATCCTTTTCAGCGTAGATACTGTTAAAATATTATCCAAACCTATCACTACAGTAGCTCTATCTAGGACATTGAGAACTTTTTTCCCGGACAACGCCGAGTACTTTGAAAAACAAAGAGGCCTCCTGGGGACTACTGAAATCAGTTAGGTATCCTCCCTCCTTTTCAGCTGCAAAATTGTCCAAAGAGGAACGAAGATGGCGTTAAAATATTTTCTAAACCTATCACTACATTAGCTCTATCTAGGATATTGAGCACTTTTCTCCCGGACAACACCGAGTACTTTGAAAATCGAGGAGGCTTTATGAGCACTCCTGAAATCCCTTAGGTATCCTCTCTCCTTCTGATCTGCGAAATAGTCCAAAGGGAAACGAAGATGGCGTTAAAATATTTTCCAAATTTATCACTACAGTAGCTCTATCTAGGACATTGAGCACTTTTCTCCCGGACAACGCCGAGTACTTTGATAATCAAGGAGGCCTCCTGGGGACTACTGAAATCACTTAGGTATCTTCTCTCGTTCTGATCTGCGAAATAGTCCAAAGGGGAACGAAGATGGCGTTAAAATATTTTCCAAACCTATCACTACATTAGCTCTATCTAGGATATTGAGCACTTTTCTCCCGGACAACGCCGAGTACTTTGAAAATCGAGGAGGCTTCATGAGCACTCCTGAATCCCTTAGGTATCCTCTCTCTTTCTGATCTGCGAAATAGTCCAAAGGGAACGAAGATGGCGTTAAAATATTTTCCAAACCTATCACTACAGTAGCTCTATCTAGGACATTGAGCACTTTTCTCCCGGACAACGCCGAGTACTTTGAAAATCGAGGAGGCTTCATGAGCACTCCTGAAATCCCTTAGGTATCCTCTCTCCTTCTGATCTGCGAAATAGTCCAAAGGGGAACGAAGATGGCGTTAAAATATTTTCCAAAACCTATCACTACAGTAGCTCTATCTAGGACATTGAGCACTTTTCTCCCGGACAACGCCGAGTACTTTGATAATCAAGGAGGCCTCCTGGGGACTACTGAAATCACTTAGGTATCCTCTCTCTTTCTGATCTGCGAAATAGTCCAAAGGGGAACGAAGATGGCGTTAAAATATTTTCCAAACCTATCACTACAGTAGCTCTATCTAGGATATTGATCACTTTTCTCCCGGACAACGCCGAGTATTTCAAAATCAAAGAGGCCTCCTGAGTACTACTGAAATAACTCTTATCGATTACCCAATCCTTTTCAGCGTAGATACTGTTAAAATATTATCCAAACCTATCACTACAGTAGCTCTATCTAGGACATTGAGAACTTTTTTCCCGGATAACGCCGAGTACTTTGAAAAACAAAGAGGCCTCCTGGGAACTACTGAAATCAGTTAGGTATTCTTCCTTCCTTTTCAGCTGCAAAATTGTCCAAAGGGGAACAAAGATGGCGTTAAAATATTTTCTAAACCTATCACTACAGTAGCTCTATCTAGGATATTGAGCACTTTTCTCCCGGACAACGCCGAGTATTTCAAAATCAAAGAGGCCTCCTGAGCCCTACTGAAATAACTCTTATCGATTACCCAATCCTTTTCAGCGTAGATACTGTTAAAATATTATCCAAACCTATCACTACAGTAGCTCTATCTAGGACATTGAGCACTTTTCTCCCGGACAACGCCGAGTACTTTGAAAATCGAGGAGGCTTTATGAGCACTCCTGAAATCCCTTAGGTATCCTCTCTCCTTCTGATCTGCGAAATAGTCCAAAGGGAAACGAAGATGGCGTTAAAATATTTTCTAAACCTATCACTACAGTAGCTCTATCTAGGATATTGAGCACTTTTCTCCCGGACAACGCCGAGTACTTTGAAAATCGAGGAGGCTTCATGAGCACTACTAAAATCCCTTAGGTATCCTTTCTTTGTTCTGATCTGCGAAATACTCCAAAGGGGAACGAAGATGGCGTTAAAATATTTTATAAAACCTATCACTACAGTAGCTCTATCTAGGACATTGAGCACTTTTCTCCCGGACAACGCCGAGTACTTTGATAATCAAGGAGGCCTCCTGGGGACTACTGAAATCACTTAGGTATCCTCTCTCCTTCTGATCTGCGAAATAGTCCAAAGGGGAACGAAGATTGCGTTAAAATATTTTCCAAACCTATCACTACAGTAGCTCTATCTAGGATATTGAGCACTTTTCTCCCGGACAACGCCGAGTATTTCAAAATCAAAGAGGCCTCCTGAGCACTACTGAAATAACTCTTATCGATTACCCAATCCTTTTCAGCGTAGATACTGTTAAAATATTATCCAAACCTATCACTACAGTAGCTCTATCTAGGACATTGAGCACTTTTTTCCCGGACAACGCCGAGTACTTTGAAAAACAAAGAGGCCTCCTGGGGACTACTGAAATCAGTTAGGTATCCTCCCTCCTTTTCAGCTGCAAAATTGTCTAAAGGGGAACGAAGATGGCGTTAAAATATTTTCTAAACCTATCACTACAGTAGCTCTATCTAGGATATTGAGCACTTTTCTCCCGGACAACGCCGAGTACTTTGAAAATCGAGGAGGCTTTATGAGCACTGCTGAAATCCCTTAGGTATCCTCTCCCCTTCTGATCTGCGAAATAGTCCAAAGGGAAACGAAGATGGCGTTAAAATATTTTCCAAACCTATCACTACAGTAGCTCTATCTAAGACATTGAGCACTTTTCTCCCGGACAACGCCGAGTACTTTGATAATCAAGGAGGCCTCCTGGGGACTACTGAAATCACTTAGGTATCCTCTCTCCTTCTGATCTGCGAAATAGTCCAAAGGGGAACGAAGATGGCGTTAAAATATTTTCCAAACCTATCACTACAGTAGCTCTATCTAGGATATTGAGCACTTTTCTCCCGGACTACGCCGAGTATTTCAAAATCAAAGAGGCCTCCTGAGCACTACTAAAATAACTCTTATCGATTACCCAATCCTTTTCAGCGTAGATACTGTTAAAATATTATCCAAACCTATCACTACAGTAGCTCTATCTAGGACATTGAGCACTTTTTTCCCGGACAACGCCGAGTACTTTGAAAATCAAAGAGGCCTCCTGGGGACTACTGAAATCAGTTAGGTATCCTCCCTCCTTTTCAGCTGCAAAATTGTCCAAAGGGGAACGAAGATAGCGTTAAAATATTTTCTAAACCTTTCACTACAGTAGCTCTATCTAAGATATTGAGCACTTTTCTCCCGGACAACGCCGAGTACTTTTAAAATTAAGGAGGCTTGATGAGCACTCCTGAAATCCCTTAGGTATCCTCTCTCCTTCTGATCTGCGAAATAGTCCAAAGGGGAACGAAGATGGCGTTAAAATATTTTCCAAACCTATCACTACAGTAGCTCTATCTAAGACATTGAGCACTTTTCTCCCGGAAAACGCCGAGTACTTTGATAATCAAGGAGGCCTCCTGGGGACTACTGAAATCACTTAGGTATCCTCTCTTGTTCTGATCTGCGAAACAGTCCAAATGGGAACGAAGATGGCGTTAAAATATTTTCCAAACCTATCACTACATTAGCTCTATCTAGGATATTGAGCACTTTTCTCCCGGACAACGCCGAGTACTTTGAAAATCGAGGAGGCTTCATGAGCACTCCTGAAATCCCTTAGGTATCCTCTCTCCTTCTGATCTGCGAAATAGTCCAAAGGGGAACGAAGATGGCGTTAAAATATTTTCCAAACCTATCACTACAGTAGCTCTATCTAAGACATTGAGCACATTTCTCCCGGACAACGCCGAGTACTTTGAAAATCTCGGAGGCTTCATGAGCACTCCTGAAATCCCTTAGGTATCCTCTCTCTTTCTGATCTGCGAAATAGTCCAAAGGGGAACGAAGATGGCGTTAAAATATTTTCCAAACCTATCACTACAGTAGCTCTATCTAGGACATTGAGCACTTTTCTCCCGGACAACGCCGAGTACTTTGATAATCAAGGAGGCCTCCTGGGGATTACTGAAATCACTTCGGTATCCTCTCTCCTTCTGATCTGCGAAATAATCCAAAGGGGAACGAAGATGGCGTTAAAATATTTTCCAAACCTATCACTACAGTAGCTCTATCTAGGATATTGAGCACTTTTCTCCCGGACAACGCCGAGTACTTTGAAAATCAAGGAGGCTTCATGAACACCCATGAATTCCTTTTATGTATCTTCTCCCCATTCTGATCTGCGAAATAGTCCAAAGGGGAACGAAGATGGCGTTAAAATATTTTCCAAAACCTATCACTACAGTAGCTCTATCTAGGGCATTGAGCACTTTTCTCCCGGACAACGCCGATTACTTTGATAATCAAGGAGGCCTCCTGGGGACTACTGAAATCACTTAGGTATCCTCTCTCTATCTGATCTGCGAAATAGTCCAAAGGGGAACGAAGATGGCATTAAAATATTTTCCAAACCTATCACTACAGTAGCTCTATCTAGGATATTGATCACTTTTCTCCCGGACAACGCCGAGTATTTCAAAATCAAAGAGGCCTCCTGAGCACTACTGAAATAACTCTTATCGATTACCCAATCTATTTCAGCGTAGATACTGTTAAAATATTATCCAAACCTATCACTACAGTAGCTCTATCTAGGACATTGAGCACTTTTTTCCCGGACAACGCCGAGTACTTTGAAAAACAAAGAGGCCTCCTGGGGACTACTGAAATCAGTTAGGTATCCTCCATCCTTTTCAGCTGCAAAATTGTCTAAAGGGGAACGAAGATGGCGTTAAAATATTTTCTAAACCTATCACTACAGTAGCTCTATCTAGGATATTGAGCACTTTTCTCCCGGACAACGCCGAGTACTTTGAAAATCGAGGAGGCTTTATGAGCACTGCTGAAATCCCTTAGGTATCCTCTCTCCTTCTGATCTGCGAAATAGTCCAAAGGGAAACGAAGATGGCGTTAAAATATTTTCCAAACCTATCACTACAGTAGCTCTATCTAAGACATTGAGCACTTTTCTCCCGGTCAACGTTGAGTACTTTGATAATCAAGGAGGCCTCCTGGGGACTACTGAAATCACTTCGGTATCCTCTCTCCTTCTGATCTGCGAAATAATCCAAAGGGGAACGAAGATGGCGTTAAAATATTTTCCAAACCTATCACTACAGTAGCTCTATCTAGGATATTGAGCACTTTTATCCCGGACAACGCCGAGTATTTCAAAATCAAAGAGGCCTCCTGAGCACTACTGAAATAACTCTTATCGATTACCCAATCCTTTTCAGCGTAGATACTGTTAAAATATTATCCAAACCTATCACTACAGTAGCTCTATCTAGGATATTGAGCACTTTTCTCCCGGACAACGCCGAGTACTTTGAAAATCGAGGAGGCTTCATGAGCACTACTGAAATCCCTTAGGTATCCTTTCTCCTTCTGATCTGCCAAATAGTCCTGAGGCGCTCATACCGGCGAATGCCGACATTCCCCCTCCCCAGATTTCGCCTGAGGCGCTCATACCGACGAATGCCGACATTCCCCCTTTCCGGATTTCGCCTGAGGCGCTCACACTTCAACACTGCTCAAAAAAGGAGTAGATAATGGATGGGATGAGGGCATCATGACAACGGAACCGATACGACCCTACCTCAATACTTCTCAAAAAAGGAGGAGATAATGCATGGGATTATGGCATCATGACAACGGAACAGATACGACCCTACCTCAACACTTCTCAAAAAAGGAGGAGATAATGCATGGGAATAGTGCATCATGACAACGGAACCGATACGACCCTACCTCAACACTTCTCAAAAAAGGAGGAGATAATGCATGGGATGAGGGCATCATGACAACGGAACCGATACGACCCTACCTCAACACTTCTCAAAAAAGGAGGAGGTAATTCATGGGATGAGCACATCATGACAACGGAACCGATACTATTCTACATCTACCGTTCTCAAAAAAGGAGGAGGTAATGCATGGGATCAGTGCATCATGACAACGGAACCGATACTACCCTACCTCTACACTTCTCAAAAAAGGAGGAGGTAATGCTCACACCGGCGAATACCATAACCCCCCCCCCCAATTTGGCCTGAAAGGAGGAGGTAATTCCTATCATGATAACAGAACGGCCACAGGGAGGGAGGGGGGGGGGGAGGAATATTAGCGTCTATTAATAATTAAGAAAGAAAGTGTGAGAGGGAAAAATGACAGAAAGGAAAACTGCCACTCTCTGACGTCATGATGACCTGATATAACCGGACACAATTTAGGGCAAGACCGGGTACATCCGGCAAGGGATTATGGGACAGGTGCGGATGGGATTGAGCAACCCTTGTTTCACTACACACTCTTAACGTAGGATTCCTATGTTGTTATTGATGCATCCGGACAGAAGTTATTGGATGATCTGATAGAACCGGACACAATTTAGGGCAAGACCGGGTACATCCGGCAAGGGATTATGGGATGTTTACAATGACTCTGCATTTTTATCGGATTAGTACATAAATACATTAGATTATTTCAAATTTAGTACATAATAACGTTGAAAAAGTCGAATAAAATACGAAAAAACTGCTACCTTTTGTCGGAAAGTGGTCCGGTTGACTGTCAGCGAGTGAATCGTTATTTGCGATTTTGAGATATTATGATCCCAGGATATGTACGGTGCTGAAGATATACACTTTTTGACATGTCGCCGCTTAGTTTTTGAGGAGAAGCTTCACATACAGACATACATACATACAGACAACTGCCCTTTATATAAGAGACTAGCGGGGCTACCCGGCGTTGCTCGGGGTCATAAAAACATATATTTGAAGAAAGATCGTGTGTGTAACATCTTTATATTCAAACTTCTATGTCCGCCCCCTCTCTCTATAGCCGTCTCTTTATCTGCTACCTTTCTCTTCCCTGGTCGCCTCATTTCGCCGCTACTTTCTAATTTTGCCTTTTGCAAAAGCTGTTTCTTCCCCACCATTTCTCCTATTGCCCAGGGTAATAGTATGACATATTTCTATAAAAAGTAACACCTCTATCTGCGCCTTCTATATAGGTACTTATCTCCACCCCGGTGTTCATACTATATACGTATCTATCATCACCCCGGTGCGCATACTATATACGTACCTATCGCCGCCCCAGTGCACATACTATATACGTACCTATCGCCGCCCCGGTGCAGATACTATTTAAGTACCTATCGCCGCCCCGTTGCGAATGCGAAATAGTACCTATCGTTGCCCCGGTGTGAATGCTAAATACATACCTATTGCGCCCCGGTGTGCATGCTACATAAGTACCTATCGCTGCCCTAGTGCGAATACTAAAGACATACCAATTGCGCCCCGGTGTGCATGCTACATAAGTACCTATCGCTGCCCTAGTGCGAATAATTAATATGTACATATTGCCGCTTTGGTGTGAATGCTAAATACGTACCTATCGCCGGCCCAGTGCGAATGCTAAATACGTACCTATAGCCGCCCTGGAGCGAATGCTAAATATGTACCTATAGCCGCCCCGGTGCGAATGCTAAATACGTACCTATCACCACCACGGTGCGAATGCGAAATACATACCTTTCGCCGCACCGGTGCGCGTGCTATATATGTACTGATCGCTGCTGCAGAGCGCATGCTATGTACGTACTTATTGCTGCCCATGTGTACATGCTATATACGTAGCTATCGCCACCCCTGAATTCTGAATACGTACCTATCGCCGCCCTGGAGTGGAAGCTAAATACGTACATATCGCCGCCCCGGTGCGAATGCTAAATACATACCTATCGCCGCCCCTGTGTGAATTCTAAATACGTACCTATCGCCGCCCCAATGTGAATTCTGAATACGTACCTATCGCCGCCCCGGTGCGGAAGCTAAATACGTACATATCGCCACCCCAGTGCGAATGCTAAATACATACCTATCGCTGCCCCGGTGTGAATGCTAAATACATACCTATCGCCGCCCCGGTGTGAATGCTAAATACATACCTCTCGCCGCCCCGGTGTGAATTTTAAATATGTACCTTTCGCCGCCCCTGTGTGGTGCTATATACGTACCTATCGCCGCCCCAGTGCGCGTACTATATATGAACCGATCGCTGCCTCAGTGCGCATGCTAAATACATACCTATCACTGCCCCGGTGTGCATACTATATACGTACTTATTACCGCCCATGTGCACATGCTATATAAGTACCTATCACCACCGCTGAATGCTAAATAAGTACATATCGCCGCCCCGGTGTGAAGCTAAATACGTACATATCGCCGCCCCTAAATTTTGGCAGACCCTAAAAAATTTGGCCTGACCCCTAAAATTTTCACCGTCCCCTAAATCTCTCCAGCCCCCTAAATGTTCACTCTCCCCAACCATGAGAAATATTTTGACTTCAAAACAAAAAAAAACAAAAAAATTAGGCCTGACCCCTAAAAAGTTCCGCCTGACCCCTAAAATTTTCCCGACCCTAAATGTCTCCAGCCCCCTAATTTTTCACTCTCCCCCAACCATGAGAAATATTTTGAGTTCAAAACCAAAAAAAAGAAAAAATTTTGCCTGACCCCTAAAAAGTTTGTCGTGACCCCTAAAATTTTCCCCGACCCCTGAATCTCTCCAGCCCCCTAATTTTTCACTCTCCCCCAACGATGAGAAATATTTTGACTTCAAAACAAAAAAAAACAAAAAAATTTGGCCTGACCCCTAAAAAGTTCGGCCTAACACCTAAAATTTTCCCCGACCCCTGAATCTCTCCAGCCCCCTAATTTTTCACTCTCCCCCAACGATGAGAAATATTTTGACTTCAAAACAAAAAAAAAAACAAAAAAAATTGGCCTGACCCCTAAAAAGTTCCGCCTGACCCCTAAAATTTTCCCGACCCCTAAATCTCTCCAGCCCCCTAATTTTTCACTCTCCCCCAAACATGAGAAATATTTTGAGTTCAAAACAAAAAAAAACAAAAAAATTTGGCCTGACCCCTAAAAAGTTCGTCCTGACCCCTAAAATTTTCCCCGACCCCTGAATCTCTCCAGCCCCCTAATTTTTCACTCTCCCCCAACGATGAGAAATATTTTGACTTCAAAAAAAAAAACAAAAAAATTTGGCCTGACCCCTAAAAAGTTCCGCCTGACCCCTAAAATTTTCCCCGACCCCTAAATCTCTCCAGCCCCCTAATTTTTCACTCTCCCCCAACCATGAGAAATATTTTGACTTCAAAACAAAAATAAAACAAAAAAATTTGGCCTGACCCCTTAAAAGTTCGGCCTGACCCCTAAAATTTCCCCCGACCCCTCAATCTCTCCAGCCCCTTAATTTTTCACTCTCCTCCAACCCTGAGAAATATTTTGACTTCAAAACAAAAAAAAACAAAAAAATTTGGCCTGACCCCTAAAAAGTTCCGCCTGACCCCTAAAATTTTCCCCGACCCCTAAATCTCTCCAGCCCCCTAATTTTTAACTCTCCCCCAACCCTAAGAAATATTTTGAGTTCAAAACAACAAAAAACAAAAAAATTTGGCCTGACCCCTAAAAAGTTCGGCCTGACCCCTAAAATTTTCCCCGACCCCTCAATCTCTCCAGCTCCCTAATTTTTCACTCCCGCAACCCTGAGAAATGTTTTCAGTTCAAAACAAAAAAAAAGAACAAAATCACTGTAAACGTGTACTTGTTAAACTCTTCTTCTTTTCTTTTTTTGTACATATATAGAGTGGTTATGACCCAACGGGTCACTGTAAACGTGTACTTGTTAAATTCTTCTTGTTTTCTTTTTTTATACATATATAGAGTGGTTATGACCCAACGGGTCACTGTAAACGTGTACTTGTTAAATTCTTCTTGTTTTCTTTTTTTATACATATATAGAGTGGTTATGACCCAACGGGTCACTGTAAACGTGTACTTGTTAAAGTCTTCTTTTTTTCTTTTTGTATACATATATAGAGTGGTTCTGACTCAACGGGTCACTAGGAAACGTGTACTTGTTAAATTCTTCTTTTTTTATACATATATAGAGTGGTTATGACTCAACGGGTCACTGTAAACGTGTACTTGTTAAATTCTTCTTTTTTCTTTTTTTATACATATATAGAGTGATTATGACCCAACGGGTCACTGAAAACGTGTACTTGGTAAATTCTTTTTTTTTTATACATATATAGAGTGGTTATGACCCAACGGGTCACTGTAAACGTGTACTTGTTAAAGTATTCTTTTTTTCTTTTTGTATACATATATAGAGTGGTTCTGACTCAACGGGTCACTAGGAAACGTGTACTTGTTATTTTGTTTTTTTATATACATATATAGAGTGGTTATGACTCAACGGGTCACTGTAAACGTGTACTTGTTAAATTCTTCTTTTTTTCCTTTTTTATACATATATAGAGTGGTTATGACCCAACGGATCACTGTAAACGTGTACTTGTTAAATTCTTCTTTTTTTCTCTTTTTATACATATATAGAGTGGTTATGACCCAACGGGTAACTGTAAACGTGTACTTGTTAAATTCTTCTTTTTTTCTTTTTTTATACATATATAGAGTGGTTATGACCCAACGGGTCACTGAAAACGTGTACTTGGTAAATTCTTTTTTTCTTTTTTTTTACATATATAAAGTGGTTATGACTCAACGGGTCACTGTAAACGTGTACTTGTTAAATTCTTCTTTTTTCGTTTTTTATACATATATAAAGTGGTTATGACTCAACGGGTCACTGTAAACGTGTACTTGGTAAATTCTTTTTTTCTTTTTTTTTACATATATAGAGGGGTTATTACTCAACGGGTCACTGTAAACGTGTTCTTGTTAAATTCCTCTTTTTTTCTTTTTTCTATACATATATAGAGTGGTTATGACTCAACGGGTCACTGTAAACGTTTACTTGTTAAATTCTTCTTTTTTTCTTTTTTTATACATATATAGAGTGATTATGACTCAACGGGTCACTGTAAACGTGTTCGTGTTAAATTCCCCTTTTTTTCTTTTTTCTATACATATATAGAGTGGTTATGACTCAACGGGTCACTGTAAACGTTTACTTGTTAAATTCTTCTTTTTTTCTTTTTTTATACATATATAGAGTGGTTATGACTCAACGGGTCACTGTAAGCGTGTACTTGTTACATTCTTCTTTTTTCTTTTTTTATACATATATAGAGTGGTTATGACTCAACGGGTCACTGTAAACGTTTACTTGTTAAATTCTTCTTTTTTCTTTTTTATACATATATAGAGTGGTTATGACTCAACGGGTCACTGTAAACGTGTTCGTGTTAAATTCCTCTTTTTTTCTTTTTTCTATACATATATAGAGTGGTTATGACTCAACGGGTCACTGTAAACGTTTACTTGTTAAATTCTTCTTTTTTCTTTTTCTATACGTATATAGAGTGGTTATGACTCAACGGGTCACTGTAAACGTTTACTTGTTAAATTCTTCTTTTTTTCTTTTTTTATACATATATAGAGTGGTTATGACTCAACGGGTCACTGTAAGCGTGTACTTGTTACATTCTTCTTTTTTCTTTTTTTATACATATATAGAGTGGTTATGACTCAACGGGTCACTGTAAGCGTGTACTTGTTAAATTCTTCTTTTTTCTTTTTTTATAAATATATAGAGTGGTTATGACTCAACGGGTCACTGTAAACGTGTTCGTGTTTAATTCCTCTTTTTTTCTTTTTTCTATACATATATAGAGTGGTTATGACTCAACGGGTCACTGTAAACGTTTACTTGTTAAATTCTTCTTTTTTTCTTTTTCTATACGTATATAGAGTGGTTATGACTCAACGGGTCACTGTAAACGTTTACTTGTTAAATTCTTCTTTTTTTCTTTTTTTATACATATATAGAGTGGTTATGACTCAACGGGTCACTGTAAGCGTGTACTTGTTACATTCTTCTTTTTTCTTTTTTTATACATATATAGAGTGGTTATGACTCAACGGGTCACTGTAAGCGTGTACTTGTTAAATTCTTCTTTTTTCTTTTTTTATAAATATATAGAGTGGTTATGACTCAACGGGTCACTGTAAACGTGTTCGTGTTAAATTCCTCTTTTTTTCTTTTTTCTATACATATATAGAGTGGTTATGACTCAACGGGTCACTGTAAACGTTTACTTGTTAAATTCTTCTTTTTTCTTTTTTATACATATATAGAGTGGTTATGACTCAACGGGTCACTGTAAACGTTTACTTGTTAAATTTTTCTTTTTTTCTTTTTTTATACATATATAGAGTGGTTATGACTCAACGGGTCACTGTAAGCGTGTACTTGTTACATTCTTCTTTTTTCTTTTTTTTATACATATATAGAGTGGTTATGACTCAACGGGTCACTGTAAGCGTGTACTTGTTAAATTCTTCTTTTTTCTTTTTTTATAAATATATAGAGTGGTTATGACTCAACGGGTCACTGTAAACGTGTTCGTGTTTAATTCCTCTTTTTTTCTTTTTTCTATACATATATAGAGTGGTTATGACTCAACGGGTCACTGTAAACGTTTACTTGTTAAATTCTTCTTTTTTCTTTTTTATACGTATATAGAGTGGTTATGACTCAACGGGTCACTGTAAACGTTTACTTGTTAAATTCTTCTTTTTTTCTTTTTTTATACATATATAGAGTGGTTATGACTCAACGGGTCACTGTAAGCGTGTACTTGTTACATTCTTCTTTTTTCTTTTTTTATACATATATAGAGTGGTTATGACTCAACGGGTCACTGTAAACGTTTACTTGTTAAATTCTTCTTTTTTTCTTTTTCTATACATATATAGAGTGGTTATGACTCAACGGGTCACTGTAAACGTTTACTTGTTAAATTCTTCTTTTTTTCTTTTTTTATACATATATAGAGTGGTTATGACTCAACGGGTCACTGTAAGCGTGTACTTGTTACATTCTTCTTTTTTCTTTTTTTATACATATATAGAGTGGTTATGACTCAACGGGTCACTGTAAGCGTGTACTTGTTACATTCTTCTTTTTTCTTTTTTTATACATATATAGAGTGGTTATGACTCAACGGGTCACTGTAAACGTTTACTTGTTAAATTCTTCTTTTTTCTTTTTTATACATATATAGAGTGGTTATGACTCAACGGGTCACTGTAAACGTGTTCGTGTTTAATTCCTCTTTTTTTCTTTTTTCTATACATATATAGAGTGGTTATGACTCAACGGGTCACTGTAAACGTTTACTTGTTAAATTCTTCTTTTTTTCTTTTTCTATACGTATATAGAGTGGTTATGACTCAACGGGTCACTGTAAACGTTTACTTGTTAAATTCTTCTTTTTTTCTTTTTTTATACATATATAGAGTGGTTATGACTCAACGGGTCACTGTAAGCGTGTACTTGTTACATTCTTCTTTTTTCTTTTTTTATACATATATAGAGTGGTTATGACTCAACGGGTCACTGTAAGCGTGTACTTGTTAAATTCTTCTTTTTTCTTTTTTTATAAATATATAGAGTGGTTATGACTCAACGGGTCACTGTAAACGTGTTCGTGTTAAATTCCTCTTTTTTTCTTTTTTCTATACATATATAGAGTGGTTATGACTCAACGGGTCACTGTAAACGTTTACTTGTTAAATTCTTCTTTTTTTCTTTTTCTATACATATATAGAGTGGTTATGACTCAACGGGTCACTGTAAACGTTTACTTGTTAAATTCTTCTTTTTTTCTTTTTTTATACATATATAGAGTGGTTATGACTCAACGGGTCACTGTAAGCGTGTACTTGTTACATTCTTCTTTTTTCTTTTTTTATACATATATAGAGTGGTTATGACTCAACGGGTCACTGTAAGCGTGTACTTGTTAAATTCTTCTTTTTTCTTTTTTTATAAATATATAGAGTGGTTATGACTCAACGGGTCACTGTAAACGTGTTCGTGTTAAATTCCTCTTTTTTTCTTTTTTCTATACATATATAGAGTGGTTA
Source organism: Sepiola atlantica (assembly GCA_963556195.1). NCBI lineage: Eukaryota > Metazoa > Mollusca > Cephalopoda > Sepiida > Sepiolidae > Sepiola > Sepiola atlantica. The sequence continues at coordinate 167,927,231 of OY744515.1, read as the reverse complement.
TGACTCAACGGGTCACTGTAAACGTTTACTTGTTAAATTCTTCTTTTTTTCTTTTTCTATACATATATAGAGTGGTTATGACTCAACGGGTCACTGTAAACGTTTACTTGTTAAATTCTTCTTTTTTTCTTTTTTTATACATATATAGAGTGGTTATGACTCAACGGGTCACTGTAAGCGTGTACTTGTTACATTCTTCTTTTTTCTTTTTTTATACATATATAGAGTGGTTATGACTCAACGGGTCACTGTAAGCGTGTACTTGTTAAATTCTTCTTTTTTCTTTTTTTATAAATATATAGAGTGGTTATGACTCAACGGGTCACTGTAAACGTGTTCGTGTTAAATTCCTCTTTTTTTCTTTTTTCTATACATATATAGAGTGGTTATGACTCAACGGGTCACTGTAAACGTTTACTTGTTAAATTCTTCTTTTTTTCTTTTTCTATACATATATAGAGTGGTTATGACTCAACGGGTCACTGTAAACGTTTACTTGTTAAATTCTTCTTTTTTTCTTTTTTTATACAGATATAGAGTGGTTATGACTCAACGGGTCACTAAGCGTGTACTTGTTACATTCTTCTTTTTTCTTTTTTTATACATATATAGAGTGGTTATGACTCAACGGGTCACTGTAAACGTTTACTTGTTAAATTCTTCTTTTTTCTTTTTTATACATATATAGAGTGGTTATGACTCAACGGGTCACTGTAAACGTGTTCGTGTTAAATTCCTCTTTTTTTCTTTTTTCTATACATATATAGAGTGGTTATGACTCAACGGGTCACTGTAAACGTTTACTTGTTAAATTCTTCTTTTTTCTTTTTTATACATATATAGAGTGGTTATGACTCAACGGGTCACTGTAAACGTTTACTTGTTAAATTCTTCTTTTTTTCTTTTTTTATACATATATAGAGTGGTTATGACTCAACGGTCACTGTAAGCGTGTACTTGTTACATTCTTCTTTTTTCTTTTTTTATACATATATAGAGTGGTTATGACTCAACGGGTCACTGTAAACGTTTACTTGTTAAATTCTTCTTTTTTTCTTTTTTCTATACATATATAGAGTGGTTATGACTCAACGGGTCACTGTAAACGTTTACTTGTTAAATTCTTCTTTTTTTCTTTTTCTATACATATATAGAGTGGTTATGACTCAACGGGTCACTGTAAACGTTTACTTGTTAAATTCTTCTTTTTTTCTTTTTTTATACATATATAGAGTGGTTATGACTCAACGGGTCACTGTAAGCGTGTACTTGTTACATTCTTCTTTTTTCTTTTTTTATACATATATAGAGTGGTTATGACTCAACGGGTCACTGTAAGCGTGTACTTGTTACATTCTTCTTTTTTCTTTTTTATACATATATAGAGTGGTTATGACTCAACGGGTCACTGTAAACGTTTACTTGTTAAATTCTTCTTTTTTCTTTTTTATACATATATAGAGTGGTTATGACTCAACGGGTCACTGTAAACGTGTTCGTGTTAAATTCCTCTTTTTTTCTTTTTTCTATACATATATAGAGTGGTTATGACTCAACGGGTCACTGTAAACGTTTACTTGTTAAATTCTTCTTTTTTTCTTTTTCTATACATATATAGAGTGGTTATGACTCAACGGGTCACTGTAAACGTTTACTTGTTAAATTCTTCTTTTTTTCTTTTTTTATACATATATAGAGTGGTTATGACTCAACGGGTCACTGTAAGCGTGTACTTGTTACATTCTTCTTTTTTCTTTTTTTATACATATATAGAGTGGTTATGACTCAACGGGTCACTGTAAGCGTGTACTTGTTAAATTCTTCTTTTTTCTTTTTTTATAAATATATAGAGTGGTTATGACTCAACGGGTCACTGTAAACGTGTTCGTGTTAAATTCCTCTTTTTTTCTTTTTTCTATACATATATAGAGTGGTTATGACTCAACGGGTCACTGTAAACGTTTACTTGTTAAATTCTTCTTTTTTTCTTTTTCTATACATATATAGAGTGGTTATGACTCAACGGGTCACTGTAAACGTTTACTTGTTAAATTCTTCTTTTTTTCTTTTTTTATACATATATAGAGTGGTTATGACTCAACGGGTCACTGTAAGCGTGTACTTGTTACATTCTTCTTTTTTCTTTTTTTATACATATATAGAGTGGTTATGACTCAACGGGTCACTGTAAGCGTGTACTTGTTAAATTCTTCTTTTTTCTTTTTTTATAAATATATAGAGTGGTTATGACTCAACGGGTCACTGTAAACGTGTTCGTGTTAAATTCCTCTTTTTTTCTTTTTTCTATACATATATAGAGTGGTTATGACTCAACGGGTCACTGTAAACGTTTACTTGTTAAATTCTTCTTTTTTTCTTTTTCTATACATATATAGAGTGGTTATGACTCAACGGGTCACTGTAAACGTTTACTTGTTAAATTCTTCTTTTTTTCTTTTTTTATACAGATATAGAGTGGTTATGACTCAACGGGTCACTAAGCGTGTACTTGTTACATTCTTCTTTTTTCTTTTTTTATACATATATAGAGTGGTTATGACTCAACGGGTCACTGTAAACGTTTACTTGTTAAATTCTTCTTTTTTCTTTTTTATACATATATAGAGTGGTTATGACTCAACGGGTCACTGTAAACGTGTTCGTGTTAAATTCCTCTTTTTTTCTTTTTTCTATACATATATAGAGTGGTTATGACTCAACGGGTCACTGTAAACGTTTACTTGTTAAATTCTTCTTTTTTTCTTTTTCTATACGTATATAGAGTGGTTATGACTCAACGGGTCACTGTAAACGTTTACTTGTTAAATTCTTCTTTTTTTCTTTTTCTATACATATATAGAGTGGTTATGACTCAACGGGTCACTGTAAACGTTTACTTGTTAAATTCTTCTTTTTTTCTTTTTTTATACATATATAGAGTGGTTATGACTCAACGGGTCACTGTAAACGTGTATATAAAAATATGTTGAAGTAAAATAAGTTTTGAAGAGAAAAAAATTTAAAAACCTATAACGATGACGTCATATACCTATTACTGTGACGTCACGTGCACAAGAATAAGTTGGTTGAAAACAAAATTATTATTACATAATTACATTGGCTGATTTCCAAATTACTACTGAATAACATTAGAAAAGTTTGAAAAAACCAGACCCGCTGCCGAAGACTGGCCCCGTTGACCCCCAGCAACATTTTTTTTTGTTGTAATTTTGAGATATTATGATCCCAGGTGTTGTACGGTGCTGAAGATATAAACTTTTTGACATGTCGTCGGGTAGTTTTTGAGGAGAAGCTTCACATACAGACATACATACATACATACAGACAAGTGCCCTTTATATAAGAGACTAGCGGGGCTACCCGGCGTTGCTCGGGGTCATAAAAACATAATTGAAGAAAAATTGCGTGTGTAACATCTTTATATTAAAACTTCTATTTCTCTCCTTCTCTCTCTATAGCTGTCTCTTTATCTTTCTACTTTTCTCTACCCTGATCGCTACTTTTAAATTTTGCCTTTTGCGAAAGCTGTTTCTTCCCCACCATTTTATCCTACGTTTCACAGGGCAATAGTATGACTTATTTCTATAAAAAGTACCACCACTGTCTGCGCCTTCTATATAGGTACTTATAACCGCCCCGGTGTTCATACTATATATTTTGAATCCCCTCATGATATCCTTCATCATTTTAACTCCCCTCGTTGTATTCATCATTTTCGATCTCCTCATACTATTAATCATTTTCAATCCCCTCATAATATTCTTCATCATTTTCAATCTCCTCATACTATTAATCATTTTCAATCCCCTCATAATATTCTTCATCATTTTCAATCCTCTCGTAATATTCCTCATCATTTTCAATCCGTTCATGATATTCTTAATAATTTTCAATCCTCTCATGATATTCTTCATTTTTTCAATCCTATCATGATATTCTTCATTATTTTCAATCCCCTCATGATATTCTTCATCATTTTCAATCCCCTCATGATATTCTTCATCATTTTCAATCCTCTCATGGTATTCTTCATCATTTCCAATCCTGTCAGTCTATTCTTCATAATTTTCAATGCTCTCATGACATTCTTAATCATTTTCAATCCTCTCATGACATTCTTCATCATTTTCAATCCCCTCATGATAGTCTTCATCATTTTCAATTCCCTCATGATAGTCTTCATCATTTTCAGTCCTCTCATGATAGTCTTCATCATTTTCAATCCTCTCATGTCAGTCTTCATCATTTTCAATCCTCTCATGATAGTTTTCATCATTTTTAATCCTCTCATGATAGTTTTCATCATTTTTAATCCTCTCAGGATAGTCTTCATCATTTTTAATCCTCTCATGATAGTCTTCATCATTTTCAATCCTCTCATGATATTCTTCATCATTTTCAATCCCCTCATGATATTATTCATCATTTTAAATCCCCTCATGGTATTCTTCATCATTTCCAATCCTGTCAGTCTATTCTTCATCATTTTCAATCCTCTCATGACATTCTTCATCATTTTCAATCCTCTCATGACATTCTTCATAATTTTCAATCCCCTCATGATAGTCTTCATCATTTTCAATCCCCTCATGATAGTGTACATCATTTTCAATCCCCTCATTATAGTCTTCATCATTTTCAATCCCCTCATGATAGTCTTCATCATTTTTAATCCTCTCATGATAGTCTTCATCATTTTCAATCCTCTCATGATAGTCTTCATCATTTTCAATACTCTCATGATAGTCTTCATCATTTTCAATACTCTCATGATAGTCTTTATCATAGCTCTATCTAGGATATTGAGCACTTTTCTCCCGGACAACGCCGAGTACTTTGAAAATCAAGGAGGCCTCATGAGCACTACTAAAATCACTTAGGTATCGTCTCTCCTACTGATCTGCGAAATAGTCCAAAGGGGAACGAATATGGCGTTAAAATATTATCCAAACCTATCACTACAGTAGCTCTATATAGGACATTGAGCACTTTTTTTCCCGGACAACGCCGAGTACTTTGAAAATCAAAGAGGCCTCCTGGGGACTACTGAAATCACTTAGGTATCCTCCCTTCTTTTCATCTGCAAAATTGTCCAAAGGGGAACGAAGATGGCGTTAAAATATTTTCTAAACCTATCACTACAGTAGCTCTATCTAGGATATTGAGCACTTTTCTCCCGGACAACGCCGAGTACTTTGAAAATCGAGGAGGCTTCGTGAGCACTACTGAAATCACTTAGGTAACCTTTCTCCTACTGATTTGCGAAATAGTCCAATAGGGAACGAAGATGGCGTTAAAATATTTTCCAAACCTATCACTACAGTAGCTCTATCTAGGATATTGAGCACTTTTCTCCCGGACAACGCCGAGTACTTTGATAATCCAGGAGGCCTCCTAGGGGACTACTGAAATCACTTAGGTATCCTCTCTCCTTCTGATCTGCGAAATAGTCCAAAGGGGAACGAAGATAGCGTTAAAATATTTTCCAAACCTATCACTACAGTAGCTCTATCTAGGATATTGAGCACTTTTCTCCCGGAAAACGCCGAGTATTTCAAAATCAAAGAGGCCTCCTCACAACTACTGAAATAACTCTTATCGATTCCCCATCCTTTTCAGCGTAGATGCTGTTAAAATATTATCCAAACCTATCACTACAGTAGCTCTATCTAGGACATTGAGCACTTTTTTCCCGGACAACGCCAGGTACTTTGAAAATCGAGGAGGCTTCATGAGCACTCCTGAAATCCCTTAGGTATCCTCTCTCCTTCTGATCTGCGAAATAGTCCAAAGGGGAACGAAGATGGCGTTAAAATATTTTCCAAACCTATCACTACAGTAGCTCTATCTAGGACATTGAGCACTTTTCTCCCGGACAACGCCGAGTACTTTGAAAATCAAGGAGGCCTCCTGGGGACTACTGAAATCACTTAGGTATCCTCCTTCCTTCTGATCTGCGAAATAGTCCAAAGGGAAACGAAGATGGCGTTAAAATATTTTCCAAACCTATCACTACAGTAGCTCTATCTAGGATATTGAGCACTTTTCTCCCGGACAACGCCGAGTACTTTGAAAATCGAGGAGGCTTCATGAGCACTCCTGAAATCCCTTAGGTATCCTCTCTCCTTCTGATCTGCGAAATAGTCCAAAGGGGAACGAAGATGGCGTTAAAATATTTTCCAAACCTATCACTACAGTAGCTCTATCTAGGACATTGAGCACTTTTCTCCCGGACAACGCCGAGTACTTTGAAAATCGAGGAGGCTTCATGAACACCCATGAAATCCCTTAGGTATCCTCTCTCCTTCTGATCTGCGAAATAGTCCAAAGGGGAACGAAGTGTGCGTTAAAATATTTTCCAAACCTATCACTACAGTAGCTCTATCTAGGACATTGAGCACTTTTCTCCCGGACAACGCCGAATACTTTGATTATCAAGGAGGTTTCCTGGGGACTACTGAAATCACTTAGGTATCCTTTCTCCTTCTGATCTGCGAAATAGTCCAAAGGGGAACGAAGATGGCGTTAAAATATTTTCCAAACCTATCACTACAGTAGCTCTATCTAGGATATTGAGCACTTTTCTCCCGGACAACGCCGAGTATTTCAAAATCAAAGAGGCCTCCTGAGCACTACTGAAATAACTCTTATCGATTAACCCAGTCCTTTTCAGCGTAGATGCTGTTAAAATATTATCCAAACCTATCACTACAGTAGCTCTATCTAGGACATTGAGCACTTTTCTCCCGGACAACGCCGAGTACTTTGAAAATCGAGGAGGCTTTATGAGCACTCCTGAAATCCCTTAGGTATCCTCTCTCCTTCTGATCTGCGAAATAGTCCAAAGGGGAACGAAGATGGCGTTAAAATATTTTCCAAACCTATCACTACAGTAGCTCTATCTAGGACATTGAGCACTTTTCTCCCGGACAACGCCGAGTACTTTGATAATCAAGGAGGCCTCCTGGGGACTACTGAAATCACTTCGGTATCCTCTCTTATTCTGATCTGCGAAATAATCCAAAGGGGAACGAAGATGGCGTTAAAATATTTCCAAACCTATCACTACAGTAGCTCTATCTAGGATATTGAGCCCTTTTATCCCGGACAACGCCGAGTATTTCAAAATCAAAGAGGCCTCCTGGGCACTACTGAAATAACTCTTATCGATTACCCAACAATTTTCAGCGTAGATACTGTTAAAATATTATCCAAACCTATCACTACAGTAGCTCTATCTAGGACATTGAGCACTTTTCTCCCGGACAACGCCGAGTACTTTGAAAATTAAAGAGGCCTCCTGGGGACTACTGAAATCACTTAGGTATCCTCCCACCTTTTCAGCTGCAAAATTGTCCAAAGGGGAACGAAGATGGCGTTAAAATATTTTCTAAACCTATCACTACAGTAGCTCTATCTAGGATATTGAGCACTTTTCTCCCGGACAACGCCGAGTACTTTGAAAATCGAGGAGGCTTCATGAGCACTCCTGAAATCCCTTAGGTATCCTCTCTCCTTCTGATCTGCGAAATAGTCCAAAGGAGAACGAAGATGGCGTTAAAATATTTTCCAAACCTATCACTACAGTAGCTCTATCTAGGACATTGAGCACTTTTCTCCCGGACAACGCCGAGTACTTTGATAATCAAGGAGGCCTCTTGGGGACTACTGAAATCACTTAGGTATCCTCTCTCCTTCTGATCTGCGAAATAGTCCAAAGGGGAACGAAGATGGCGTTAAAATATTTTCCAAACCCATCACTACAGTAGCTCTATCTAGGATATTGAGCACTTTTCTCCCGGACAACGCCAAGTACTTTGAAAATCGAGGAGGCTTCATGAGCTCTCCTGAAATCCCTTAGGTATCCTCTCTCCTTCTGATCTGCGAAATAGTCCAAAGGGGAACGAAGATGGCGTTAAAATATTTTCCAAACCTATCACTACAGTAGCTCTATCTAGAATATTGAGCACTTTTATCCCGGACAACGCCGAGTATTTAAAAATCAAAGAGACCTCCTCGGCACTACTGAAATAACTCTTATCGATTACCCAATCCTTTTCAGCGTAGATACTGTTAAAATATTATCTAAACCTATCACTACAGTAGCTCTATCTAGGACATTGAGCACTTTTTTCCCGGACAACGCCGAGTACTTTGAAAATCAAAGAGGCCTCCTGGGGACTACTGAAATCAGTTAGGTATCCTCCCTCCTTTTCAGCTGCAAAATTGTCCAAAGGGGAACGAAGATGGCGTTAAAATATTTTCTAAACCTATCACTACAGTAGCTCTATCTAGGATATTGAGCACTTTTCTCCCGGACAACGCCGAGTACTTTGAAAATCGAGGAGGCTTTATGAGCACTCCTGAAATCCCTTAGGTATCCTCTCTCCTTCTGATCTGCGAAATAGTCCAAAGGGGAACGAAGATGGCGTTAAAATATTTTCCAAACCTATCACTACAGTAGCTCTATCTAGGACATTGAGCACTTTTCTCCCGGACAACGCCGAGTACTTTGATAATCAAGGAGGCCTCATGGGGACTACTGAAATCACTTAGGTATCCTCTCTCCTTCTGATCTGCGAAATAGTCCAAAGGTGAACGAAGATGGCGTTAAAATATTTTCTAAACCTATCACTACAGTAGCTCTATCTAGGATATTGAGCACTTTTCTCCCGGACAACGCCGAGTACTTTGAAAATCGAGAAGGTTTTATAAGCACTCCTGAAATCCCTTAGGTATCCTCTCTCCTTCTGATCTGCGAAATAGTCCAAAGGGGAACGAAGATGGCGTTAAAATATTTTCCAAACCTATCACTACAGTAGCTCTATCTAGGACATTGAGCACTTTTCTCCCGGACAACGCCGAGTACTTTGATAATCAAGGAGGCCTCCTGGGGACTACTGAAATCCCTTAGGTATCCTCTCTCCTTCTGATCTGCGAAATAGTCCAAAGGGGAACGAAGATGGCGTTAAAATATTTTCCAAACCTATCACTACAGTAGCTCTATCTAGGATATTGAGCACTTTTCTCCCGGACAACGCCGAGTACTTTGAAAATCGAGGAGGCTTTATGAGCACTCCTGAAATCCCTTAGGTATTCTCTCTCCTTCTGATCTGCGAAATAGTCCAAAGGAGAACGAAGATGGCGTTAAAATATTTTCCAAACCTATCACTACAGTAGCTCTATCTAGGACATTGAGCACTTTTCTCCCGGACAACGCCGAGTACTTTGATAATCAAGGAGGCCTCTTGGGGACTACTGAAATCACTTAGGTATCCTCTCTCCTTCTGATCTGCGAAATAGTCCAAAGGGGAACGAAGATGGCGTTAAAATATTTTCCAAACCTATCACTACAGTAGCTCTATCTAGGATATTGAGCACTTTTCTCCCGGACAACGCCAAGTACTTTGAAAATCGAGGAGGCTTCATGAGCTCTCCTGAAATCCCTTAGATATCCTCTCTCCTTCTGATCTGCGAAATAGTCCAAAGGGGAACGAAGATGGCGTTAAAATATTTTCCAAACCTATCACTACAGTAGCTCTATCTAGGATATTGAGGACTTTTATCCCGGACAACGCCGAGTATTTAAAAATCAAAGAGGCCTCCTCGGCACTACTGAAATAACTCTTATCGATTACCCAATCCTTTTCAGCGTAGATACTGTTAAAATATTATCCAAACCTATCACTACAGTAGCTCTATCTAGGACATTGAGCACTTTTTTCCCGGACAACGCCGAGTACTTTGAAAATCAAAGAGGCCTCCTGGGGACTACTGAAATCAGTTAGCTATCCTCCCTCCTTTTCAGCTGCAAAATAGTCCAAAGGTGAACGAAGATGGCGTTAAAATATTTTCTAAACCTATCACTACAGTAGCTCTATCTAGGATATTGAGCACTTTTCTCCCGGACAACGCCGAGTACTTTGAAAATCTTGAAGGCTTTATGAGCACTCCTAAAATCCCTTAGGTATCCTCTCTCCTTCTGATCTGCGAAATAGTCCAAAGGGGAACGAAGATGGCGTTAAAATATTTTCCAAACCTATCACTACAGTAGCTCTATCTAGGACATTGAGCACTTTTCTCCCGGACAACGCCGAGTACTTTGATAATCAAGGAGGCCTCCTGGGGACTACTGAAATCCCTTAGGTATCCTCTCTCCTTCTGATCTGCGAAATAGTCCAAAGGGGAACGAAGATGGCGTTAAAATATTTTCCAAACCTATCACTACAGTAGCTCTATCTAGGATATTGAGCACTTTTCTCCCGGACAACGCCAAGTACTTTGAAAATCGAGGAGGCTTTATGAGCACTCCTGAAATCCCTTAGGTATTCTCTCTCCTTCTGATCTGCGAAATAGTCCAAAGGAGAACGAAGATGGCGTTAAAATATTTTCCAAACCTATCACTACAGTAGCTCTATCTAGGACATTGAGCACTTTTCTCCCGGACAACGCCGAGTACTTTGATAATCAAGGAGGCCTCTTGGGGACTACTGAAATCACTTAGGTATCCTCTCTCCTTCTGATCTGCGAAATAGTCCAAAGGGGAACGAAGATGGCGTTAAAATATTTTCCAAACCTATCACTACAGTAGCTCTATCTAGGACATTGAGCACTTTTCTCCCGGACAACGCCAAGTACTTTGAAAATCGAGGAGGCTTCATGAGCTCTCCTGAAATCCCTTAGATATCCTCTCTCCTTCTGATCTGCGAAATAGTCCAAAGGGGAACGAAGATGGCGTTAAAATATTTTCCAAACCTATCACTACAGTAGCTCTATCTAGGATATTGAGGACTTTTATCCCGGACAACGCCGAGTATTCAAAAATCAAAGAGGCCTCCTCGGCACTACTGAAATAACTCTTATCGATTACCCAATCCTTTTCAGCGTAGATACTGTTAAAATATTATCCAAACCTATCACTACAGTAGCTCTATCTAGGACATTGAGCACTTTTTTCCCGGACAACGCCGAGTACTTTGAAAATCAAAGAGGCCTCCTTGGGACTACTGAAATCAGTTAGGTATCCTCCCTCCTTTTCAGCTGCAAAATTGTCCAAAGGGGAACGAAGATGGCGTTAAAATATTTTCTAAACCTATCACTACAGTAGCTCTATCTAGGATATTGAGCACTTTTCTCCCGGACAACGCCGAGTACTTTGAAAATCGAGGAGGCTTTATGAGCACTCCTGAAATCCCTTAGGTATCCTCTCTCCTTCTGATCTGCGAAATAGTCCAAAGGGGAACGAAGATGGCGTTAAAATATTTTCCAAACCTATCACTACAGTAGCTCTATCTAGGACATTGAGCACTTTTCTCCCGGACAATGCCGAGTACTTTGAAAATCGAGGAGGCCTCATGGGGACTACTGAAATCACTTCGGTATCCTCTCTCCTTCTGATCTGCGAAATAGTCCAAAGGTGAACGAAGATGGCGTTAAAATATTTTCTAAACCTATCACTACAGTAGCTCTATCTAGGATATTGTGCACTTTTCTCCCGGACAACGCCGAGTACTTTGAAAATCGAGGAGGCTTCATGAGCACTACTGAAATCCCTTAGGTATCCTTTCTCTTTCTGATCTGCCAAATAGTCCTGAGGCGCTCATACCGGCGAATGCCGACATTCCCCCTCCCCAGATTTCGCCTGAGGCGCTCACACTTCAACACTGCTCAAAAAAGGAGTAGATAATGGATGGGATGAGGGCATCATGACAACGGAACCGATACGACCCTACCTCAATACTTCTCAAAAAAGGAGGAGATAATGCATGGGATTATGGCATCATGACAACGGAACCGATACGACCCTACCTCAACACTTCTCAAAAAAGGAGGAGATAATGCATGGGATGAGGGCATCATGACAACGGAACCGATACGACCCTACCTCAACACTTCTCAAAAAAGGAGGAGATAATGCATGGGATGAGGGCATCATGACAACGGAACCGATACTATTCTACATCTACCCTTCTCAAAAAAGGAGGAGGTAATGCATGGGATCAGTGCATCATGACAACGGAACCGATACTACCCTACCTCTACACTTCTCAAAAAAGGAGGAGGTAATGCTCAGACCGGCGAATACCGTAACCCCCCCCCCCAATTTGGCCTGAAAGGAGGAGGTAATTCCTATCATGATAACAGAACGGCCACAGGGAGGGAGGGGGGAGGAATATTAGCGTCTATTAATAATTAAGAAAGAAAGTGTGAGAGGGAAAAATGACAGAAAGGAAAACTGCCACTCTCTGACGTCATGATGACCTGATATAACCGGACACAATTTAGGGCAAGACCGGGTACATCCGGCAAGGGATTATGGGACAGGTGCGGATGTGATTGAGCAACCCTTGTTTCACTACACACTCTTAACGTAGGATTCCTATGTTGTTATTGATGCATCCGGACAGAAGTTATTGGATGATCTGATAGAACCGGACACAATTTAGGGCAAGACCGGATACATCCGGCAAGGGATTATGGGATGTTTACAATGACTCTGCATTTTTATCGGATTAGTACATAAATACATTAGATTATTTCGAATTTAGTACATAATAACGTTTAAAAAGTCGTGTAAAATACGAAAAAACTGCTACCTTTTGTCGGAAAGTGGTCCGGTTGACTGTCAGTGAGTGAATCGTTATTTGCGATTTTGAGATATTATGATCCCAGGATATGTACGGTGCTGAAGATATACACTTTTTGACATGTCGCCGCTTAGTTTTTGAGGAGAAGCTTCACATACAGACATACATACATACAGACAACTGCCCTTTATATAAGAGATGTATCACATTTATTATGTCATCTTCTTTAATCCCATCTGAAATAACATTTTACTCACGTGATCACCTGTTTCCTCCACTTTCTTGCATTGGTTAACTTTCTCTACTATTCTTTTATTTTGTTCATTTCTACTCTTAATTTTCTCTGCAATTTTATTTCCCTGTACATTTTCGACTCCCAGTTTTCTTTCATTCTATTTCGTGTATCTCTACTTGTCATTATTTTACAAAATGTTATATTACCTTATTACTGTATGACTATTTTACCTATCATTTCGGATATTTTATATCTACAAAGTGTACATGCATTTGTTATCAAGGTTAAGCAAATATCTGCTTATAATTTGCATATAATCTGATTTGAAAATGGCATATTTACAGCAGAAGAACTCATTGAATACCAAATTAAATAAAAACAATTATAACAACTAATAAAAACGGATTAAATATTAGGAAAAATGTTCGAGGGAGAAAGCATTTCCCTGTAAACAGGTGACACCTTTAATCAGCCTTAAACTGAAGTAGAATAACGATGCACTATTAGAAATATAGAAATAAACGTACAAGTGAACTGAGACTGGCAAAGTAAATAAGTAAGCGAAATCCGCCCAATTCAATTAGAACAAAAAGGCGATAGCACTAGAACCGGTTCAACAACGAATTGTGCTGAAGGATGAGGTAGGATTGAACAACCGAGGAGCGAGAGCTCTATTGCGATTCTGGCATGAAGTTTACGGAGATAACTGAACTCATGATTAGGCTTATTGGCACTACAATTCTAGGGAAAAGAAACGGATGTAATCAGTGATAACCTGAGTTTATACGGCTGTTGCAGCAAGGATAAATGGCAATCAAATTAACCGCAAAATACATAAAATCTGGGGCAATGTATTGTCACCCAGACTCAACAAAACACCACCTGTTTTCGTTTTTTTTTTTGGGGGGGGGGGGGCCGGGCAGTTATCTGTCACTGGTGATTACTCGTGTGAGAACTACTCATCAGTAACAACTAATAATAGTTAATGCCATACAAATCAGGAAGCTGATACACATCGGTGTCAGATAAAGAAACATCATTGAGTGATAAAACAACTTACATAATTTTATTTTTAATAATTGTTAAATCTATGAAAGTTAATATTTTGTTATTATTAATACTATAGTTTAATTCAATCTGCTTCTATAAATTATTAACTGATTAATTTTTATACTAATGTAACATTTTGTGTCTGCCTTTGCGATTCTACGATTAAGTGAGTTCTTTTATATCTTTAATCTTTAAAATTACAATATTTCACAGAATAAAGTTAACGAACCATCTATCTATCTATCTATTTATCTATCTATCTATATATATATATATATATATATATATATATATATATATATATATATATATATATATATATATATATATGTAGAGAGAGAGAAGGACCTATGCAGGGGATAAGCACTGATGATCTTTTTAAAGTCGGAACAAGCTAGTATATAGATGAAAATAATATTTTATTATTAATTGATAATTATGTATATATCTATATATTATTAAATGTCTATAAACGCATACATATAGGTACATTATATATAATGTATATTTATATAGATATGTGTATTTATATATATATTGTCTGCATATATATAACAAAAGAAAACTATACAAATCGGATCATACTTAAAATCTGGGACGATTTGTTGTCACTCAGATCGTAACGAATACCACAAGTTTTTACTCGTATGAGAACTAAGAGTGAGTAATAAATAACATTAATTCATGTCATACAAATCACGGAGCTGATGCAAATCGTTGACATATTAAGAAACATCCTTGAGTGCTGAAACCAACTTAAGTTAAACTGACAAAACATAGTAGAGTTAAATAAACGCAGGGTAAAAGTAGAGGAGATGTAGCATATGAGGGCAGGCTTAATGAAACTGAGACTAATGTAATAAAGTGACCATATAGAGAGTGAGTGAAAGACATGCCGAGAAGAGATAACACCGTATCAAGATACTTGGTAGGAAGAGTACGGAGATTGATGTAATATTAAGGAGATTTATTATTCGAATTTCCGGAAAATATCAGCGATAATTCACCGGTAAAAAGTTGTTGCTAACAAAGCAAGTTATTTACAATTATAATTTAATGGAAGAGATATTTGGGGGAGTTTTGAATACCTAATGGTTACAACTGCTTTAAGAAATAACAATGAGTAAGGACTACTAATACTATCACTACTACCATACTACTAATACCACTAAACAGAAAACACATATTAAATATTAAGAAACACCCTCAAACGCTGAAACCAACTCATATTACCAAATAATGTTGACCGACCACAAATAAATTTAATTAGAATAACACTGTGTAAACACAACTGGAAACAGACAAGTAACATAGTTTGAAACC
Source organism: Sepiola atlantica (assembly GCA_963556195.1). Taxonomy (NCBI): domain Eukaryota; kingdom Metazoa; phylum Mollusca; class Cephalopoda; order Sepiida; family Sepiolidae; genus Sepiola; species Sepiola atlantica. Next base: position 167,912,015 of record OY744515.1, on the reverse strand, counting down.
AAGGGTACGGAAACTATCAGCGTAGAGTAGAAGAAATCTCATAATCTGTCCCCCAAGTCGCACATACACATGTAGTAGCAGCGGCATCTGTTTCTGCCACGATATAATAATGTGAAGCGTCGATGAGGATTAGAAGACCGAGTAGGGAGAGCAGCTTCCAGACATCGACTGGAAGTGAGAAGAGTGTACATGAATTATTGGTAAGATTATTGTCACTCAAATTGTAGAGTCAACCAACGGCCGTAATCAGCGAAAAGTTAATCGTAAACGACTGTTGAGAGAACGGATAGAGATTTACAATGTGCATAGAAAGACATGAGGAGTACTGGAATTTTAACTTATATCCACTCATACTTCACAAAATATCAAATGATATTGCCAGTGACCGCTCGCTGGCAATTACTTTTGCAATAACATCTAGTGCGTAAATATTGAAAAAATAATAATAAAAAGAAGAAGAGCAAGAAAAGTAACAACAATAACAAAAGACATAATAAGAAGAACAAGAAGGAGAAGGAGAGAGAGAAATCTTGAGATTGGTCTGGTAAATCTTAGTTGAAGTAGAAACTTAGCGTATTACTTATGGCGACCAAAGAATTAGCCACGTAAACGCATTATGTCTGAGAAGTAAGTGCCATCAGGTTGACTTATGAATATATACTATTTAGAAAGAACGTGGAAAGTTTCACCAACAATGTGAGCGCATATAAGATACTTAAAAAGATCGGCTACAAGAATTATCTTGATAAAGTCTGTTCGCAACTGCAAAAGCTGCAATATATAGTATACGGCTCTGAATAGATATGAGGTCGTACGCCATAATCACGAGAAAATATTAGGAGACGAAAAGGCTGGCCTGCGCTGGTATTTTGATTATACTGTTATGGTCATGGAGCACAACAAAAGCTTTAGTTGGCATTAATAAGTGAGCTGCCGGGTGTATGAGTATTTAGATCGCGATCCCTTGTCAAGGCAATGTGGAGAAGGACGATTAATACAAAATATGAATGTCATGCAGAACTCGATTAGAATTAGACAGACTCTATGGCATGAACACAAAAGCGAGGACTATTCTAACTGCAGCGTTCGGATCAATTCTCAACAGGATTGTTAGTTTTATTGAATAAAATATGCATGACTATTAAAATACAACCTGGAGAAGGATGAAATAGTACTGTTCTAGAAATCAATTAGGAATTCCAAAAACGGTCGCAATGTTGTGGAATTAAATGAAATAGTCGTGTTATTATACTGTCGCTTGGTGTTATCCAATGTTATCAAAAAAGTGTCCAGTAACAAAAAGGAGGAATAAAAATGGCGACATAGAAAATAAATAAAAGAATATCTAATACAACTACAACATCTAATTCGTTTTCTCCTATTTCCTCGTATTCTATAAATCGTATCCTGTATTTTAGATTGATTTTTTTAATCAGTCTAAAAATTTAGCAAACTTTAATTACCATTCATTTTCTTTCTTATTTTTTACATTTTGTATAGGGTTATACTATTTTTGTTTACCTTTTGTCCTTTATAATTTAAACATGTATTTTACATACGAGGTACGTAATGTATTTGAGAACAGATTAATACATATACATAATTAACTTTAAAAAAAAGAAAATAGTGGAGTTTTAACGAACAACGTTTTCGAAGATAAGAATAACATACGGTTTTGTAATTTTATTTATTTAAATCTCGTTAAGCCTCGATAATGTATTTTATCTGAGATATACATCGCCTAGATTGGCGGATCAGGTAGTCCTTGTTCATTGAATTATTGCTCAGTGGGTGTAAATTTGAGTGTGAGTTAATAAACGAATATATAATAATAAATTTGAATGATAAAATTTAGTATGGTCAAGAATGAATTATGTATTTACTTTTTACAGTTGTAAAAAGATGATTTATTTATTAATTAAAAATTCATATTAGAGATTGATACGACAACGTCTTTATAAAATGTTCGTCTCTGTTGGAAGGTGCAAAGGAAGTTACTCTGCAATTGAACGCCCGAGAAGTAACTCTATCAGGTTATCTCGCTTTAATATACACTTTTTCTTACGTAGAAATGCTTCTACCTAGCATTCATATTGGACATTTAATAAACTATGGAGCATTTGCGAGATTATTTGTTACTATGATTGTACTCAGTTACTATTTTCGCTAGTACAATACATAGACAGTAATCTAAAAATTTAGATATGGCCTGCGAGGTAGTTAGATGTAAAGATTAATGTAATTATGGAAATTGTTAGCCATTTATACCTGTGTTTTTTTAATCTTGTGTGGTGGTCCTCATACCTTTTTACATGTAATTACATTAATTTATCATATAATGCTTGCATGTGATGCCTATTTAAACACTTTTTAGATTGTTCCGTCTAACACAGGTCCTTTAGATTACCACACAAAATAGGTTGTTCCTGCCGAATTAATGCAGGGGTTATTATTATATAAATGTGACTATTATGTCTATCATATTATGATAATATAATATAATATAATAGTGAAAAATTTTAAACGAATAATCAAGCAACTTTTAAAAAACTGTTCTATTTATACATAGCTATAGTCAGTTGTTATGGTTAGACAAACTTCGCCGTGTAATTTTAAGAGATGATGTTGATAATTTGAAAATAGTGATCATAAATAATTTAGATTTAAATGATACTCAACCATTTCGCTCACCACTAAATGTAAGGGGATTATGATGTTTTTTAAAAATATGTTTTTACATTACCGATTCAGAACATGCATATACTGTTATTCTTTGTGTAATGGAAATAGTCTAAAATGAACACATTTATTTAATAAAATAATGTGAACATTGAAGATCAAAACGTTTGTCACATATATTATTTTCCGATGAAGATAGTTGCTGTAAACGTAGATAATTTAGATAATTTAAATTAGTAAAGTAAATGTAAAGAATGTAAGAATCTGCCTCCTCTAAATGAACATAAACTAACGCAAAGTATAGCGAGACTAAAACTTATAAACAGTCACTAGAACTGTGAAAAGGCTTTAATTGATGAAATCAAAAAACAATAGAAATAAAATATGTAAAACACAGAAATACTCCTTTCTCTTAAGCAGATATTTTAATCTGCTGAAGTTGCGCCAGCACAGCTAATCAAAACTGAATTTTCTAAACAGTAAATCCCATTGAAAAAAATCTACTATCACATGAGTACCATGATACGTTTAAGAAGAATGGATTTCATTCATTCATTTCGCATGAATCAGATGATTCTATAGTTGGCATTGGTTTCCTCAGTTTTTGGGAGAATTATTTCTGGAAATATATGGGGTACTTACGGGAGGGACCACGTGAAGGTTGCTAAACACTTATGTGAAAGTGTTATTGTGGAACGAATGGATTCAGACTTGACACACCCAGATTGTAAGTATGTATCGTTAACCACTTAGCAACCGTTATGTCTTAGAATACAGTTTGTCTCAGGAACATGTGAGTTCTAGTCAAAGATGTCAGAACTGGGTTCGACTCTGCAAGAATGGGCTGAAATTGTCGACCATTACAAATCATTCAAAGTGGGTAAATTTATTAAATTGAACAGTGCGATATCATGAACAAAATATTGTGTGAAAGTTATGCGTTTTAGCTTCACAATGTTAAAGAATACTGTGTTTTTATTTACTTCAATTCTCAATCTCTGTGTGCCTCATCTACCTGTATATTTTAGCATCAAAGGAGTAAAGGGGGGTATAGTGAAATGGCGAGATTACAAGTCGATCTAAATCCGATCTAAAACATATACCAATTGTCAAGATAAACTAATATGAACGTTACACTATAGCATACAACAAAACAGGAATATGGAGAACATTATTACCCCCTGAAAGTATAATACTACTGTTTCAGTAAAAAAATTAACAAAATACATACATAATTGAGTGATGACTGTTATTGCGAACAATGCTTACTATGTTAATATTTAAATGCTTAAAAGACTTAACTGTGTGCCGGCCATTTGTTATATTCTAGTTGTTTATCAATTCTCGATGATTGATTGTAGTACCATTTTATAGAAGTACAAAAATTATTTTCTAGTCTGCATAATAACTTTAATCGACATTTCTCATCATAAATGCAATAACTTTTCATATCGACCAGCAATAACGCCTTGCTTATTAAGTAAATAGTTCTCACTTTTCTTGGAATGAAAATCTAAAAAGGTTTACAGGAAAGCTGTCACGTTGTTGTTTTTGTTTACAATGAGTTGTGGGTAGTGTTTACCTGTAATTAACGTTCGTTCGTATTGTCCAGGATGATCGTATATAATAGCTTTTCTATCTTAAATAAAAATGGGCTGTCGAAAAACCGTTACCAACGACGAGAAAGACATCATAATGACATGTTTAAAAAGTTACGTTTGTAATGATATTGCCCCAAAATAAGTGAACACTGTGAAATTATTCGAGGACGCATCAGCAACGAGGATACGATCAATTGCTGGGAACATATGGACTGCCCCCCACCAGTGTTTCTTCTACGTGAATTTGATTTGCCCATGTCAAGTTTTAAATACATTTTATAGTACGGCTCAACATACCAACCCGTTAGTAGGTATTAACGGAAACACATTAACTGTAACTCACTGTTATCTTCATTAAATCTGTCCATTATTTTATAAGCAGTTAAGAATAACTTGATATATAACTAAGTATATATAAGGTATATATTAATGATTTTTACCTACATATATCGATGTTTCATGCTTACGCAATCTTCAGTGTAAGGGATGTTAATTCACGTCGGTCGGAGGGCACGAACCCGCTTTACAAATCACCACTGATTTGTAGTCGCGTGTCTTTTCCCTCGGTTGGCGTCAATCAGCATGACAATTAGGAGGGTTTAAATCTATAAACGCTAAATCGGCGTGCGCATATAGCAGACAGTGGAGAGTTATTCAACAACAATAACAACACTATATATTTATATATATATATATATATAAGTAGGGTTTAAAAATAGCCTGGGCAGCCCCGTCGGCATTCCACGGTAGGGGCGCCTCAGGCAGTAAGCAATAAACTTACTCCTCCCCAAAGAGGGGAGGAAAAGCCTGTGAATACTGACCTCCCAGAACTGCACAAGACAGACCCATTGACCGGCGTAACTCAAGACCCGAAAGCCAGGACAACACCAGTATAGGGTGCAGTATCCATCGGAACAAATACTACACTTTGATCTTAGCCAAAACGTGAGTAAAGCCACATAGTAATTACGAAACTATATTTATGGCAATTAGGCTACACAGAGGGTTCCGCGTTTCATCAAATCGTCAGGCTGACGATTTCCTCCGGGGATGAAACGCTGAAGCTTCTGTGTAGCTTGATTGCTATAAATATATTTTCATAATTACTATATATATATATATATATATATATATATATATATATATATATATATATATATATATATATATAAAGTGGTGTACTAAAAGCGAACTTTTAGGAAAAGTAAAACCTATTGTGAAGAGTATACAGCTCAATATCCAGGATAGAGCAAGTAGATATGAAGCATACCTCTTATTGGACATTTTACCCTTTGGATTTTCTATTTTCGCCGCACCTGAAGTTGTGGCTCCTTGGAATTTAACTTTAAATCCTCTCTCACAACCTCTCGGGCCTTTTAACGACCTACCTATCTACATCTCATTCTCTCCGCTGGACTTTTCGACACCGGACTCTTTAGCAATCGGACATTTGCTTGCATTCGGGCAGAATGTTGCCCTGTGTTTCTTCCCCTACAACGTTGATTTTATTTTTTCAAATTTTAAATCTTGGCCTTTGCCAACTTATCTATCCCAGCGACTTCCTCTGATGATAAGATTTTCATCTTTGAAAAGCCTGGCTTAAGGAAAATTTAACTTGAATGAATTGCCTTTTTTGCGGAATATACCTTGCTCTGAGCAATTGAATTGAATTATGATTTGGCTTTTGCTTCTCTAATTCCTTTCCATTCTTCTTCATATATATATATATATATATATATATATATATATATATATATATAGTTTTTTTTTTCTTTTTTACTGATTGGCAAGTGTGAATTTATAGCTGACATCAATTTATAAACCAATGTACGTAACTCTTGTACGCATTTCAAAATAACGTCTCTTCTATATTTTCGCATTTAGTATTTAATTTACAACGGTGATAGAGTCGCTGATCAGATGTTGCTAGGGTGAACACAAAATATTAGAAATATACTGATATTCCATTACAAGCTGCTACGAAAAACACACTTATTATTTATATGCTCCTAAGTGTTGTATAAGGCCCTTATTTATTAAAGATCACCGCTTAACAAGGCACACAGGCCCCTCGAGGATTAGGGTTAAAGAGTTTGACTTCGAGGAAAAGGAGTTACTAGTTTGACTGGTGGATGGTGACACAACATCCCGTTCGTCGACACGATAGTTGTAGCAGAGAAGAAATTTATTATTTTCGGGGACGGTTCAACGAGAACTTTTTTGTAGATTAGGCTTAAATACGTGCATATTGTAGTTGAAAGGAAATCATGCTAGCGGCACTGTGTTCCACAGACGGGCAGTTCTTAGAAAAAAGACCTGTCCATGAAGGGTTCGTTTCGTCTTGGACACGCAGAGGGAGAACACAAAATCATTGCCATTGGTTGAAGCTAGGCGGGTATTTTATTGTCTAAATGTGACAAATCAAGAATACTTAACAGAAAACATCCCCAAATACACATATATAAAGAGGTATATATGCATATATATATACATATATATGTATGTATGTATATATATATATATATATATATCTGTTCATAAGAGGTGGTTCCATTAAGCTATTGTTTTCATGTAAGAGTGCTACAAAGTCTAAGGCTATGTTTCAGTATACATTTATTAATACAAAGAGTTTGGCTATGTATGTATAGGCATGTTTCGGCTATAGTATTTCCCAAGGCAGAAGACTTGTATGCGAATGTAACCGTCATTATAGTGAAAAGTTATATCCGGTTCTAATGGTAAATGATTTGTTTGTCATGCATGTCAAACCTATGATTGCATTGTAAAATAAATTAATTATAATCGAAGTGGATGTCAACATTGTTATATAAATTTAACACGTTCATAAGTGTGATAGTATTAGCATGACTTTTTCATTATGGTGTACACTGTCAAGGTGGTAGATCCAATGAAAACTTCGACCCATCTCACCGTTTTAGCCAACATTGTTATAATGTTTGTAAACACAGTAAATGTCAGATATTTATGCTATTGAAATTAACATGTATACGCTTTCAATAGATATCCTGGAAACGTGACTGACTTTTATATATTTTAGAACAGAGATTCTATCACTTCGTTACATATAGATAAATGCCAAAAGTGTATTGGCAGACACAATGAATAAAATTAAACTATTATAGTCATAGTTTGTATTTTGTCTATATTATTGAAAGCTTCTTCAGAAATGACTACATATATGATGTTCAAATGTTCACAATAAATGAGAAAAAAGTGCAGGGAGATGAATGGGAAAGAAATACAAGGCAAATACAATGAGAACAAGTAAGACTGTTTTATATTATTTTTTACGTAAGAATGTAACAGAAGAAGTAAAAAAGGGAAAACGATACAGATGAAACAGAAAATCGAAATCATCCTATAGATGAGTTGGGCAAAGTGTAAGAAATGTGTGCAGGAGAATAGGGATGTGACACGCAGGGTTTTTTTTTCAGAAACATTTATTTTCACTATTGATTTTCTGAAATGATAACCTTAATTGATAAACAATAACATTAGTGTAAATATGATTTGATGCAACCGTTTCTCTTTGGCGGCAATCTGTCTCGTGGCTAATGTCATGCATATATCATGTGTGCGAATCTGATAAAGTATATTGTCAGTGATTTCACTTGCCATCGTAATACGTAAACAGTACCTATTTCACCGCTGTTCTGCCCTCGTTTATTTAAATATCTTGTATGCGTCACAGCCACGTCATCGTACCTTATTTTTAATTGTGTTAGATTTTGTTTTATTTATCAAATTTTCTGAAAAATAACTGACCACTTTCTGTGTTTAATTATCATATTCTCATGCACTATTGTCCGTTGACAGACGCCATTCAAAAATAATTTTAACACAAAATGGTGTTTTACAAATTCCACAAAGAACTGTCTTCGTTTTACTATGATTTGTATTATATTATTTTGAGTCCTACTGAGTATTTGCCTTGAACTATCTCGTCTTCCACACTCACCTTGTTACAATTTTACCTTCATAATATTGTCTCTGAATGAACCGCCATTATTTTCTAAATACTATGTAATTAAGTCACTAGTTCCGGAAGCTACATGACTTCATGTTACATTTTGAAAGGTTGCAGTAAAGAAGGTGGGCTCTCTCTACCGTGCTAGTAAACTCCTCACACCTGACATTATCCTGTATCTCTACAAAGCCACGATCCGCCCATGCATGGAGTATTGTTTCCACATCTAATCTGGTGCATAATCCACTAATCTATCCGTCCTTGACAAGGTTCAGAAAAAGACTCGCCAACTGTATGTCATTCACTGTCAACTAAGCTCCAGCCCCTGCCTATCGCCGCAATCTAGCATCCTTATGCTTGTTTTACAAATACTTCTATAGATTGTGCTCCGATGAACTGGATACTTAAGTGCACCTTCAACGTAAACTCACTAGACTAACTCGACAATCAGCTAAATCACATCCATTCATTGTGAAGGTCCCCAGATGCCGGAGAGCCTTCTACTCCAATAGCTTCTTTCCTCGTGCTGCTAGCCTCTGGAACTCCCATCCCTGTGTTACATAGCTACTCCTTCTCAGACCGCGGCAGTACGCGTTTCGTACACTCGCTGAGTAGAGGGTTTGTCGTGTCGTCTAGTGAGTGGTCGTCTAGTGGATGAATTCTTTCTTCTCTGCCGTCGTCTGTTGTCTGCAATAACAGTCATGTTTTGCACTCCGAAGACAAACTCTTCTGTTGGATTTAATTCATTTATTCAAGCGTTGTTATTTCATCTGGGGGAAATTCACCACGCGGAGAGAGAGGAAGAGAGCAAATCATACTTTATCGTAGTTAGTTATTAATGTTTTCTTAACTATTCATAGAGAGGGGGGATTCTCGCGCTTGTCTTCCCTGAAGGGAAATATTCCGTATCTTTACATTGTGAATCGCACGTCCTCTCAGTTCACTTTCCGAAACAGACTGACTAAAAACTTGCTTCTCACGAGAACGAGTGATGTCACAGATCCCTTTGTTTTCCACGCAGGGCCCGCGAAGTCACAGAGCCTCTCGCAGGTGTAGACTGAACCTTAATCTGGGGTCTTGTCACACGTAACCTTGTCACGTCTGCCAGCTCTGACTGTGAGAACAATCCCTGTTCTGCACTCGTCTGCCCTGCGTTAATTCGCGAAAATCAAATCAACGATTCCCAACAGATACGTCCATTCCCATAGGGTCATTATCTAACACCTGCTCCTTGTTTCCCCAACAGTACCGACATGCAGAGGTCTAAAACTAATGTAAACAGACATATCGCTACACTGCTGTCAACTTAGGGTGACACCCAAAACCCACACCACAATTATAATTAACCCTTTACGTCTACAGTGGTGGCGTGCCTTGTTCGGGGTTAAATATGTATACGTTTTAAAATCTCCCCCCAAATACTTAATACAATGCATTAGTAATTGTACTGTTTTATTTATCGAATATACTTTAATATAATAGATAACAAGAAAGTGTAACAGTTGTATGGGTTAAATTTTAGTGCAAAAAGTATCTGACTTCTAACCTGTTGTCCCTTTGGAAGCTACGAATTTAAAATATAATTTGCGGGGCTGATGTTACTGCTAGCGATAATATATATCAGAAAATATAACCGGTTGTTCTTGACAATTTAAGCGTCGAAGTAATAATCGGGCATGAATATTTAATTTTCATTCTTATGTTTTCGTATATACGATCCGAAATTGGACACTAGAGTGCATCGTTATGGATTCATGCACTTAGGGCACCAGAATTTCACATCTTTACACAGCATACTCATCTCGGCATAGTGACTTTCTCAGAGCGTATCGTTCTCTTATAAACACTACATTTTTAGATCGCTAAAATAAACTGTATTTATTTATTATGGACAACGGTTCCTCACACTTAATTGGGTTATACAGTACTGAATAAGATCTACCTTATAATTTAAGTTGAATTGATCCCATTGTTTTCTTATTGAGCGGAAAGGATACACCAGTGAATCCTAGTTTTGTAATGTTAAAACTGTCTGGGTGTATTTTATCATTCAAATCTATATATAGTTTTGGCGAGTTTTTAACTCCTCTCTATATTGTCAGAGTTTAATTTTTCTTTCAGTGTTCATTGCTGATAATACTGTTTATTTTTCATATACCCATAGTGATATGCTGCTTAACTAAAAATACGCGCTTACCTGTCAAACCTCTTAATGTTATTTAAACGATTTTGCTGATGTTCACTTGAAAACTAATGCTAAGCGATTTGATCAGCAGGTAGTGGCCATTGAAGTCCCTTTCAAAATGCTGTTTTTCGATGTTTTATAATGCTTATTCTTAATATCTGGTTCGGGGCACTTGGCAACATAGTAGGCTTCCTGGCTTTGCACCTGTGTCTCATCAAGATAAAATCTTGTTTGTTGCAGCTATTGTATATTTATCTAACCTTTTATTTAGGCTCAATGAATTTTACGCAATATATATATATATATATATATATATATATATATATATATATATACATATATATACATATATACATATATATATATATATATATATATATATATATATATAACTAATATCGTGTAAATTTTCTTTAAAATATATATTTTCATTATAATAATAGTTCCCCTTGACGTGCAATAAGATGATATTTCTCCAAATGGTATGCGTACTGCTGTAAAATGAAGCAAATAATACAAGACACGCACCGAATTCATTAACTGAGAATTAAATTATATTAACTGAATGAATGAATGGAACGCAGGTAATTTCCCAAGAGAGCCCATTGGTGTTCAAACGTACAAAACAAACGCTTCGTTGTCGACTATTCAGAAACAATTGACAGATTTATTGTGATAGACGCTTGCCACATAACTGACATTAATGAAATAATAGAAAAGGTATCTAAGACAAATGTTCGGTAAGTTCGAGATGCGAATATCCCACAATAAAATCCCAAATAAACGAAAACGATTTACACTAGTTTAAACAAGTATATGGCTGTACTAATTTCGCTCTCTCCGTTTCTGTGTTACTCACGGGTTGGCGATTTTTAAGGTCTATCCGGCAGTAGGTTCAACGACATAAAATACACTTATTTTGAGAAATTTAACAGTTTCTTTCCGAACTGAATCAAAGTAAGTAATATGCCGAGTGTGATGGGATTTTCCAAGCGTTTTATTTAAACCTTTAATCGTGATGCGTGTATACTCTCTACAAAAGTCTATTAGCTGTCTCAGTTAGACAATTAGACTGTTGACAAAATCTCATGAAGGGCGTTTGTAACGTTTTCTATTTTTGGCAATTCAATTAACAACCGTATTTCCTTTGTACAATTGATTTGTTATTAAGTAGGTACAACAATGTTATTAAAATATAGGCCAACTAACAGTGTGGCAATGTACAATCTACTGTCATGATTTTCAAACATATTTAAGCAAGACTTCGAAAACAATATGGTCCTTACGGTTGAAAAACATATTTCCTTGTAAAAACGAGCACACAGGAAAAAGTTATCAGTGAAAAACCAGCAAAGATTACAAACTCGGATAGTTTTCAATCAAACCAAAAACATCTGGCTATCAAGAAGAATACTTATACTACCCACGATTATTATCCGAACATGTCTACTTGTAAGAGATCAACAATCTTTATTGTTTATGTTCGGCAGTAGACAAGAAAAGTAAATTATTAATGAAAAAAAATGCTTTGCATAGGCGCGACCTTTCCTTCTACTGTTATGTTATTTTACTTTGACATTGGCAAAACTACGCCAATGATATCAGTACTATAAGGTTACCGGAAAGTCCGTGCCGAATTTAACAGAAAATAAAAAGTAAAAAAAACATATACGCCATTAAATATTTCATCGACTAAATTTAAACCGTTTTCTTGTACAACATTTCCCCATCTTTCCTTTTATTTTAACATCCGATTGTCCTAGAATTTCAATAGTTTCACAGCAAAGAACTCATCAAGGTGATTTTTTTTATTTCAGCCAAACAATTAGAGCGTTTATCATTAATATTGTTTTGCAAAAATCTTAATAAACGGTAATTTGAAGCGATAATACATGGTTAATAAGGAAGATGTGATAACACCCTGCCAAGCTGCACCAATTTTGGCCAGTTTACAAATGCATGTGTGGTCTGGCATTATCGTATAGAATACACTAGTATTGTTGAACAATGATGTGCGTTTTATTTTTAATAGATGCGTCTTATTAATCCTGTCGTGAGTGGTATATTTCTTTAAAATTAAATCTGGTTACTTTGCAGAAACTAATAGTACATAATTCCTTTCAAATTTCACCAGGCACAAATCATAACTTTCAGTGCGTGAAGATCTGCTTTTGGGAGAGTTTAATATAGCTCATATCGCTTACCACAGGATCGTTGTGTAACAAGATTACACAAAATGGATATTTCTAATCGCCTGCTAGAATTTCCTTAATTTGCTAAATTCTCAGGAATGCTTGGTTCTGATTTGTTAAGACTTTCTGATAGAACTTCTCTTGTGTAATGAGTTATTCTGAATTAATGTCTAGATATCCAGCTCTAAACATTGTGAACCACTTCCCTACAGTTGTGTCTACTAAAGCATCTTTTTACATTGTTTGTAAAACATTTTTGCCATTGTGAATATAGAAAAGCATCAAGTACCTAAAATGGATTTTCCAATCTTCCATTTTCAAAGGGATCCAGAATGACCACAAAATTAATAATGTGTACTCCTCATTCAAGAGGTGAGAGGTGACGGTGGTTAAGTGGATATCGACACGGATTGAAGACCTGGGTGTTCCAAGTTCGTATCCAGTCGATTCTACAGTACCACTGTCACTTAGGGATGTTGGCAACCTTCTCGTGGTCCTTCCCGTAAGTACCCGATGTCTTTCCAGAAAGATTTCTAACTAGAAATACATCGGGGAAACTAATGCCAACACCAGAATCATCTGATTCACACCAAAGAAGAAGAAGATTCAAGAGATAGCCTGAAGTATGCTCTAAGCGGAAAGGTAAGTATACTCCATACATCAATGAGTTTAAATATCCTGAAGAGTTAAAACGTGAACTTTCGGGCAACCTGATAGATTGTATTACTTGGCCACTTATCTTAATTCATAAGAGATTCACGGCGTTTTATATCACTCCTAGATAACACGTGCACATTTAGCATGAACCAATATTTTCTTGTTTGGATGGAATAAATGAAAATAATAACAAATCGCTACTCTGCAGACGATAACATGCAAACCTGTTTTTTCTTACGATTGTAGTTGCGTGATGTTGGTAACTGTATGCTTTCAGACGCTAAACACTGACTTTCACATTACTATGTGACTGCTTCCCTGCGAATTATATTAAAATCTTCAAATTTTCAACTTCAATATTAACAGATGATTGTATTAAACCGTCCCCGTGAGTAATGTAATGTTCACTTCTTTACTAAGGTTATTTATAATTCTACTAACAATATTCCATTTCATTAATCTGTATCCTCGATGAGCTTTTTCCTATCTTAGTAATCAATCATTAGTAAAATAAATGGGCCATTACAAAAACATGATCAAAAATCGCTATTATCAATAAATAGTCCTTGCACGGACTTGACCTTAATTGTGTTGTAAACAAATATATGCACATTTCTAATAGCGGTGCATATTTATTCAAACAAGAGTCAGTAATTTCTTCCTAAATAACTAACTATATATTCGAACACTCATAGTGTAGCCACGGGTAACGGTTTATAATCAGGTTGAGCGTTGCCATTACACAATTTTAAGAACGGTGTGAATAAGTCGTCATATGCGAGACCTTTATCCACAGGACCGTCATCACATGAAGTAATTGATGTATGTAAAGGCTCATGAATACAATAAGATTGAATGGTTTATAGTCAAAGGTGAATAGCATACGACGGCCGTTCGTTTCCTGCTTGGTTATCAAAACCCGGAACGTTAATAATGAGAGAGCGGTTTTAAAAGCTAGTAAACAGGGTTAAGCTACTAGATGTTAAAGATAATTACGCTTGAAATCACCGTGAAACGTCAGTAACTGAAATATAGTGTCCTCCCGTAATTACAATGCTATTTTGAATAATGGAAATGATCTGCTTCTAGCACATTTACTGGCCAACCGTTACTACCGTTACTGCTATTGGAGGTTGTAAAAGTCGGAAAATGAAAGACTTGTTTTTTTTTTTACATTAGATAACGCTAATAGACACATAGCGTACAACGTCAGTTTTATTGTTTACTATATGTAATTTTTAAAAAAATAATGCTCTGGCGTAATTCAAGAGAATACGTTCTTTTTTTAGTTTTGCATCAAATATATAGATACATAAACAAGTGAATATTTTCCAATACCTAAATGCGTTGGTTAATCGATCCATCAGTTTTCTATTGGTAATGATTAATGCCCACTCCCTCTTTTAGAGCTGACTCAAGGATAAGTACCGTTAAGTCTTCCTAAACAAAGAGTTCGGATTTGCAACATCCTAGAAACACTGACTTTGAGTTTCTGAGTTCAGAATGGCAAGTAGCTGACAAACTGTAAAGGAGTTTAGGTAAAAACTCTCCTTGCTATTTCTAAACAATCTCTCTACTTTTGGAGTAAGCATTTAGGTATTAGTTTTTGTCACGTGAAGATTCACCTCTGAAAATTCGAGGAGAATATTTTTGGATCATTGCTTTCAAAAGTCGACATGACTGTTTCCAGAGTGTTGGAGTAAGAAACTATTTGTGAGTTCTTACATCTCATCTTTCAGAAAAAAATGAATCTATTTTCACGCTTTTAATAAAATATCCGAAATTTTTGTCTGTTTTTTTTTAAATCTACAAATAATGTGTATATTCATATCATTCCACATACTGACCCGTTCTTCAATTAAAAAAGTGTTTTTTTATAAATACAAAAATTAAACACACGAAGTGTCTCTCTCTCGTTCTCTCTCTCTCTCTTTCTCTCTCTCTCTCTCTCTCTCTATATATATATATATATATATATATAGGACTACTGAAATTGTTTGCGATTTATGCATTTTTTAATAATTTATCTTCCACTTCACATTTAAAACATCCATTGTTGAACAGAAATGTAAAACGCTGCATATCATGAAATACATTTTAAGAACTTTTAATAGCAAGCTGTATTTCTGTTAAACCTTGTACGCATACATAATTTAGTCAGCATTAGTTCTACATAAACTATTGCCTTCTGCATTTAATTTTCAATTCTTTTACGTTTCTGGTTTTATATGCCTCAAAATAAATTCAAATACGAGTAAAAATCTTCAATTAAAATTCATCGTTTTCCAGTTTAATGGTATAACGTGAGCCGAACCCCGTTATTGGAGTTCGTAACACTATTTTATTTTTAGCAAGGTAGTTTATAATCACTTTTCTCCCAAAGAGTCTGTGACATAAGTTAAATCTGCGTGCGGAAGTCAACATGTTCGCTATAACTTACTCATATAATTGCCTGCAGCAATGGATTTTAAGATATATGTGTTGATTAATGTAAATGTTATGCTACTACTATTTACGAATTAAGGTTAATAAAAAAAAAAATTTTCACCTTAACTCAATTCTAAAATAGAGAAATATTTTCTCATGTTTTCATGTGATTAAAGTATATAGGAAAAGCCATATGGGAATAAATGTAAAAATTAAATTGAAAACAACATGCCAATAAAATAAATTATTTAAATCTGCACCATGTTACTTATATACATATATATATATATATATATATATATATATATATATATATATATTTGTATGATCTGCTGATTACGTTTCATAGGTTGTATTAAGGAAAAGTTATTAATAATTCATATTTTCATTTAATACATTTCAACTCAGCTTTTTTAGAAATCGATTGGCTTTCCGACTTCATTTCTCGTGTAAAATATTAAAACTTAAACTTTAAAAATTGAATAAACTAGAGTACAATATGTCATTTATATCGGAGTCGTAGTTTACAATTATATGATAAGACATACATATATTGTAAAGGTTTTAATAATTAAGGCTGTATTAGGGCACCTACAGTACACTTTATATCGAAAACGATTTATACCTTTCTGATTGGTTAGTAACGATGGTAAATTGCGTCTCTAAATTGTATGGTTTAGCTGAGACTTCAAAATACAATTTGTATCAGAGTGAGATTTAATATATTCCTTTTTAAAAAAAGGACATACAAGAAATTCCTCTTTAATATGCGTTGTTTACCACATCTCATAAAATGCAATGCGAATAATAGTAAGTTTTTACCTTTTTATTATCAGACAAATGTCTAGGAAAAATGTAGATCTGAGAAATGCGTGGGTTACTGCAGTTTCTAAAAGAAAATTTGTATCGGAATGGTATTTTTATCTTTTCATTCAATATATCCACAGGGAGAAAATGGTTTAGAAAATACATGATTCATGTTTGCTTTTAAGTACATGTTACCCTTATTTTACTCTTAGGCTTATCTTTATTTCGTGTATCATCTGTACTTTTATTAACACAGTCATATCATTTTTCTTATGGTCGCTTCTATTAACATTTTACTGTACACCATGTTGTAGCTTTAGAAGAATTACAATAATATCTCTTTATAATTTTGTGTTATATTGTACCCTCTTTTGAAGATTTGTTTTAATTTAAAAATTCTCAGTGCTGCAATCTTTTCTGTCTTTAACATTTTAATCAATGGCGGTATTAAAATACTTCGGAGGGTCATCTATTTAATTAACATTTGGCCTCAGACTAGTAACTTTTAATTTATTTTCAGAAAATATTTTCTTTCATACTATTTGCTGAAGTTCATTTTTGTATGAGTTTCTCTGTGTGTAAATTGCTGCTTTGATTATCAAACGGAAAATAGAGCATGATATTCCAAAACTTGTTTCGAATTTAAAAGGCGACTTTCATGGTTACAGCCGTGTATATTAGACTCTCGCGTGTAGTATGACTTGTTGGAGTCTGATTATCATTATAATCCTATAGGTACATGTATTGTTGAGAGAAACGCTCAATGCAATGGTTAGTGTATCGAATTAGACTATAGGAAAAGAAACAAACTGAGTAAAAATAGTGATAGCAAAACGTTTAAAAACTGAATTGTTTTCGATACTTCGACTTGAATAATCAAGTTTCAGTCATTGAATAATGATGTTATTAAGGTAGGTCATGTTTTATATAAAAGACGAAGATAGGGGACAGTATGCAACTCAAGAATGTAGGACGTTCAATCATTAATCAGCGGGTGTAAGAGGTAGGGGTTGCCCTTACATTGTTTTAGGCAGGAAGTGAGATGTGAGGAATGAGGACAGGAGTATATACAAGTAGATTGCATGAAATTAAGAAAATAGAACGAAAGGGGCGGCCAGCTTATTAGATTGGAATCACTTAATATCAAATGTGCTACGTTTTACAATATTAAGATATGTTTGGCGAATATTAGAGGTAACTTGTCATAGTTAAGCTGGTGAATCTCTGCAACATTTTAGGGTTCTTAATAAGATGCAAAAATATATCTGTGATATTGTTTGCCCTCATTATTTCTTCTTTTTTGCACCCTCTCTCTCTCTCTCTCACGTATGTAATGTTGCTAGTCTCAGTCCTTTCTATAAATACTATTATGCCATGTGTTCTTCAGAATTATGTGATCTATTTCTTGCTTTTTTTGTTCGAGCTATTCGACTCATTGATCTAGTGGTCTCCATCAATTCGTTGTTTTGATACCTCATTGTAATACAGCTTCCTATTCCAGTAGCTTCTTTCAAAGAACTGCAGACTTGTGAAACTCTCTTCCTATTTACTGTGTTCTTCCTAACTTAGAATTAGTTTTTTTTTTAGACTAAGGCCAATGGGCATTTCATGTCTTTGTGATAAGCATATTTCGCTCTTGTTAGCTCCTTATATCAAGTGGCTGCATGCCATTGTCTGAAGCAATATTCATAAAAAAGATATTGGAAATACTCTGTGTTTGCATCATTCAGTGGATTGCGTCTGATAGTACATTAGATTTGAGTAGGCGTCTAAGCTTGGTGTGCGTGTTTAACGATAATAAAGATGGTTTTATTTAAATAGGCAATGTGGGCTAGCATGTGTGGAAGCGTGTAATCGGAATGTATGGCCCTGTAATTCTCAGAGGGTCGTTTTTGAGGTGGCATTATGTATTTCCGCTGTAAACTGTCTTCCAATCGTAACAAGGGATTTGGTAGATATTAGTGTGTGTTGATTGGGTAGGGCATGTATTGCAGCAGAGAAGACGTTCGTATGTGAGTTAGTAAGCAGGGTGAGTAGTCTGAGAGTGGTTGAAGTGGATGGGTGAATGTTGCTTTACCATTGTAGAGAATGCTTGTGTCATGTCTAATATATATATATATGGTCAAATATTAACCAAAAGTAAAACTTTTAGTAGATGGAACCTATAGTGAAGAGGTTTAGCTCAATATACTAGATAGAGCAATTGTAGATATAGAAGAAAAAAGAGTGATAAATATGCGACGATTGTCCAAATTTATTTCAAATTTCAATTGTTCAATGCCAGGTGTATTCAGTAATAAACTAGTGTTTGATTATTCTTTCCTTAAGCCAAGGCTTTTCAAAGATCGAGATCTTATGATCAGAAGAGAAATACAGATAGATAAGTTGGCTTTCGAAAAAAACAAAGTTCAAATATTTGAAAATTATATGAAAAATATTATTTAAAAAATGCAGTGAAAGAGAAGTTCCGTAAAAAAGATATGTGGTGTGTCCGGGTGGTAATTTTCCGTTGGAAAGATGTCCAATGAATATGGGAAAGCGAAAACAACTTTTGCGTAGAGGCAGTATCGAGAGAATGTTCAATTCCATTTAAGTGCGTTTGGATTTACTTATATTTCAGTGCATTTTTTAAATTATATTTTTCATATATTTTTCAAATATTTGAACTTTGTTTTTTTCGAAAGCCAACTTATCTATCTGTATTTCTCCTCTGATGATAAGATCTCGATCTTTGAAAAGCCTTGGCTTCAGGAAAGAATAATAAACACTAGTTTATTACTGAATACACCTTGCATTGAACAATTGAAATTTGAAATAAATTTGGACAATCGTCGCATATTTATCACTCTTTTTTCTTCTATATCATATATATATATATATATATATATGAAATAGCTTCATATTTAATTACAGCAACTTAGTATCATACAAACCTCCCAGAGCTAACCATTGTAATCAAACGGAGCACGCAGTATATTAAGATGAGATTCATTTAAGTTGATACTAATTACCGTCCAATTATGCACCAAGAGAGGAGAATAGAATTGAGTGTAAAAACTAAGACCAAACAAATAACGCCTGAACGACGACTTGCATTATTTTAATATCTTGTTTTCATGAAAGGATTTCATACTTTAGAAAATTGTGTACTTCGAACAAGGAAGATAAAAGGTTAGATCTAACAGAATAAAACTATTCACGTTGTGTTTAAAGTATTCGAGTACACGCAGTTTAACGTACGTATTAAACTTCACAAACCTTATCCCAGTATACTTGAAATGAGATGTGTACGAATACAAAAATGTCGAGTAATTCATTAAAGTTACATATCAGAGCATTTTTTATCAGAAGATTTATTTTTTCAATTAAGGACGAAGAACTGTCCGAAATTATATTATCAGTAAATGATAAGCATTTTTAATAAATAAATATATCTTATAATCTTTATTATTTTTCATTATTTAATTATTATTTTTATTTTATTCATAAATATTTAAAAAAATTAAAATCACAAATATATTTGATTATTTTTTTTAATATTTTATAAATAAATATTTTCTTATTTTTTTCAATGCATTGTTAGTATTACTGTCAACGTTCAAAATATACCTAAACTATCTGAATAGCTTCAAAAGTTGAACGATACTTCCTTACCGCAACATGCGTAACCAGTGCAACTTCACAATATCGACATTTGGACTATAACCGCTTACATAATCTAACAGAGTTACTTATACATAGTGTATAATATGTCACAAATAAAAATAAAAGAATGACTATTACTTCTGATGATTACGTCTTGCATTTAAAAGTTATAAATAAATAATTTTTTTTTTTTAAATCACATGGTTTGTTTAGTTTATGCCGTTATAAATATAATTCAAATATTTGCCATGCTTCAAATAGTGAAGTATATTTTCTCATCTTAACATGCGTCGTCCACATAATCTCACAATATAAACATCATAAATATATATATATATATATATATATATATATATATATATATATATATATATATATATATATATATATAAATGTTAATTGATTGTTTTATATATACAAAAGAAACGTTTCCAAGCATATTCTTTCTCTGTTATTTTATTTACGCATAACATGTTTTCATTTATTCTACTTTACATTATTTTCTCTTATTTCCGTCTGCCAATTAAACATTTTCGTCAATAGATAGACGGAATTTAAAAAAATGTTCTACTCCGCGCGATTCATTATTATTATTTAGAACAAATTATATTTGTTTTTTTTCGGTTGTCTTCACACAAAATATTCATGACACACTTGACGTTAATGCGAAGAACTCTTCGGTAATATTTGTGTTCTGTTTTATCAACACAGACACGCATGTAGTGTGATATGTCTTTATATTTATAGAAGTAAAATATTTGGGATTTGAGTTACAACGAAAAGTTTGCGTTCTATTCCATTGAAGGATTGGTCAGGCAAACTGTCTAAATATTTTTTGGGATACGTTGAATATATATATATATATATATATATATATATATATATATATATATATATATATATATATATATATGTGTGTGTGTGTGTGTGTGTGTGTGTGTGTGTGCGCGTGTGTGTGAAGCTTTACTAGTGTATTACGTGCGGGAAAAATACTAAAACAACAAATTCGCACATAATGCATTATGTTATAAATGTATACGAATTATTTATTTGTGTGTAATGCGTAAAAGTAATTCAATAATATACAGCCGTGTTTATCACAATTTTCTAAGGGTGAGATGATAGATGTGAATCATAAATAATACAGACATGGGCGTAGGTACGTAAATGCACACATAAAAACTCTAAAACCCACACACACGAAACGACGTCTAATGTATTACTAAACTAGTACTAATATATTTTTAAAAAAACATTAAATATTTATATGAATATATATATATATATATATATATATACATATAAATATTTAATGTTTTTTTCAATATTTCAGTTATATATTAGACGTCGTTTCGATCTTAAGGCTCGCGTTAGCGAAAGAGAATAAACATTTCAGACGGTCATAGGGTGCGAACCTCGTTCACTGATGAACCTTGAATCAGTAGGCGTTAAGCTAGTCCCAATAGGCTACGAGGGACGGTCACGTAAAAATGGAGAAATTAAGTGATGTTTACACTGAAAGTGGTGGTCGTAGACACCTAGAACTCAGAATCGGAGTCTTGCGCTTAAGCTTTTATGTGAATGTTTATTTGTAATCTTTCCGACAGTTCTCAACTTTCAATATTACTAGGAAAACACTTATAATAATTTAAATAATAAGTGCGAGAGTTTGGGTCATCTCTCGCACGAACGGTATAGCTAAAAAGGTACGCGCACCATCTTTTTTATATACCTCTTATATAGACGTGGTTTCAGATTCGCAAGGTTAACTAATCTGCATATCAGTGTTGTAAGAGTTATTGTTTTAATTAACAACTATTTAGTATTGTTTTTTTAAGTCAATTATTTTTTAAATTTTAATATAACAAATGTTCTGTTTCGCAATATCGTTTTATTTTCTGGACAAATATTTAGCATTTGTGTGGAAACGTTTTCTAACGTCGTTCAAATGTTTTAAACATCGGTCGCTCTCAAGAAAAAGCAACTGACTAGACTTTTGTAAATTGCCAGTGAAAAAGACAAATTTATTTTCTATATAAAAGGTTTTGAAATTACCAAAATGTTAACGTTTTGTGTTTGAAAAGTTTATTATTTTAAACCAGCAGTGCTATCTAGTATTGCCCGTGGGAATAGTTATTTATGTTTTATACAATAACAATTGATGTTCTACTATTGTCACACGCGAGGTAAATCTAACTGTACGAACCGGAAACAACTAATCAAAGTGAAACCTACATCAGCAAACCACCAAAACCCCACCACCAACAACAACAAAAAAAACAAATAACAAAAATAAACAAATACGCGAAATACATCTTACTAAAAGAAGAAATACCCGAGTAAAGTTTAAAAAAAACGCGGTATAAGTTTTATAAATAAACTAATCTCATCTCTCTCTGTGTCTCTCCCCCTCTCTCTCTCTCTTTCTCTCTCATTCTGCTTTTCTATTTATCTCCTTCTCCTCTTCTCTCTCTCTCCTGTTAACGACGCAGTGTGTTCGGATCGAGGGTCGTGTTCCCCCGATTATAAGCGTGTTCAGTAAATCAAGCAATTGTTGCATGCAAAAGACAGAGTAATAATTAATAAACAAAATGAAGTAGTTCAAATAACGTTTATTGAACGTGTGTGTACGTGGAATGATGAAGTGTGTGGTGTATGCATTTGTGTCGATGGAAAAACAGTTCTTGAAAAAGGTATAAGAAGAAATGAATCCGGCGTGAGGAAAGTCTTTGAAAGCCGTACACAAAGAAAATGAGTTGAGAACTCTTACCGTTGTTTGACCGCGTGTGTTGGTAGTTGTTATGCCGATGCCATTTGTAGAGAAAAGCGTTAGACGAAGCGCTAGTGTATTAGCGTCGTTCTGTCGAGGCCAATCGACCAGAAGAGAAAAGTGAAACGGAACGCTAGTTTCAGCGTCGTTCTATCGAGGCCAAAAAGCGAGTAGAAACGGAGCGCTGGTGCCAGCGTTGTTCTGCCGAAACTGGTCGGTGAAGAAGAGAGAGAATTTCCGTTATGCACCTGGTTTTATAGTCCGAAGGGCAGATAACTCTGGTGTCGCTTTACAGCGCCACCTGTCGGTGAAAAAGCGCCACCTAACGGCCAACCGGTGTAGTTATGTTTTGAAAGGAGCAGGTAACTGCTACAAGTGTTACAATGTTATTGTTTTTATTGTTTTTTGAAGCAATAGTTTCGTAATTATTAAAAAAGTAATTGAGATGCCGTAAACAGATAGTATACTTTGAATTATTTGTTTACGCAAAATATAAAATATTAAATTACGAACGAATTAGACACAAGTCGATCAAAAGTGTGGTAAAGGGGAGGGGGCGTTGATCATCCTTGGTCAACAGTTATAAAAATGTTTATCTTACTCTTTATTAGAATCATCTCAATCACCGCAATACTACATTTACTGTAGCCCCCCCCCACGGCATCCTACTTTAAATATCTTCAAATTGTTGACAACACTTTTTATTTTCATAATACATTTATTTACAGAAATTCATTAAATTAAAATTGGGAGTGGGATCTTAGGGAAAGGACTAAGAAACTAAAAATATGGGTTTATAACTCGGCATATATAAATGAATCACATGCCCACAAGAAAGCTGATTTAATCTATTATTGTATTATCGTTTAATGGGGATAGATAAGTGTAGCATCGGTTCTGTTTTCGAAGGACCGTTCTCCCAGGAATTACCTCCTCCCTTTGTAATCCTCCTAGTTCTTACATCCTCCTGTGAGAAACGGTTAATGTAGAATATGTTCTATTGTCATGAGACCATCTTCCCAGTGACTACCTTCTTTTTTTGGAGAGGGGGGGGGGCAGGTGGTGGTGTAGTATATTTTCTGTTTCCATGATACTATATTCACAGGCATTACCTTCTGCTTTTATTGGAAGATCCTCCCAGGTATTACATCTTCTATTTTGGAAGGTGTATTATAGTACCCGTACTGTAGTCATGGTACAATCCTACCAGAAATTATTTCCTCCTTTGAGTATTATTTTAGCATATGCTCGTTAATACCACTCCTTTTGGGATTAAGTGTATGTAGTTCGTTCATCATGAATTCGTCCTCCTAGTCTAGCAAAAGTATGCGACCGGAGGGAGCATATATTTGCTAGTATTTAATAATTTGAATTATTTTACCTACGTACGACGTCGCTTCGAGCTTATCGCTCTTATCAGTGCAGGGAAATAACAATATCAGTCAGGCATATGTATATATATATTGTAGCAACTTGCAATAAAATGAATTAAGTATGAAACAGGTAGCAACATTTAAAAAATGTCAAGGTCAATACCAATCATCTTCTGACGCTTATTCTGACGTCTCAGAACTAAACATGTAAACGTATTTCGTAAACTGTAACTGTTTATTAGTTTTACGTTTAACGACTAGAAATAGCGTTCTTCGTGGTTTTTAATTGTCTACTTTTCTGCGGCTGTTTGTACATTTGTGTTTTTTCACCATTAAGATTATTTGACGAAGAATAAAAAAAGTGGTTGTTGTTGTCATGGAGCATTCATTGTTGTTTTTCATTTTGACAGAAAAATGATTATTAAACAAATTGAAAAAAAAATAAGAAAAATCTAGCAGAATAATTACGTTATTTGTAGCTCCTCGTAAAAAAAGTAAGGCACTGTAAATGGTAGTACTAACACAGCGTGACGTCACTTGCTTTAAATGCATCATTCCTTCCCTTATAGAAGTAGAATGCCTGTTATGTCTCGCCGCTTTAAATGTGTTAAAATTATCATTGTCTATAAGCTATTCAGAATTGGCCGATCGGTTAGCGACTTTGGATTAGGGTTGAAAAATACTTGTAATCCAGGGTTTCGAATCGTGTGACCGGTAGTGAATAGTCATACTTCTATGCTGATGAGTCTCGATTGAAAATAAACGAAACGTATACGTCCATAGATAAATAAAAAATAACAAATATTTTATATATATATATATATATATATATATATATATATATATATATAGATTTAAATTTATAAAAATATGTTTGTTTCGTAGGTGTATAAATGACAGATACTGACAGGGTACATTCTGAAAATACAAATGAATTGCAGAGCATATAGCATTCCAATTAATGATAGTGCCAAGTTTTGGTAAAAAGACAAAAACGTTTGGAAAATGTATAAAGAGTGAAAAAAACACTTATCTGCCCTTTAGCCAGCCTTTTCGACTATCACGAACTGGAAATATATCCGCTCTAAAATGTATTCATATGTTCAGAATCGTCTCCTCAGTTGCCTGAATATGGTAGACCTCGTATAAAGTCGTAACTGAAACATATATGCACTTATGTAGCCAAACACAGTCATTTTATAGGACCAACTGCTATACACAAAATACTTAAAACAACACACACACACACATATATATATATGTATATATGTATATATATATATATATATATATATATATAGAGAGAGAGAGAGAGAGGGGGAGACAGACAGACAGACAGAGATATAGAGAGAAGGGGGAGAGAGCGAGAATGGTACGGTATCGGAATAGATATCGAAACATTTTCGGATAGTGGAATCGCTATCAGAATCGGAAAAAGTTTGTGTCTATTTTCCGATATCCAAAACAATTATTTTAATTGTTTGTTTTTATTTCAAACTGTGTTTCTATTGGTGGGACGCATGGTAGAATGAGAAGTAGAACTAAGATCTATAGATCACTACCCCCACAGGTATCATTTTATGTTTGCGAGAATATATTTATATTAATATTATGTAATATTTTTATTGAAATCGGACAACGCAAGGCATACAGCCACTTGATTCAAAAACGAAAGATGATTATCGCAAAGACATAAGATGCCGATTGGCGTTATTCTTGAAAATTCCCAGGCTATTGCTAGAAATAAAACAGTCAGCAAGAAGAGAGTTCCGCAAACTTGCAGTTCTTGGAATTAAGTTACTGAAGTAGGAACATGTATTACAATGAGGTATCAACACAGCAAATTGATAGAGACCACTAGACCAACTAGTCAAACGAGCTGGAATAAAAGAAGGAGTGAATGGATCACATAATTCTGAAAAGCACATTTTATAATAACTGTTATATAAAAAGGCTGAGACTAGAAAAATCCTGTCTGTAAGAGAGAGTATGTAGAGAAGAAGAAAGGGTGGGGACAATTAAATACAGATACGTTTCTGCACTTCATCAAAAAGCGATATTCACCAGCTCACATATGACAACAATAGTTAGTACATGGTCTGATAGTAGATTATTAAAGATATAGAATAGCCTGAATGTAGGAAAGTGCTGGGAGCGATAGAGAAAACCGACTTTACGAGAAGCAGAAAGAGCAGTAGATCTAATGTATGAACCTCAAGAAATATTTGACAAGAGACAAATACCACGAAGTTTCAGAGCCGATTTCTTCTGAAAAGCAGAGCCCTCCATAGAAATCTCAGGAAGAAAAAGAACATGCCTACGATTAAAAGACGCAAGCTGAGTCTTAACATGATTAAAGGAAACAGGCCATTGTGTACGCCAATCCACAATTGAATCCAGGTAAACTGCTTGATTAGACGCATATTTCAACTGATTTGAGTAAGATGGGCGAGGAGCAACACAAGAATAAAGAGTGGTATTTTCAGCATAGATGTTAATTTTCTAAATAATATTCTCTAGAAGATTATTTATATACACATGAAACAGCGTTGGTCCTAGAATAGAGGGTTGGAGCCCACCAGCATTGATAGGAAAAGAGAATGAGGAGACAACGTACAAAGTTACTCGCAAGCTTAGATCAGAAAGACAGTATCTGATAATGTCAAGAACTTCAACACCAATACCATAACCCTGAAGTTTGCGTAGAAGACGAGAATACCACACTTTTAAAGAAATCCGAAAAACAAAAACAACAAAAAAAAGATAAGCAACTCGATAATTAAATATTTACTTTTTTAAAAATGATCTGAATGAGAATCGGTAACCTTATCGGAATCGGGAGTTTAGAACATAATCTGTCATTGTATCGGAATAGGATAAATATTGGAATCATTCAATCACTAATATATATATATATATATATATATATATATATATATATATATATATATATATATAGTAGAGCACTGTAAATGGTAGTACTAACACAGCGTGACGTCACTTGCTTTATATGCATCATTCCTTCCCTTATAGAAGTAGAATGCCTGTATGTCTCGCCGCTTTAAATGTGTTAAAATTATCATCGTTTATAAGCTATTCAGAATTGGCCGATCGGTTAACGACGTTGGATTTGGGTTGAAAAATACTTGTAATCCAGGGTTTCGAATCGTGCTGATGAGTCTCGATTGAAAAGAGCCGAAACGTATACGTCCATAATAGATAAATAAACAATAACAAATATTTGTATATATATATATATATATATATATAGTTATATATATATATATATATATATATATATATATATATATATATATATATATATATATATATATATAGTTATATATATAGTGACCCAAGTAAAGTAAACATCCACAGAAATTCAAAAGAATTTCCACCGGGCATGTTTTTCCATTTACCCAGGGAATCAATTTTATTATTGGGGGGTTAGCACCAATGTTTGTGAGAGTAGATATACTCTTTTTGAGGGGAGTACTACAATACAAGATACGACATAGAACCCCCTTGTTTACAAGCTGAAAATCGTCGCGGCTATAGCATGTTTTATTATAAACCTTGTAAGACAACTACTCTGAAATAATGCATTCATATATCTTACATTTAATAATATTATACACTATCCATATATTTAATATGTGTGTACTTAATCTCTCTAGCATAACTATACTTCAGTCCTTTCTAGTACTTCAGTGCGTAAGCAGATGAGGATTGTTTTTTTCTGCAAGGTTAGTCTTGACTGTTTATCGTATTTTTCCATTAACAAAAAAATATCTGCTGTTCTTATTCTATTCCAATTTTATTGTGTTTGTATAGTATAATTGTCTGCACACGATTAAATTAATAGAAATAGCACGGTTATTTTTAGACATGATTTTTAATAGCCATTATTTAAAAAGAAGCTCATTTGTTCTTCTTCTTTTTTCACGATTAAGTGTTAAGGAAATACGTATAATAATGTATGTTTCTTTTAGTAACCATAAATAATGGTTTCACACTAAGTGAGATAGGGAATGGCCAGAAGAGTAAACATACGAAATTGTTCTAAGAATAATTACTAGTTCACACATTAAGCACCAGGAATGATTATAAGCATACAACGTATAAGTGGAAATGGTACTAAGAATAAATATACTAAGGACTCTTTTCACAGTAAGCATCAACAATTTTGTAACAATAATATAAGAAATATATTGCTCTAAGAATATATTTTTCTAAGAGTACTCAGAGTCTATTCTTCTCAGATTATTTTGATAGCATTCCTGCTTTGTGCGTTTTTTCACCATAATACCGTTTTATGAGTCTGCTTATAGTTCTACTTAGATCGATTTCTGATACTTATTTTCAAAAATGTATGCGTGTGTTTTATGTACATAGACACGTAAATACCGTATGTATTATGTTGTACAATAAACATATATTTAGATTTTCAATTTACTACGCCTATGGAATCAGATATTCTTCGATCAACAATCTATGTATTCTTCAGATTTTTAAGTCATGGCGTCTGAAAACTTGGAATTGAAATAAATTTAACATAAATAAAAAAGTAAGTTTTTTTTTTATTTTCACGTTATCAATGGGAGTTCGGTTTAAAAAATCAATGCATGCAACTCGAAGTAGTCATATCATTTCTATGAACAATAAATATACCAAAACTAGTAAATGAATTTTAATCAGCCATAGTCTGAACTAATACATACCAAATAAAAACGTAAATGCTACTTATTTCAATACTAATCCCATATATAAAGTAGAGTGAGATTTTTTCATGTACCGTTCAGAACAATGGCTTGAATAAAAAACAGTAGATAGTCATATCCATCTCGATCATAGTTTGTATTGATCTATTAGAAATAATTATTCTTTTAAAATATTTAGTGTTTTGAAACATTTTATCTAAATAATACAAAGGAATTTTTATTATCTCATTTTAATTTATTTCCCACTGACAAGGATTTCAGTGGAATCAAATATTTAGTAACATACACATTTTCAAAGATAAGTCTTTTGACATTACTAAAACAAATAAAAAATCACATTTCTCTTCAACGCTTACATGTTTTAAAATTAACATTTGATTATTTATTTGTTAACTTTGTTCATCATAAGATTATATATAGTATTCTCCATCACAGAACTAATTGTATTATTACTTAAATGCCTTGAAATAAACGGGTTTGCTTTTGTCATAGGGAAGGATTATATATATCAGCCAAAGAAACTTATTATACCACAAAGTAAAAATGATCTCTGCAAATTCATTCAGTATTTATTTCAAATATTTACTTAGACATTATGATTGCATTTCTAAAATCAATTAACAGTGTTGTCTTAATAAAATGTTGCAAATTGCGTTGACTGCCAATTCTCATGAATACAAATAATGGTGGTAGGCACTGTCTTTTGTGCGAACGATCAGATGTAGATAAGCAAGTCGGAATGGCTTCCATAAAACTGGTTGTGTATTTACCCACGGGTAATATTATAGCAAGATTGTTTTTTTCCACTTACGTATGTTTTTACATTTTTACACGGATTAATTGATATTCAAAACAAGTATTAACAAGCTGCGCATGCGTGTTCCACCTCTGTATGTGACTCGATGTGGCGAGTGTAAAATGCAATCAATTTGGGCATTTTGCGGCATTTTTGACCCCCCTCTGACCCCCTGGGGGCGAGAACTAGAATGTTTGTGAAGTCAATGATGCTCAATTTATATCCAGGAAAATTGCCTCTACATTTTGGCCAAGTTTCAGAAAAATTGAATGAATGGATCAAACGTTATGGGAGGAAAGGGTAATTGTTTGCCTTTTTAGGGTTTTTCTTACCCCATGGGGGCGCGAACCAGATTTTTTTCCAAGGTCAGCGATATTTATTTTCTATTAGGAACAATTGCCTCCACATTTTGGTCAAGTTTTAGAGAAATTGAATGGATGGACGAAAAGTTATGGGGCAAAAAATGTCATATTTTGCCATTTCAGGGGACTCTTGACCCCCTGGGGGGCTAACCAGATTTTTTTTCAAACATCGGAGAATGTCACTTTCTAACCTGACCAAAGTTACAATTTCATGCAAAATTTCAGAGAAATTCAATGGATGGTCGCGGAGAAAAATCCGGACGGACGGACGAAAGGACACACGGACGGACGGACACACGGACGAACAGACGAACGGACGGAAATGCCTCAAAAGATGGGTATCTCGATTTTACAAATCGAGGGACCAATAACTACTTCGAAATTGTCATCATGTATTGCTAAAATAGCATCTAATTTATTTTCGGGCTCCACCAGTTTTCAATATAATATTGATAATTGTGTTGTTGTTACTATTCAATTGTAAGTTATACTTTTACAGAAATATATCAGAGAACTATGACACAACAGCGAAAGTTAGTAAATAAGCTATTCTAGAGAGAATACCCGTTCCAAGACAGAGTTGTTCCATTTAATCATTTACAACTGTTAAGAGTAGACGTATACTAATTTAAAGCCCTCACATGTATTGTCTTAGTAATAATGCAAGTCGATTACAAAACTGACCAAAGTTATGCACTTTGACAAAGTCTGTGGTTATGAGTGTACGGCTTGTGTTGATTGCTTTAAAATAATAGAATATTGATCAAGTTAAGAGAATATATTTAATGTAGTTGTATTTACATGTTTAATCATGATTAAAATACATCATGCAATGTTCTTCTATTCTGCAGGCACCTTCAAATAGGAAGAACAGTTTGCATTAATAGAGGGTGATACGACCACTAAATATAACACCTCTCTATTTATGTGTATACATATACAAGTTGAAGTATAATTCTTTTATCCTCGAAAGATACTAAATTTAAAACAGAATAAATGTGTGTTTTTGAAACGAGAAAAGAATGCAGGCATTCACCGAAAGGTAAATAAACAGAAACTTGCAATATTAAATGAGAATTATGGTCTTGAACTGATTTCCTATGGTAATCGTAATCCAACTATATATATATATATATATATATATATATATATATATATATATATATATATATATATATTTATATATATAACTATATAATTATATATAAATTCATATATATATATATAAATATATAAGTATATATATGCATTTATACTTATATATAACTATGTAATTATATACATATAAATTTATATATATACATATATATATATATATATAACTATATAATTATATATATACATATATATTTACATATATATAACTATATGATTATATATATATATATATTTATATGTATAACTATATAATTATATATATATACATATATATTTATATATATAACTATATAATTATATATATACATATATCTTTACATATATATAGCTATATAATTACATATATATATATACATATATATGTATATATATAACTATATAATTATATATATATATATATATTTATGTACATGTATATTTCTATATATAACTATATAATATAGATGCAACTATCTTTTTTATTAAAATAAAAATAAAAAATCAATACATTTTTTTTCTTCATCTTGATGTTTTTATCTTATATTTCGCTTGATATAACAAGCCTCGACAGAGCTTTAGACAAATAAAAGGTATTTACCTTATTTTTCCTAATAACCCTTCGTTATCTTCTAGGAGTGGCATCCGATGTTGTGGACTAACGGTGCAAATGTGTTTTAAATTGAACTTGAATCGCGCATTGTCGCTGGTAGGTACACATTTTGGAAAGTTTATTTGTCTAAGCATCTTTTGAATTTTAAACATAAAGATAGAGGCAAAATTCCTTTATAAAAACATCTGGTAGATGCAGATATTTTTTATTAAAATCAAAATAAAAAATACAAACATTTTTTTTCTTCATCTTGACATTTTTATCTTTTCCCAAATGTATACCTACCAGCGAACATGCGCGATTTAAGTTCAATTTATATATATATATATATATATATATATATATATATATATATATATATATATATACATGTGTGTGTGGATGTTTGTGTATATTAACATATATATATATATATATATATATATATATATATATACATATATGTATATTAAGATATATATATATTTATATATATATATATATATGTGTGTGTGTGTGTATATGAATATATATGTATGTACATTAATATATATATATATATATATATATATATATATATATATATATATATATATATATAACATGTATAAATACATTAGACTAGAGGCTGGCTTAGTCCAGTTTCGACTACAGATTACAGCTTAACGTATCGTCTCACACTTTTGGAAGTAAATCTTCCATTTTGTTGGGGAAGGTGTGTACTTTATCGCAATTTCTCATTTAAGTTTTTTGTTTCATGCATTTTATTCGTGTTTTTTTTGTAATCACTTTGTTCTAGATCTTATTCTCGAACTATTTTTATCCTTTTTTCTGTTAATAATAAACGAAAAATCTTCTGATGTACTCATTACTGCTGCGAAATGCGCGTAGAAAATGATAATACAATTTAATTTTGAAAAATATTAGCATACAAATTTAAAAGAATCAAAAATACAGTTACAGACATATTTAAACAGACATTGTCTGTCCATGAGGCGAATAATTATTACAGGTCTTCCCGGATATTGAATGTACAAAGGTAAAGTTTGCTGGTTGTGTGTTCACAACATATGAAGAAATTGGGAGATCAGATGAAAGTTATTGCTAATAGTTGATTTTCCATTTGATCATTAGAATGCACATAATATATTAAAATATATATATATATATATAATTATATATATATATATATATATTTATATATTCCCGAAACAGGAATATATATATATATTCATATATATATATATATATATATATATATATATATATATATATATATATATATATATATATATATATATATATATATATATATAAAAATTCCCGAAACAGTTTTTCATGGTAAACAACTGATGATCGCTTAAATAATTTTAGAAGCAAACTAATATAATAACTGTAAAAACTAAATTGACTTACATGAGTGATTTTCGACTGAACGACTTGGGACTTAAGGATTTTTCTAAATTTATTTTTTTAGTTTTAATGGTTGAGAAACTTTCGAGACTATATATATATATATATATATAGCTTAAGAATGTTGAGCATGGTGATAACTTAGATGGTCACACATCTAGGAATAGCAGGTTTGGATGTGGACGTGGATATTAAGTAAATTTTGTCAAATAGTATGTCAGCTCTATCTACCCTTGGGTGAAAAGTAGAGCGGAGTAGAATCTCAAAAGTTGGTACTACAACCAATCTGCGAAAAGAAATATTAAAACGTGTCTTTTCTTTCTCCATATGCCGAGCCTCGGGCGGAATTTTTGATGAAAAGAGTTTCTTTCCAATATATTTCTATCCAGGGAACATCACCATCAAGCTGCTTTACTGGAAACAGCAGTCTGGTCGTCTATGAATCCAATGTCAACTAATACTCAGAACTGTTCTCATAAGTAATCACATTTTCGTCATTCCATACATAGTTTCCGGACCTCTCCTAATATTCTTCATCATAAAACTGACAACCTATCCATCTCGTTGACTCTGATTTTCGAGAGGTCTTCATTAGTGGTGACTCATTAGTAGGAAAAAAGAAAGCATTACTATACTTTTCTAGTCGCATTGCTGTTTTCCCTGTCTTTGAACTTAAGCAATATTTGGTCAGTAGAAGTGCGAAAGCATTGATGCACTATAAACATACACACTTTCAGAATAATTCCACTTTCTCTATAGACAGAAATCCAGCAACAACAATGGTTAAATTATTTGGTGTTTTTCCTATCATGCTGAGACCATAAGATTCTAACTTATGTCTTTAATCAGAACTACCGCACGTCTTGCACGACTGTTCTTTCGTATTGAACTAGTATTTTGGCGGAATTAATTCTTAGTGGCTGTCTATAAAATCTTATTGACAGAAAACATTGACATGTGTATTGGACCGGCATCTCATTATTGTTTGGCACAGATTGATTCTTGCGGTAAAAGAAGAGTCACTGCTGTGCGTCTCTGACTCTTACGCTCTAGTCTTTCGGGGGAAAATAATCAAGTCTAAAACATATATCTCACGTCTAAGGTGTTCAAGTGAGTTATTCCAAGCTTGTTCTACAATGTGTACATATAACCAGGCGTATGTGTAAAATAAATGGTGTCACTTGCTTGAATATATATATATGTAAGTATTGAACCATTACTGATTCTTTTATATCTCTAGGCGGTTACTATGTTTGACAATGCAATTGATAAAAATGACTTACATTAAGAATAATACAGCTTTCTTAAGTGATTCATTTCGCAAAAATACAGTGGTTGCATTCATTGTGTATTATGTATGTTTTGAATTATCATGTGGGAGTTAGAACTAGGTGTAATTTATTTTATTTATAAATTGAAAATTACAAAAATCATGAGAATAAAAATAGTCACATAGTTTTAAGGGTTTGACTGAGGCATACAAGTATATTGACTTTCTAGCGACTACACTAAGTGTGTTTTCTTGAAAATCTGTAAACCATATAAAAATATAGTTTATATGTTAGCTGGTAAAATAACGAACTGATACATAAATGTGTTATGGTAGAATCGTAAATGTTTCACATTGCTAAATTAATGAAAATATGACAAAATCACCTTATAGTATAACTATATATACTTTTACAGGAAGTAGCGTCATGGGAGAAAGTCCGAAGTGACGCGTAACTAGTAAGAGAGTAAAATCTGTCACTTAAGCGGGTAAGATGATTGCGTTTTGCAAACTGTTTCGAAGATTTATCTATGTTTACCCCAGTAAAAACAAGCTATCCCTTACAATATTGCCCAAGCTACGCATATATATACATGTCTATAAACCTCCTGATAGGACATTGGTATGTCAAGATGAGAGAGGTTAATACGTAGCACCACACACAGTCAGATATGTTTACCGTCTAAATACTTATATATAGTAGTTAATCTTATCGCATCGTTTTACAAATGAGTTTATTTTTTTGCATGTTGGTCCCACAATGAATCTTAAATATGTTTATTCAATATATGTATTGTATAAGGCTTGACTTCTCTAGCCTGTGTTATCTCACTACCCATGGTGGCCCACGTCCAGTGGTTCTGAATCTTTAATATTCAGTCCAGGGGTACCGTAAAGGTCGTTTGACAGGAGTAGACGCACTTGACATTGATACGCACCTGGGCGAAAGTAAAATAATTATAACCTGATTGATTTTCGAAAATAAAATAATCGTTTGTTAAAGTCAAGCTACCTGGTCGGAAAAAAAATATTGTTGATTGTTAGAAATAGAAAAATGATTTAATGACATCACTTGCGAAAGTAAGCATAGAAAAAAATCCTCGTCGCCGCGTGCGTGGCTATATTAACAGGAAAGTTCCACATGTTTGCAGGTGGAAGCATGAGTGTCACAAATAGTTATAGTATATCAACCAGAAATTGATATCGTCAGTCGGTTGTCGATGTAGGGCTTACTAATAGTCCTTGACGGCGATGTTGTGACTAGCGAGTATACCGAGAATTTTTTAAAGGCATTTGAGGTGACTCAGTCAATAACGGAATTGAAAAGTTTTGACGAAAGAACACATCCTTGCCAAACGCCAAATCGAAACCTGAGCTTTTACACATATGCGAGCCTGTGTTAAGCAGTAGTATTCTTTAAGATGTATATATTATGTAAAGTCCATGAGTGCAGGGAGTCTATAGTAAATCAGGAGTTGTATCATACCAAAAGGCTCCTCTCCGAGACGATATTGGTTTGGTTACGTGGCACAAGTCGCACAGCTAAGACGATTATATATAAATATTTATATATATATATATATATATATATATATATATATATATATATATATATATATATAGGTGAAGCACTATAAAAATAAGGGTTTACGCTTAACATAGAGGCAATAAAATAAAGTACTGAATACTCTCAATTATGATTATTGTAAACAGAAATATAAATAAATGATATCATATATATATATAGCAACATTGAAAGCATGTTACGCAAACATCCGTATACGTGGTGCGAGCACGTATGTAGGATGAATGATCGTATTTTAAAGCAGCTTTGTATTGGGTACTGTTCGAAGGAAAAGGGAAACTTCTTTACCCGAAACTGTGATACCAAGGCATTCCAAAGATCTGTTAAGATAAATGTTGAGTAGAGTGTACTGCATAGTGCAATTTAGACTCGAGACATTAGACGCATTAAACATGAAATACTTAAGAGGTCACTGATACAACAGCCTGAGAAATGCCAAATGTAATGTTCGGGTAACCCGTGATTGGGGTCCGTGGTAAGTGTGGTAACGTATGTCCGAGCAAAGCACGTTTTAAAAATCAATCACCTCCAAAAAAGAACCTTCGGACTGTCTCATGTAAGGGATAACAACCTGCAAAATAGTATGTAAAGAGAACCAATGAATCTCCAATGCTAAAAAGCGTATAGCAGTCTCGCAATCAACAGGATGTCTCCAATGACCGTGCCAGAATTTCTAAGAATGTGGCGGGCATGAAAATCCAAATTTGATATGCTTGAGAATAAATTGATTGTAAAATCTGATGGCAATACTCGATATCGCGTTTGCTACACTTTACACATGATAAACATGTATAGTTAAAAATCTAATATATTTATAAATATATATATATATATATAATAGAAATTGGTAGTTTGCTGTAAGCATTGCTGGGAGTAATAATAAGAGTTTTTAAAAAGGTTTAAGGCAATGCGAATATCCGGGTTGCTGGAAGCTGTGAAGAACAAAAACAGAACAAAACCGAAATAAGTCGGATATAGATCGAAAGGTTTGTTTATTTTTCTAGACAGCAAGGGTGTTAGTTTGTAATGTCCGGATTGTCAAGAATCAATTTGATATTTCGAGAGATTTTTTTTTTTTTTTTTCTTCTTCCTCTCCTTGTCAAAAATAAATAAAAGAAAAATCCCGGGTACCGAGAAAATGCCAGGAGCGCTGGGGGGTTAAACCGGAAGTGTTCAGAGTAAAGTATTCAGAGGAAAACTAAATAGATTCATTTTATTTATTTATTTTTTTTTTTTTTTTTTAAATATATATATATATATATACACCCATATATATATGTAATTGTCTGTTGTTTCTATTTATTTAATTTTTATTTTATTTATATGTTTACTATTATTGTTATTTGTTTTTGTTTTTTTGTTTTGTTTTTTTTTTCCGTATATAAACGTAGTTATTACTTATAGTATATATGTTTGTCAACAGGCTGATTCCGGCATTAGATTTTAAATGTGTGTTGATAGCTAATTATTTGTTGTCGGTGCAGTATATTAAAATTTAGTTATGTCTGGTTAAGTTTAATCCTTATTTATTGGTTTTAATTTATCTCTTAAATGCCTATTGTTTTAGTTATGGAAAGTTTGCTGGTTAAGGGGAGACAAATCTCTTATTTTTGGTATTCTGTTATTCTGTTAATTGGCTTTGTATGTTGAATTTATTTAACTAAAGTAATGGTCAATTCTTAGTATAACGGATATGATTTGTGCAAATAGTGTTTATTATGGGGGGGGGGTTATTATCTGGGGATGGGTTCGGGGGGGGGGGGGGGTAGGTTATATGATGAAGGTAGAATTTAATTCATGTCTTTGATTCAAAAATGGGCTAAGTTTGGAAATGAGAATAGCTTCCATCAGTCTTAGGTCGCCTAGGTTCCTGGTCGAGGCTAAAATGGAAACTTTTATGTCTTGTTGTGTAGTATTGCATGAGGAAGTATGTTTGAAGAAGGAAGATATATTTGTATTCATGTGTTCTTTTATACGTTGGTGTAATTGTCTTGTAGTATATCCAATATAGGAGTGGTTACAAATAGTGCATGATATATTGTATACACAGTTAGTGCGGTGGCATAGTCCAGTGGTAGGAATGGGACAATTGGCTAGTGAGCATGGTTCTTGGGTGCGTGTAGTGCGTTTTTTGGAAAGGTGTTGGCGTAAGGTGGTGCCGGTGTGGGTGAGTTGAATGTCTAGTTTTTCTTTATGTATTGCACTGCGGATGGCATTAGTGATTCTGTCGTTAAAGAAAGGTAGTTTTAGGAAGCATGTGTTGGAGAGTGTGTTGTGTCTGCGTGGTCTGGTCTTGCTGAGGTGGGTTATTGTGGAAGTGGGGTAGCCGTTGGTGATTAGGGTTTGATGGAAGTCTTTGGTGTGTTTAATTTTATTGGCAGTAGATGAGCATTTATTTTGTATGCGGGTAATTTCATTACGGGCATAGTCTAGTTTGGCTTTAAAGGGCAGGGCAGATTTAAAATGAACAAATAGGTTTTTACAGGCAGGTTTTCTGTAGAAGTTGGTCTGTATAGAACCGTCTTCTGTGATTTTGAGGTTGAAATCGAGGAGAGATAGTGAGCCGGAGTCGCTAGGGTGTTCAATAGTAAATTTTATATGGGGGTCGGTGTTGTTGAAAGTGTCGAAAATGCTGATAGCTTCTTCACGAGATGAGGTGAGGACAAGAATGTCATCTATGTATCTAGTGAAGAAGATATGTGAGTGGCAGGTGTTGAGGGCTTGTTGCTCGAGTCTGTCCATGTAGGATATGGCTAAGAGGCCAGACAGGCTAGAACCCATGGGAAGACCAGTAATCTGTTTAAATATGTGGTGTTGGAAGGTAAAATATGTATTGTTAATGATAATGTCTAGGAGTTGGTGTATGTCTTCAGGTGTTAACCCGAAGAGTTCTAAGTTATCGGAGGAAGAGATGTGGTCGGAGATGAGGTCAATGGCTGGGTGTGCGGGTATTGATGTGTATAGGGAAACAACATCGAGGCTAAATGTGTATTTGTTAGAGCTTAGCTGTTGTTGTTGGAGTAGGTTTAGTCTGCTAATGACTTGGTCAGAGCTGCTGACATGTGCAGGGAAGGTAGGGAGTAGTGGTTTCAGGAGTCTAGAAAGTAGCCAGGAGATTTTATATAATGGTCCTTCGACGCTGGAGACGATGGGCCTAATTTGAGTGTGATTGCTGGTCTTATGGGTTTTGATAAGGTGGTAGAAGGTAGGGAGCTTGCTATTTTTAGTAGTGAAATTAATTTTGTATTTCTTAGGGAGGTTGC
The DNA here is from genome assembly GCA_963556195.1 of Sepiola atlantica. NCBI lineage: Eukaryota > Metazoa > Mollusca > Cephalopoda > Sepiida > Sepiolidae > Sepiola > Sepiola atlantica. The sequence goes on along the minus strand of OY744515.1, from coordinate 167,872,555 downwards.
GTTTGGCGCAGATTTTAGACCAGGTATTGTTTATAGTATTTTGGATCTTAATGGCTGATATGTTAGGGGCAGGAGTGTATAATGTGTTATTGTCTAGGTGTTTTAGTGCAAGGGTGTTATAAGAGTCTTGCGAGACGACGCAGAATTCTTTGCCTTTATCGGAGGGTAGGTAGATTAAGCTTTATCTTTTAGTGTTTTAAGTGTAAGGCGTTGGGATCTGGTGATGTTAGGGGTGATGTGGTGTTGTTCTTGTTGCAGTATGGTAAAGATTCTTTGTTTTAATCTGGATAGAGTCTAGGTTGAAGCATTGGAGATAGACTCTCCGAGAAGCGTGCCAGACTCAGCTGCCAGATCACTTTCCTTAAGAGATGCCTTAAACATAATGTCATACCCAACACCATACGGAATATCCACTTACCTGCTTGCCTCCAACTCCCCAGACTCTATCCAACCCGTAAGTTCCTATACACCTACTGTATCAGGAACATCATAAAATTCCTACATTGCGAGCTACACAAAATCATCCGCAACATCACAGAGATGAAATCGTCTGACCCCGAATCAACTGACCAATCAGCACAGACCATATCCACATCTGTCGACCACGCCTATCTCCAATGCTTCAACCTAGAGAAGAATAGACTCCAACGGAAATTCACCTGGCTTTCATTAAAATACCCTCAACATCAAACACCTAGTGGAACAAATATCGACCACACACATGACCTTAACATTCCTCAAGCTACCCACACCCTAGTTACTGACCTCACCAACTCCCTTTCTACAGATGAAACAAATCTACTCAGCCTTGGCCCCAAATTCATTACTACCCAAAAACTGAACGACCATGCAAAATTCAATATAGAAACCCAATTCTGTAGAACAGCCTACCACCTGAAATGGCTCTCGGCATTCAATTCCAATACCCCTGACCACCCCAATAACACGAACAACCCTAACGAATCCTTCCCGGTTTACCAACTAGACCATCCTCTACACCCTCCACCCAGCAACCACCTACTCGACCACAAACTCACCAGATTAAAACAAAGAATCTTTACCATACTGCAACAAGAACAACACCACATCACCCCTAACATCACCAGATCCCAACGCCTTACACTTAAAACACTAAAAGATAAAGACTTAATCTACCTACCCTCCGATAAAGGCAAAGAATTCTGCGTCGTCTCGCAAGACTCTTATAACACCCTTGCACTAAAACACCTAGACAATAACACATTATACACTCCTGCCCCTAACATAGCAGCCATTAAGATCCAAAATACTATAAACAATACCTGGTCTAAAATCTGCGCCAAACGCAACCTCCCTAAGAAATACAAAATTAATTTCACTACTAAAAATAGCAAGCTCCCTACCTTCTACCACCTTATCAAAACCCATAAGACCAGCAATCACACTCAAATTAGGCCCATCGTCTCCAGCGTCGAAGGACCATTATATAAAATCTCCTGGCTACTTTCTAGACTCCTGAAACCACTACTCCCTACCTTCCCTGCACATGTCAGCAGCTCTGACCAAGTCATTAGCAGACTAAACCTACTCCAACAACAACAGCTAAGCTCTAACAAATACACATTTAGCCTCGATGTTGTTTCCCTATACACATCAATACCCGCACACCCAGCCATTGACCTCATCTCCGACCACATCTCTTCCTCCGATAACTTAGAACTCTTCGGGTTAACACCTGAAGACATACACCAACTCCTAGACATTATCATTAACAATACATATTTTACCTTCCAACACCACATATTTAAACAGATTACTGGTCTTCCCATGGGTTCTAGCCTGTCTGGCCTCTTAGCCATATCCTACATGGACAGACTCGAGCAACAAGCCCTCAACACCTGCCACTCACATATCTTCTTCACTAGATACATAGATGACATTCTTGTCCTCACCTCATCTCGTGAAGAAGCTATCAGCATTTTCGACACTTTCAACAACACCGACCCCCATATAAAATTTACTATTGAACACCCTAGCGACTCCGGCTCACTATCTCTCCTCGATTTCAACCTCAAAATCACAGAAGACGGTTCTATACAGACCAACTTCTACAGAAAACCTGCCTGTAAAAACCTATTTGTTCATTTTAAATCTGCCCTGCCCCTTAAAGCCAAACTAGACTATGCCCGTAATGAAATTACCCGCATACAAAATAAATGCTCATCTACTGCCAATAAAATTAAACACACCAAAGACTTCCATCAAACCCTAATCACCAACGGCTACCCCACTTCCACAATAACCCACCTCAGCAAGACCAGACCACGCAGACACAACACACTCTCCAACACATGCTTCCTAAAACTACCTTTCTTTAACGACAGAATCACTAATGCCATCCGCAGTGCAATACATAAAGAAAAACTAGACATTCAACTCACCCACACCGGCACCACCTTACGCCAACACCTTTCCAAAAAACGCACTACACGCACCCAAGAACCATGCTCACTAGCCAATTGTCCCATTCCTACCACTGGACTATGCCACCGCACTAACTGTGTATACAATATATCATGCACTATTTGTAACCACTCCTATATTGGATATACTACAAGACAATTACACCAACGTATAAAAGAACACATGAATACAAATATATCTTCCTTCTTCAAACATACTTCCTCATGCAATACTACACAACAAGACATAAAAGTTTCCATTTTAGCCTCGACCAGGAACCTAGGCGACCTAAGACTGATGGAAGCTATTCTCATTTCCAAACTTAGCCCATTTTTGAATCAAAGACATGAATTAAATTCTACCTTCATCATATAACCTACCCCCCCCCGAACCCATCCCCAGATAATAACCCCCCCCCCATAATAAACACTATTTGCACAAATCATATCCGTTATACTAAGAATTGACCATTACTTTAGTTAAATAAATTCAACATACAAAGCCAATTAACAGAATAACAGAATACCAAAAATAAGAGATTTGTCTCCCCTTAACCAGCAAACTTTCCATAACTAAAACAATAGGCATTTAAGAGATAAATTAAAACCAATAAATAAGGATTAAACTTAACCAGACATAACTAAATTTTAATATACTGCACCGACAACAAATAATTAGCTATCAACACACATTTAAAATCTAATGCCGGAATCAGCCTGTTGACAAACATATATACTATAAGTAATAACTACGTTTATATACGGAAAAAAAAAAAAAAAAAAAAACAAACAAATAACAATAATAGTAAACATATAAATAAAATAAAAATTAAATAAATAGAAACAACAGACAATTACATATATATATGGGTGTATATATATATATATATATATTTAAAAAAAATAAATAAATAAATAAATAAATAAAATGAATCTATTTAGTTTTCCTCTGAATACTTTACTCTGAACACTTCCGGTTTAACCCCCCAGCGCTCCTGGCATTTTCTCGGTACCCGGGATTTTTCTTTTATTTATTTTTGACAAGGAGAGGAAGAAGAAAAAAAAAAAAAAAAATCTCTCGAAATATCAAATTGATTCTTGACAATCCGGACATTACAAACTAACACCCTTGCTGTCTAGAAAAATAAACAAACCTTTCGATCTATATCCGACTTATTTCGGTTTTGTTCTGTTTTTGTTCTTCACAGCTTCCAGCAACCCGGATATTCGCATTGCCTTAAACCTTTTTAAAAACTCTTATTATTACTCCCAGCAATGCTTACAGCAAACTACCAATTTCTATTAACCCTACGTCTAGGCCAGACACAGTTTGCACTAATTAAAAGACTATTCCGACTCTCCGAGAAGCGTGCCAGACTCAGCTGCCAGATCACTTTCCTTAAGAGATGCCTTAAACATAATGTCATACCCAACACCATACGGAATATCCACTTACCTGCTTGCCTCCAACTCCCCAGACTCTATCCAACCCGTAAGTTCCTATACACCTACTGTATCAGGAACATCATAAAATTCCTACATTGCGAGCTACACAAAATCATCCGCAACATCACAGAGATGAAATCGTCTGACCCCGAATCAACTGACCAATCAGCACAGACCATATCCACATCTGTCGACCACGCCTATCTCCAATGCTTCAACCTAGAGAAGAATAGACTCCAACGGAAATTCACCTGGCTTTCATTAAAATACCCTCAACATCAAACACCTAGTGGAACAAATATCGACCACACACATGACCTTAACATTCCTCAAGCTACCCACACCCTAGTTACTGACCTCACCAACTCCCTTTCTACAGATGAAACAAATCTACTCAGCCTTGGCCCCAAATTCATTACTACCCAAAAACTGAACGACCATGCAAAATTCAATATAGAAACCCAATTCTGTAGAACAGCCTACCACCTGAAATGGCTCTCGGCATTCAATTCCAATACCCCTGACCACCCCAATAACACGAACAACCCTAACGAATCCTTCCCGGTTTACCAACTAGACCATCCTCTACACCCTCCACCCAGCAACCACCTACTCGACCACAAACTCACCAGATTAAAACAAAGAATCTTTACCATACTGCAACAAGAACAACACCACATCACCCCTAACATCACCAGATCCCAACGCCTTACACTTAAAACACTAAAAGATAAAGACTTAATCTACCTACCCTCCGATAAAGGCAAAGAATTCTGCGTCGTCTCGCAAGACTCTTATAACACCCTTGCACTAAAACACCTAGACAATAACACATTATACACTCCTGCCCCTAACATAGCAGCCATTAAGATCCAAAATACTATAAACAATACCTGGTCTAAAATCTGCGCCAAACGCAACCTCCCTAAGAAATACAAAATTAATTTCACTACTAAAAATAGCAAGCTCCCTACCTTCTACCACCTTATCAAAACCCATAAGACCAGCAATCACACTCAAATTAGGCCCATCGTCTCCAGCGTCGAAGGACCATTATATAAAATCTCCTGGCTACTTTCTAGACTCCTGAAACCACTACTCCCTACCTTCCCTGCACATGTCAGCAGCTCTGACCAAGTCATTAGCAGACTAAACCTACTCCAACAACAACAGCTAAGCTCTAACAAATACACATTTAGCCTCGATGTTGTTTCCCTATACACATCAATACCCGCACACCCAGCCATTGACCTCATCTCCGACCACATCTCTTCCTCCGATAACTTAGAACTCTTCGGGTTAACACCTGAAGACATACACCAACTCCTAGACATTATCATTAACAATACATATTTTACCTTCCAACACCACATATTTAAACAGATTACTGGTCTTCCCATGGGTTCTAGCCTGTCTGGCCTCTTAGCCATATCCTACATGGACAGACTCGAGCAACAAGCCCTCAACACCTGCCACTCACATATCTTCTTCACTAGATACATAGATGACATTCTTGTCCTCACCTCATCTCGTGAAGAAGCTATCAGCATTTTCGACACTTTCAACAACACCGACCCCCATATAAAATTTACTATTGAACACCCTAGCGACTCCGGCTCACTATCTCTCCTCGATTTCAACCTCAAAATCACAGAAGACGGTTCTATACAGACCAACTTCTACAGAAAACCTGCCTGTAAAAACCTATTTGTTCATTTTAAATCTGCCCTGCCCCTTAAAGCCAAACTAGACTATGCCCGTAATGAAATTACCCGCATACAAAATAAATGCTCATCTACTGCCAATAAAATTAAACACACCAAAGACTTCCATCAAACCCTAATCACCAACGGCTACCCCACTTCCACAATAACCCACCTCAGCAAGACCAGACCACGCAGACACAACACACTCTCCAACACATGCTTCCTAAAACTACCTTTCTTTAACGACAGAATCACTAATGCCATCCGCAGTGCAATACATAAAGAAAAACTAGACATTCAACTCACCCACACCGGCACCACCTTACGCCAACACCTTTCCAAAAAACGCACTACACGCACCCAAGAACCATGCTCACTAGCCAATTGTCCCATTCCTACCACTGGACTATGCCACCGCACTAACTGTGTATACAATATATCATGCACTATTTGTAACCACTCCTATATTGGATATACTACAAGACAATTACACCAACGTATAAAAGAACACATGAATACAAATATATCTTCCTTCTTCAAACATACTTCCTCATGCAATACTACACAACAAGACATAAAAGTTTCCATTTTAGCCTCGACCAGGAACCTAGGCGACCTAAGACTGATGGAAGCTATTCTCATTTCCAAACTTAGCCCATTTTTGAATCAAAGACATGAATTAAATTCTACCTTCATCATATAACCTACCCCCCCCCCCGAACCCATCCCCAGATAATAACCCCCCCCCCCATAATAAACACTATTTGCACAAATCATATCCGTTATACTAAGAATTGACCATTACTTTAGTTAAATAAATTCAACATACAAAGCCAATTAACAGAATAACAGAATACCAAAAATAAGAGATTTGTCTCCCCTTAACCAGCAAACTTTCCATAACTAAAACAATAGGCATTTAAGAGATAAATTAAAACCAATAAATAAGGATTAAACTTAACCAGACATAACTAAATTTTAATATACTGCACCGACAACAAATAATTAGCTATCAACACACATTTAAAATCTAATGCCGGAATCAGCCTGTTGACAAACATATATACTATAAGTAATAACTACGTTTATATACGGAAAAAAAAAAAAAAAAAAAAAAAAAAAACAAATAACAATAATAGTAAACATATAAATAAAATAAAAATTAAATAAATAGAAACAACAGACAATTACATATATATATGGGTGTATATATATATATATATATTTAAAAAAAAAAAAAAAATAAATAAATAAATAAAATGAATCTATTTAGTTTTCCTCTGAATACTTTACTCTGAACACTTCCGGTTTAACCCCCCAGCGCTCCTGGCATTTTCTCGGTACCCGGGATTTTTCTTTTATTTATTTTTGACAAGGAGAGGAAGAAGAAAAAAAAAAAAAAAAAATCTCTCGAAATATCAAATTGATTCTTGACAATCCGGACATTACAAACTAACACCCTTGCTGTCTAGAAAAATAAACAAACCTTTCGATCTATATCCGACTTATTTCGGTTTTGTTCTGTTTTTGTTCTTCACAGCTTCCAGCAACCCGGATATTCGCATTGCCTTAAACCTTTTTAAAAACTCTTATTATTACTCCCAGCAATGCTTACAGCAAACTACCAATTTCTATTAACCCTACGTCTAGGCCAGACACAGTTTGCACTAATTAAAAGACTATTCCGACTCTCCGAGAAGCGTGCCAGACTCAGCTGCCAGATCACTTTCCTTAAGAGATGCCTTAAACATAATGTCATACCCAACACCATACGGAATATCCACTTACCTGCTTGCCTCCAACTCCCCAGACTCTATCCAACCCGTAAGTTCCTATACACCTACTGTATCAGGAACATCATAAAATTCCTACATTGCGAGCTACACAAAATCATCCGCAACATCACAGAGATGAAATCGTCTGACCCCGAATCAACTGACCAATCAGCACAGACCATATCCACATCTGTCGACCACGCCTATCTCCAATGCTTCAACCTAGAGAAGAATAGACTCCAACGGAAATTCACCTGGCTTTCATTAAAATACCCTCAACATCAAACACCTAGTGGAACAAATATCGACCACACACATGACCTTAACATTCCTCAAGCTACCCACACCCTAGTTACTGACCTCACCAACTCCCTTTCTACAGATGAAACAAATCTACTCAGCCTTGGCCCCAAATTCATTACTACCCAAAAACTGAACGACCATGCAAAATTCAATATAGAAACCCAATTCTGTAGAACAGCCTACCACCTGAAATGGCTCTCGGCATTCAATTCCAATACCCCTGACCACCCCAATAACACGAACAACCCTAACGAATCCTTCCCGGTTTACCAACTAGACCATCCTCTACACCCTCCACCCAGCAACCACCTACTCGACCACAAACTCACCAGATTAAAACAAAGAATCTTTACCATACTGCAACAAGAACAACACCACATCACCCCTAACATCACCAGATCCCAACGCCTTACACTTAAAACACTAAAAGATAAAGACTTAATCTACCTACCCTCCGATAAAGGCAAAGAATTCTGCGTCGTCTCGCAAGACTCTTATAACACCCTTGCACTAAAACACCTAGACAATAACACATTATACACTCCTGCCCCTAACATAGCAGCCATTAAGATCCAAAATACTATAAACAATACCTGGTCTAAAATCTGCGCCAAACGCAACCTCCCTAAGAAATACAAAATTAATTTCACTACTAAAAATAGCAAGCTCCCTACCTTCTACCACCTTATCAAAACCCATAAGACCAGCAATCACACTCAAATTAGGCCCATCGTCTCCAGCGTCGAAGGACCATTATATAAAATCTCCTGGCTACTTTCTAGACTCCTGAAACCACTACTCCCTACCTTCCCTGCACATGTCAGCAGCTCTGACCAAGTCATTAGCAGACTAAACCTACTCCAACAACAACAGCTAAGCTCTAACAAATACACATTTAGCCTCGATGTTGTTTCCCTATACACATCAATACCCGCACACCCAGCCATTGACCTCATCTCCGACCACATCTCTTCCTCCGATAACTTAGAACTCTTCGGGTTAACACCTGAAGACATACACCAACTCCTAGACATTATCATTAACAATACATATTTTACCTTCCAACACCACATATTTAAACAGATTACTGGTCTTCCCATGGGTTCTAGCCTGTCTGGCCTCTTAGCCATATCCTACATGGACAGACTCGAGCAACAAGCCCTCAACACCTGCCACTCACATATCTTCTTCACTAGATACATAGATGACATTCTTGTCCTCACCTCATCTCGTGAAGAAGCTATCAGCATTTTCGACACTTTCAACAACACCGACCCCCATATAAAATTTACTATTGAACACCCTAGCGACTCCGGCTCACTATCTCTCCTCGATTTCAACCTCAAAATCACAGAAGACGGTTCTATACAGACCAACTTCTACAGAAAACCTGCCTGTAAAAACCTATTTGTTCATTTTAAATCTGCCCTGCCCCTTAAAGCCAAACTAGACTATGCCCGTAATGAAATTACCCGCATACAAAATAAATGCTCATCTACTGCCAATAAAATTAAACACACCAAAGACTTCCATCAAACCCTAATCACCAACGGCTACCCCACTTCCACAATAACCCACCTCAGCAAGACCAGACCACGCAGACACAACACACTCTCCAACACATGCTTCCTAAAACTACCTTTCTTTAACGACAGAATCACTAATGCCATCCGCAGTGCAATACATAAAGAAAAACTAGACATTCAACTCACCCACACCGGCACCACCTTACGCCAACACCTTTCCAAAAAACGCACTACACGCACCCAAGAACCATGCTCACTAGCCAATTGTCCCATTCCTACCACTGGACTATGCCACCGCACTAACTGTGTATACAATATATCATGCACTATTTGTAACCACTCCTATATTGGATATACTACAAGACAATTACACCAACGTATAAAAGAACACATGAATACAAATATATCTTCCTTCTTCAAACATACTTCCTCATGCAATACTACACAACAAGACATAAAAGTTTCCATTTTAGCCTCGACCAGGAACCTAGGCGACCTAAGACTGATGGAAGCTATTCTCATTTCCAAACTTAGCCCATTTTTGAATCAAAGACATGAATTAAATTCTACCTTCATCATATAACCTACCCCCCCCCCGAACCCATCCCCAGATAATAACCCCCCCCCCATAATAAACACTATTTGCACAAATCATATCCGTTATACTAAGAATTGACCATTACTTTAGTTAAATAAATTCAACATACAAAGCCAATTAACAGAATAACAGAATACCAAAAATAAGAGATTTGTCTCCCCTTAACCAGCAAACTTTCCATAACTAAAACAATAGGCATTTAAGAGATAAATTAAAACCAATAAATAAGGATTAAACTTAACCAGACATAACTAAATTTTAATATACTGCACCGACAACAAATAATTAGCTATCAACACACATTTAAAATCTAATGCCGGAATCAGCCTGTTGACAAACATATATACTATAAGTAATAACTACGTTTATATACGGAAAAAAAAAAAAAAAAAAAAAAAAAAAACAAATAACAATAATAGTAAACATATAAATAAAATAAAAATTAAATAAATAGAAACAACAGACAATTACATATATATATGGGTGTATATATATATATATATATTTAAAAAAAAAAAATAAATAAATAAATAAATAAAATGAATCTATTTAGTTTTCCTCTGAATACTTTACTCTGAACACTTCCGGTTTAACCCCCCAGCGCTCCTGGCATTTTCTCGGTACCCGGGATTTTTCTTTTATTTATTTTTGACAAGGAGAGGAAGAAGAAAAAAAAAAAAAAAAAATCTCTCGAAATATCAAATTGATTCTTGACAATCCGGACATTACAAACTAACACCCTTGCTGTCTAGAAAAATAAACAAACCTTTCGATCTATATCCGACTTATTTCGGTTTTGTTCTGTTTTTGTTCTTCACAGCTTCCAGCAACCCGGATATTCGCATTGCCTTAAACCTTTTTAAAAACTCTTATTATTACTCCCAGCAATGCTTACAGCAAACTACCAATTTCTATTAACCCTACGTCTAGGCCAGACACAGTTTGCACTAATTAAAAGACTATTCCGACTCTCCGAGAAGCGTGCCAGACTCAGCTGCCAGATCACTTTCCTTAAGAGATGCCTTAAACATAATGTCATACCCAACACCATACGGAATATCCACTTACCTGCTTGCCTCCAACTCCCCAGACTCTATCCAACCCGTAAGTTCCTATACACCTACTGTATCAGGAACATCATAAAATTCCTACATTGCGAGCTACACAAAATCATCCGCAACATCACAGAGATGAAATCGTCTGACCCCGAATCAACTGACCAATCAGCACAGACCATATCCACATCTGTCGACCACGCCTATCTCCAATGCTTCAACCTAGAGAAGAATAGACTCCAACGGAAATTCACCTGGCTTTCATTAAAATACCCTCAACATCAAACACCTAGTGGAACAAATATCGACCACACACATGACCTTAACATTCCTCAAGCTACCCACACCCTAGTTACTGACCTCACCAACTCCCTTTCTACAGATGAAACAAATCTACTCAGCCTTGGCCCCAAATTCATTACTACCCAAAAACTGAACGACCATGCAAAATTCAATATAGAAACCCAATTCTGTAGAACAGCCTACCACCTGAAATGGCTCTCGGCATTCAATTCCAATACCCCTGACCACCCCAATAACACGAACAACCCTAACGAATCCTTCCCGGTTTACCAACTAGACCATCCTCTACACCCTCCACCCAGCAACCACCTACTCGACCACAAACTCACCAGATTAAAACAAAGAATCTTTACCATACTGCAACAAGAACAACACCACATCACCCCTAACATCACCAGATCCCAACGCCTTACACTTAAAACACTAAAAGATAAAGACTTAATCTACCTACCCTCCGATAAAGGCAAAGAATTCTGCGTCGTCTCGCAAGACTCTTATAACACCCTTGCACTAAAACACCTAGACAATAACACATTATACACTCCTGCCCCTAACATAGCAGCCATTAAGATCCAAAATACTATAAACAATACCTGGTCTAAAATCTGCGCCAAACGCAACCTCCCTAAGAAATACAAAATTAATTTCACTACTAAAAATAGCAAGCTCCCTACCTTCTACCACCTTATCAAAACCCATAAGACCAGCAATCACACTCAAATTAGGCCCATCGTCTCCAGCGTCGAAGGACCATTATATAAAATCTCCTGGCTACTTTCTAGACTCCTGAAACCACTACTCCCTACCTTCCCTGCACATGTCAGCAGCTCTGACCAAGTCATTAGCAGACTAAACCTACTCCAACAACAACAGCTAAGCTCTAACAAATACACATTTAGCCTCGATGTTGTTTCCCTATACACATCAATACCCGCACACCCAGCCATTGACCTCATCTCCGACCACATCTCTTCCTCCGATAACTTAGAACTCTTCGGGTTAACACCTGAAGACATACACCAACTCCTAGACATTATCATTAACAATACATATTTTACCTTCCAACACCACATATTTAAACAGATTACTGGTCTTCCCATGGGTTCTAGCCTGTCTGGCCTCTTAGCCATATCCTACATGGACAGACTCGAGCAACAAGCCCTCAACACCTGCCACTCACATATCTTCTTCACTAGATACATAGATGACATTCTTGTCCTCACCTCATCTCGTGAAGAAGCTATCAGCATTTTCGACACTTTCAACAACACCGACCCCCATATAAAATTTACTATTGAACACCCTAGCGACTCCGGCTCACTATCTCTCCTCGATTTCAACCTCAAAATCACAGAAGACGGTTCTATACAGACCAACTTCTACAGAAAACCTGCCTGTAAAAACCTATTTGTTCATTTTAAATCTGCCCTGCCCCTTAAAGCCAAACTAGACTATGCCCGTAATGAAATTACCCGCATACAAAATAAATGCTCATCTACTGCCAATAAAATTAAACACACCAAAGACTTCCATCAAACCCTAATCACCAACGGCTACCCCACTTCCACAATAACCCACCTCAGCAAGACCAGACCACGCAGACACAACACACTCTCCAACACATGCTTCCTAAAACTACCTTTCTTTAACGACAGAATCACTAATGCCATCCGCAGTGCAATACATAAAGAAAAACTAGACATTCAACTCACCCACACCGGCACCACCTTACGCCAACACCTTTCCAAAAAACGCACTACACGCACCCAAGAACCATGCTCACTAGCCAATTGTCCCATTCCTACCACTGGACTATGCCACCGCACTAACTGTGTATACAATATATCATGCACTATTTGTAACCACTCCTATATTGGATATACTACAAGACAATTACACCAACGTATAAAAGAACACATGAATACAAATATATCTTCCTTCTTCAAACATACTTCCTCATGCAATACTACACAACAAGACATAAAAGTTTCCATTTTAGCCTCGACCAGGAACCTAGGCGACCTAAGACTGATGGAAGCTATTCTCATTTCCAAACTTAGCCCATTTTTGAATCAAAGACATGAATTAAATTCTACCTTCATCATATAACCTACCCCCCCCCCCGAACCCATCCCCAGATAATAACCCCCCCCCCATAATAAACACTATTTGCACAAATCATATCCGTTATACTAAGAATTGACCATTACTTTAGTTAAATAAATTCAACATACAAAGCCAATTAACAGAATAACAGAATACCAAAAATAAGAGATTTGTCTCCCCTTAACCAGCAAACTTTCCATAACTAAAACAATAGGCATTTAAGAGATAAATTAAAACCAATAAATAAGGATTAAACTTAACCAGACATAACTAAATTTTAATATACTGCACCGACAACAAATAATTAGCTATCAACACACATTTAAAATCTAATGCCGGAATCAGCCTGTTGACAAACATATATACTATAAGTAATAACTACGTTTATATACGGAAAAAAAAAACAAAAAAACAAAAAACAAATAACAATAATAGTAAACATATAAATAAAATAAAAATTAAATAAATAGAAACAACAGACAATTACATATATATATGGGTGTATATATATATATATATATTTAAAAAAAAAAATAAATAAATAAATAAATAAAATGAATCTATTTAGTTTTCCTCTGAATACTTTACTCTGAACACTTCCGGTTTAACCCCCCAGCGCTCCTGGCATTTTCTCGGTACCCGGGATTTTTCTTTTATTTATTTTTGACAAGGAGAGGAAGAAGAAAAAAAAAAAAAAAAAAAATCTCTCGAAATATCAAATTGATTCTTGACAATCCGGACATTACAAACTAACACCCTTGCTGTCTAGAAAAATAAACAAACCTTTCGATCTATATCCGACTTATTTCGGTTTTGTTCTGTTTTTGTTCTTCACAGCTTCCAGCAACCCGGATATTCGCATTGCCTTAAACCTTTTTAAAAACTCTTATTATATATATATATATATATATTTATAAATATATATATATATATATATATATATATATATATATATATATATATATATATATATTCACGTTTAAACACACCTAATGCCGTTCTTACAATAATCATAGCCGTAATAGTTAAACATCTAATATATATAAATACATATATATATATATATATATATATATATATATATATATATATATATATATATATATATATATATATATATATATATACAAAGGGAACTGACAGACCAAGTCACTTTATAGCCGAATAAAACTTAGTGTATATTCTTATAGGTTTAGGCGGTCATTCTCCTAGAATGTCTTCTTCCTTTTGGTCAATCCTGGCGAAGTTGCACCAGTTCATACGTTCGCGGTGTTGGATTTCTAACCATAAGCTTACTTCGTGCCTGATGTTTTTTTGAATAATTATCAATTAAATTATTGATATGAAAAACTCCGGACTAAATATTGTCCGATATTTAGCATAATAATCAGTTACACGTTGAAACTACCCAGTTGCATTCAGTTCATCAAACTAGGGATAATATATTACAGAAACAGAATTATACAAATAAATCATATTGTCCGTATATGCTAATAATATATGCTTATAATACAAGTGATTTCAAATGTTATTTACAACTTATGATAATAGAAGTTTTTTTCATAAACATCAGTGACAATGTAGCGAAGAGGTTCATCGCAGTTCAATTCATGGTTTAATCTATACGGTTTACCACCTAACAGTCTTATCTTCAGCGTGACAGCAATGCCAATGTAAATATTACAATCAAATATTGCAGCGACTGTTATTGATATTTTTATAAAAACCGAAGCACCACTTTTATTTACCCATAGGAAGATTAAAACCAAGTTATAATCATAGTAAACCTTTGGTCAAGAATCTTATTCCAATTTTGATCAAAATTTATTACATGATTTTTATTCCAGAATATTTCTAAAAAATAAAGCGTAAAATATTTTGCTTATTTTGTGTTTAATAATTTAAATTCAAATCTTACATATCTGAGTTTTTAAGTTAGACGGTGTGTCTCATTATGTCATATAACCCTTTTTAAAATAGTCCATAGAAACTGGAATCAGAGAATATGAATAAATTATTAAATGTGTAATACCATTATTTAAGTTTCACAAAAATCGTAGAAATCTAAATTCTCACTAATAGCGTCTATTCTCTATTTATCTCGTGTGTATGAAACTAGATCCAATTAAGTATAACCCATATTTGTACTTTTTACGCCTAACAGCTATGTTCAAAAATTCGCAATCTTCTTGAAATGCTAAACTAAAAGAAGAGCTGCCGTCTATTGGTTATAGCGGTTTTCTCATAACTATCCAGTGTGGCTGTTGTAACATGAGTTAAACTATGTCTAACATCAGTTAACCGTTCTGACATGAGACAGTCATTTATTTTTTTCAGTGAACGGTTAAAAATGTATGACCTAAAGTTCACTTTTTCTAACCGATCAACTGGCAAGCCGAACTGGGGAAGTATGCAGTTCAAAGGAACAAACACGAAAGACAAAATTGAAAATTGGTTTTAAAATGCTAAATCGCGGCCATAATGATAAATACTTTTTTATTTCAATTTTTATTGATTTTCTGTTCATTATTTCTTAATTCATTTCCGAAATGATGGCAGTTAAATCGATAATTGCTAATATAAATGCAGCCCGTTTTTAAATACTGAAAAGTCAAACGTATGTCGATGCTGAAATATTAATATTCAAATTAGTTCTTAATTGCAAAGATTGAAAACGATTATTAATTTATTTTGTGTTCCATCGGAAAGACTGGAACGAATATTTTTTTCATTCTAATCGAAACTTAAGAAAAATAAATATTGGCTTTGAATGTATGAAATCTTAAAAGAAGCAAAATGTAAAATTAACCGCATGTATTATTCAATAGGCACAACAATAATATAACATCGGAGAATATAGGCCCGATACCCCCCCCCCTCATTCTATAATAAAGACCAATGTCTATTAATTTTCATATAAATAAATGTATGCATTTCTATGCCGTCACGAACATATTAGCGAGTAAAACACGTACATTTTTGTAGTCTATGTACGAAACAATTTCATGTAGCAAGGGCAGGCGGAGTCGAGAAAGTAAATAGCAAGTCAGGCAACAACGTTAGACTTACGTGCCCGCCTAAAGTGAATTCGGAAAAAAAATCCTCTACTCTATAATAATAAGACAACGGAAGGTGTTTTTTCTTCTTTAGGTCATAAGAATTGATAATTATAATTAATATATCACAAAATTAAATTACTGACTAATTCTATGATTTAGTGTGAAGATTTCAGTAATATATCAAGATAAATAGCGAGTTTTAACACTGGCGAAGCTTACGTTGCTTCTATCAGTGTCAACGGAAAGAACACACTAATAATACGGTTTAAGTGACAGCCACACTTCTCAAATGAGCTGACTCTTTAAAGCATTCCTATTGTCTTAATTAGTGATCATGACATATTGTCTACTTGTTGCTCACACGACTGTTATACTCGGCGAAGATCCGTTCTCGACACACCAGGAGTTATTGTGGCGCCTCAATGCTCACATTTCGGAGTGAGATATTAATCAGGCGTCGGAAGTGCATCTCCCAAGACATTACCCCTGGCAATTGTAGAAACAATATTTTATTGTAGATCGCCTGATGCGCCTTTACGGCTAAATGACGGGGTGTCTGTTCATGGAATTTTACAGAACAAGAATGTGCTACGAGAACGCTGGCCTTTTCCACTAAGTTTCAAAAAATGTGTTGTTTCTTCCTATTATGTGGAGTGAGTAAAAATTGCTCGCTCCAGTGGCGTTTCCAAATCCTCTTGTGTTGGGGAGATATATGGTCCGGCTCAGTCCTTAGATGATGCATCTTCAAACGTATGATCGTTTTTCTTTGATGAGGTTTTGGTTTGTTGCGAACCTTCTGAAGCGGCCCTTCCTGAGACTGTTAACGGATCCGTTCATAGTTATTTATGCAGGGCCTAAATTCACCTCGGGTGCGCTGTTCTTTTTTACACCACCTTCGGGCCTAGTGTTGCATCATACAATCTGTGAATGAAGTAAATTCAGCTGAATTCCACATCTTTTCGCACATGAAATACTCTTCAATGATTTCATGCATTGAAATTAAAGTTTCAGAGTTATTCAGTATGTTCGCTTTGTTTTAAGGTAAGTTTTGGAATATATGTATGTTTTAGAAATTCAATACAATGGCTTCATATTAATGGAAAGTACTTGAAACACGTGTTATGTCTTTAGTGTCCAATAATTATTTACTTTCAAACTATTATTGGTCCCCCGATACATAAAATCGGAGGACCTATGTTTTGAGGCATTTCCGTCCGTCCGTCCGTCCGTCCGTCCGTCCGTCCGTCCGTCCGTCCGTTCGGACTTTTCTCCGCAATCATCCATTGAAATTCTTTGAAATCTTGCATGAAGTTGTAACTTTTGTCAGGTTAGAAAGTGACATTCTCCGATTTTTGAAAAAAAACAGGCCCCAAAATGGCTAAAAAATGACATTTTTTCACCCATAACTTTTCATCTATCTATTCAATTCCTCTGAAACTTGGCCAAAATATGAAGGCAATTGTTCCTAATAGAACATAAGTATCGCTGACCTTGGAAAAAATCTGGTTCGTGCCCAGAGGGGGGCAAAACCCCCTAAAATGGCAAAACATGACCTTTTCCTCTCATAACGTTTAATCCATCCACTCAATTTTTGTGAAACTTGGCCAAAATGTAGAGGCAATTGTTGTGGATATAAAATCAGCATTCTTGACCTCAGAAAAATCCTGGTTCGCGCCCCCAGGGGGTCAGAGGGGGGGTAAAAATTGTCCCAAATTGCCCAATAAGGACGCTTTCTGCCTTATATATCATGATCCATATATTACATTTTCCTGAAACTTGGCCAACATGTGAATACAATAGTCCGAACTATAAAATTGATAATATCTCCAACCCTAGAAGAGTTCTGGTTCCCCTTCCCCTGCGGGCCTGCGCTGACAAAGTTGGACATAGTCATTTTTCGGGAAAATTTTTTGACATTGTTTTCACACAAAAATCATTTCTACCAATTACAAATCATTCCTGACACTATTTCAACACCCAAAAATGTGGCATGAAGTTGTAACTTTGGGCAGGTTAGAAAGTGACATTCTCCGATTTTTGAAAAAAAATCCAGTTATGCCCCTTGGGGGTCAAAAGCCCCGAAATGGTTAAAAATGACATTTGTTGGCCCATAACTTTTTATCCATCCATTCAATTTCTCTGAAACTTGTCCAATATATGTAGTCGATTGTTCCTAATAGAAAATAGGTATCGCTGACCTTAGTAACAATCTGGTTCGCGGCTCTAGGGGGTCAAAAGCCCTCTAACATGGCAAAAAAATGACCCTGTTCTCCCATAACGTTTGATCCATCCATTCAATTTTTCTGAAACTTGGCCAAAATGTAGAGGCAATTGTTCTTGATATACAATGAGCATCCTTGACCTGAGAAAACTTCTGGTTCGCGCCCCCAGGGGATAAAAGGGGGGTCAAAAATCGACTCACATACAGAGTTGTGTTTTCACTTATATAAAATCATAACTTTGTTTAAAACAACATGGTGTCGACTGTTCAGCCCCGTTATACGCACTTTTTTCGACTTTTGTTAAATTCATTTTTTATTTATTTTTCGTATTACCACCCGGACTAAGGGTTAGTAGTAGGAAGGGTGCGTGTTTTTTGGGGGGTGGGGGGCGGAAAATTATGTAATTTTGGCAAGGTAGGTAAATTATGAAATTAATTACGTATGGAATAAATATCGAAGTAATTCAATCATTTACAAAATATTAAAATGGCCGACATTCTTACGAAGAATCCGATAGGCATTATTATGGATACTCTCGTAATAGGATTTTAATTTAATATTTTTTATCAACATAAATAATAATTGGATGTCATGTGATACCTCTGCAGCGCAGTAATTATCACGTAGTGCGCTGATCTGGTCAATGTCCTTATCACCACTTGATTGAGTAGAACTATATTCAGTTGACAATTCAACAGATAATACCAGAACTGTGTTCTTCAAACAAACATAATTTTTTCGGCAATATTCTATATTTAGATGCGTCATTATTGTGATGTTAAATTTGTAATATATTTCAATTTTTAATGAACACTGAATTTATGATTTGTTTCTTACAAAACAGAATATACACTCCGTTACACCTTCCACTAACCCTAGATCCATGGGGCAACAAATTAATATTTATGAAAACAAATTAACTTTTATTTGCAAAATAATCCGTAAAATTCAAACAACAAATTAATATTTGCAAAATATTTTTTATAAGTAATAGACAAAAACAGACAAATTAATATTTGTACAGTGGATATATTTTTGCTGTCATAGATTTGAAAAACAGACAAAAGTACTCGATAAAATTTGGCAATCATTTTGATAGGTATATATATATACATATATATATATATATATACATATGTATATATACATACATATATATACATATATATATACATATATATATATACATATATATATATATACTTATATATATATACACATATATATATAATATATATACATACATATATATACATATATATACACATATATATATACATATATATATGTATATATATATATATATATATATATATATATATATATATATATATATATATATATATATATATAGGGTACGAACTTATAATCTAGTGGGGTTTTTTAGCGATTTTATTGTTTTCGATCTAGCGGGTTTTGAAAATCTCAGTTGCCAACAATGACGAAAAGTTAAAAATCTAGCGATTTTCTGGCGATTTTTCTTTCTCAATCTTGCTGGTTTTGAAAATCTCAGTTGGCAACACTGACGAGGCACCAAATGTAATTGCTATCATTATTACGACTACTACAAGTGACAAAACAAGGAAGACGAGGAACAAAAGCGTGTCATTACTTAAATACTGAATTGTCTATAAAATAATGATATTAAGTGTATATATAATTGTTATAAACACTTGCTTGTATGAACATTAAAAAAGGGTAAAGTTCTGCTAAAGTCCCAACGTCCGGTTTACGATGAAAAAAATCTTAATACTACAGGTTAACGAATTAGGTGAGATATTTTAATTTACTTATGCAAATATTTATGCATATGATATTTTTAGCAAGAGAACTTCGTTTATATATCGTTTGCTAAACAGAACAAAGAGCGAACTGTTTCCTCAACGTGCGTTTATTATTCCCTTTGCGTATCTTTTAAAATAGCCCTCCAAAACGCGAGTCGGGTTCAAAAAAAGTTGTAGAACGTGGTCAAAAAATGAATATGCAACAAATAAATGCGACGTACGTCTAGAATGGAGATGTTCCTAGGTAGTTATTCCATTTTGTATTTTTACGTAGGATAAATAGGTTTTTATTAGACATGAACATTTTTTTTTCTCTGGGCACGGTTTTCATCGTAAAAACATGGCGTCTACGGTATTGTTTTGCTAGCCTCACTTCGTGTTCTCGTTGTCAAGGGTTACGGCGTGTGTGTTTTTTTACCGGGACTCATAATCAAAGCGGCGATTTTGTTGTTTTTTTAGATTGAATTTTTGAAATTTAATTTCGTTATTTTTTATTGACGAGCCGATTTGTACCAGACGACAATTTTTGATACGGTGCTGCGCCCTATGATGCTATTTTTTTGTTATTGTTTTTTTCATGGTTAGGTTTATGGTTAGGGTTAAGTTTAGGGTTAGGGTAAGGAATTTTTCAAAGAAACAATAAAGAAATTTAAACATATTTACATGAATTGTTTAAAAGAAGCAACAGGAAATAAAAATGAAAAATTGCACTATGAATATGAGTCCCAGGAAAAAAAGGAAAAACCCCGAAAAACATTCAACGAAACCGAGGCTGCAAACATGTGGAGCAGCCTCCGCCATTTTATTCTTCCAGTCTCCGTGCGATAAAAATATCGATTTATAAAAAACAGCACTTTTAACAGATTATAATCATTAATAAATGTCACAGGTATGTTGGAAATCCAGTTTTATCAGTTACGGTAACTTTTATTTGTTGTATATTTGTTTTGGGAACTTTTTCACTATCCTCAACTACGAACTTACCATGCTTCTTTCACAAGTTTCCTCGTCATGCAGAAAATTGGTTTGGGGAGATTACAACTTTGATCAGCACTATTTGCCCCATTCCTCAACTTTACTAGACTTTACGGCCCACTTTCAACTGACACAGCGGTCCACCTACTCCACTCATGTTTTAGGTGGAATACTGGACTTGGTGCTTGATAGCTCAAACCATGAGCCAGTGGGTTGTGCCCATCACCTTTCAGTGACCATTTTCATCTTTTTTTCGTGTAATAGCACTTCACTGTTCTCCTGCGCGAAATGCAAAAGTTATCAAAAACCAATAAAATAAAATCCTAAAAGAAAAATAATGGGGATGATGTCTATCCGTGCTCGTTCGTGTCCCTGCTACTCCTTATTACGGAAACTAAACATAGACAACTAAAATACTTGCATTATCCATATACTTCTTTGTATAATCATAGTGTGTAACCATCTACCACACTCCTTTATTGAATCATCCCCCTCTTTCTTGGAATGGCCCCTTCTTTCACAAGGTCCCACCCCACTTAAGCTTGCAAGATTGTTAGTATAAAATGCGTCTGACTGTCACCCAGACCAAATTTTCTTTCTTAAACGCCTTCCAACATTTTGAAAAATTGCCAATTACGATTTAACTATTTCAATGATATAATTGTTGTGACTTGTACATGCAAAATATAATTAGACCCAAAATGTACATCTCTACATACCTTCCTTGGCGACCCCTTCAGCATTTTCAACCCCTATCTTGTCCATTTTGGGACCCCCTAACCCTCCCTCCCTCAGTTAACTATGATAATACTTCAACTGATGCATTTCATCTTTTTTTGAACGAAAAGTAACTTTCTAATACGGGTTTACAAGTTTATTGCATTTTACACTCGGCACACTGACTCACATACAGAGGGGGACCACGCACGTGCGGCGTGTTCTATTTAAAATGTTATACTCATCATTAATGGAAGTATAATGAACGTATTGCACGTCTTTCGGGTTAAACAACATTAATATATATATATATATATATATATATATATATATATATATATATATATATATATATATATATATATATATATTTATATATATGTATTATATATATATGTATATATGTATATATACATATTTATATATATACATATATATATATGTATATATATATATACATATATATATATGTATATATATACATATATATATACATATATATATATTTATATATATATATTATATATATATGTATATATATACATATATATATATTTATATATATATATATTTATATATATATATGTATATATATACATATATACATCTATATATATTTATATATATATATACATATATCTATATATATTTATATATATATATATATACATATATATACATATATATATATATATAAATATATATATATATATATATATATATATATATATAATATTTTATTAACAACATGAAAAGAGGATTCGAAAATTGCCTTGCGTTTTCTGGAGTTTAGAATTCTGCAAGTTGATTTAATAATTATATTTACACTGATGACTCCGGATAGATGCAACTTATACGTATGCAGATAAACAAATATTTATATCCATATATATATATATATATATATATATATATATATATATATATATATATATATATATATATATATATATATATATATATATATATATACGCTAGAGTAATTTCTTTGTATTAGAGCAACGTACTTTTAGATAATTCGTCTTCGTAGTTATGCTCAATTTTTCACAGATACTTAGTAAGAAACGTAAATACGGGTTACAATTAACATTTCCGACCTAAACAAATATTAATTGAGGAAACACCTGGAAGCGACACTATTCCATTTTCAATTATGTCGAAGTTTTCTTTTCATATTCGTGTTTTAAACATCTAAATAGTTTTAGCCAGGAGCTTCTTGAAAGATTCATTTTCTAAAATCACAACCAACACACTAAACCGAAAATTCTGGCACTGGTTTGCGTTCGTGGCGCAAGAAAATTAGTGCGTATTTTGTAACCTACGTCTATTACTTGTCGTTTCTGATGAATACTGATATATATATATATATTGCTGTTACATATGCGTCCCAGCACGGCTAAAATCTGTGGAGTAAAACTGCCTTTTTTCGACTTGCAATTATTACTTATGGATCCTATAGATTTTTATATTCAATCATTTTTTTTCAAGATATGCACCTCTCCGACACACTTATACTGTTTTAAACTTCATTGTAATCTGTTTCAAACCATAGTTTCATTGTACAAAATGAAATACATTATCCAATTAAGAATAATTTTATCACGCTTTAATAGGGGCAAACCTCTACAGAACTAAATTTTTTAAAGCCAAAACATTAGTTGTTATAGCACTATTGCAATTCAATTTTCGCTGTAGTCGTTCTTTATGTGATATAATTAATTTGGAAATAGATTATTGCACTTGGTAGAGTGATCCTTGTGTAAGCAGAAATCTGATAATAACTTTTTACGTGCACCTGCAAGAACTGATATCGATTCTTAGAAATAGCCAACTTGGAGCTAAACAACACCATATTATACTATTCTATCTCCGTGATTTCTAATGTTGCATATCTATTGTAAGACATTTTCTTGCATATTAATATCGTTTGATTGTTGATGATTTACTTAGAACATTTTGTGCTGAACAAATTCAAACTTCCATTTATCGAATAATCATGAAGAGTATCGAAATCTGGTTTAACAGTTTCGATACGTGCTTAAGGCAGTTGATTTTCTAGCTACAATGTATAGCTTTAAATACAGCATAACAGTATGTATGTGGATAACTTAAACATTCTCTATTTTTTGGTTGAGCTTATAGGTAAGTTAAATGACAAACTGCCACTAGCGTATTGTTTAGACAAATAGAACTTCTGGCATTTGATATTTTTTATTATTGTAATTTCACATATCTCTAGACACATTAGGGCTTTAAAGCTCCAGCTGTCCACGTTTCTATCCCGGCTTGAGGCAGTAGCTTGTCTAGCCGCACTGAAATGCTGTGACACAGCAAAACAGTATGTATGTGGAGTACTATGTATATATATATATATATATATATATATATATATATATATATATATATATATATATATATGTTTATATATATATATGTTTATATATATATATATATATATATATATATATATGTATGTATGTGTCTATATAGTATATTGTGTTATAATGATATGTGTGCAATTTTCAGTGTAGGTGAGACAGTTTATATTGATGTATAGAAAAATATCATAAAATATGACTAAACTGAAAGAACAGGAAATACAGACGACACATATGTCCATATCCGCACTTAGAGATCATTTGTTATCAAGTTATTTCTCATTCTTTCTCTCTTCTGATCTAGAGCATGTATTGTAACAGGTAAAAAGCGGACTGTGTAGAGCTGGGTTTGTTTTTTCTTTTAATGCTCTTATACCTCTTATATCTGACCGTTCATATCTTACAGTCACACTTGAAGTAGCAATCAGAGACTTAAGTGAGTGATTACGTATATTTTCCCAAGGAGAGTTTCCGATGTGTTAACCGTCTCACATTTCAAATCTAAATCAATACATTTTCTGTATATTTGTTAATGATAGAGCATTAAGGGTGCAGATGCGATAGTAAGAAACTAGTTGACCAAGAGGATAGTTCAGCGTCAAGAAGACTAAATGATTATATCATTAACTGATATTTCTAAGTAATATCTCCGAGGATAAACAAAGTTCTACCGTTGACGCAATGCAAGAACATCACCTACCTAGGACGAATAATCGCGGAGAACGGCACATTATACAAAGACGTTTTGTTTAAAGCAAGTTCAGCAAATCAAGTAACGATGATTGACCATAGGTGCCATACGAGTGAATGCGAATTCTATAGATCGTTGAGTTGTAAAGTCTAGTCTATTGAATATAAACGACGCTGCGGTAAAATAGATCCATAATTACATGATCTGTCATCTCATCTAAGACAGAAGCGTAGTCTGGACAAAGAAAGGCCGTCAAATAGAAATACTGATGAGAATCAACAACGAATGATCGACTACCAAACAAACTGCTATATTGTCAAGTGTCTGAAAAAAAAGAGAAATCCAAGACGGTTGAGTCTAAATTATTTTGAAATAGGGGAATATCAGCATCGGCGATTACCGGCGGTACACGCGAAACAGAAGCCAGCGCAGAAACAAGAACATTAGTTTTTTTTAGAAACAGTGCCTACTACTTTACAAACTGCATTTAATGACTCCGAATATATCGTGTTAAATGATAGCATGATTCGCTAATGCTTCTTGCGCCCATAGATCACACAGAACACATAAAAAACACCCCTCGCGTTGCTTTTCACACCGAACCACATAGTTTTGATATTATATTTCATAATTTAAATACGGTTTGACTGAGTAAAAGCAAATAATTAGATATCTCTCCAGAGGAATAAGTTGATTTTTCACAGTAAATAGTCAAATAGAAGGACGTGATCAGCTGCGCCGATCATTAGTTAGTTCGGTTTACTGTCTAATTGGGGAGGATCGCTATTTGGGAATCAAGCTCATGTAACTTGATATCATTATTTAGTCTTTGCCAAATCTATCGGTATTTCCATGGTAGGTAATTGACCTGAGTCTGAAGCTCTACCCCCCCCCGTAAATCGGTTCTTAGCAATAACTTATCTATCTACCAACACGGAAAACAACACTCCTTACCTTCTTCTGTGTACTTGAAATAAAACGAAATTTCCATTAACAAAGATTATTTTAAGAACTGTCAACGTGTAGAACACGTTACCGCAGAAATGTGTCTCTACATCTTACAACATGATTGTTTCTAAGTCAAATATCGACAAATATCTGTCGAGTTGTCTCGTCAAATAATCATAGTTCGCAATGTGTTCCATCATCCAGCCGAACGTCTCACAAGCCCTAATCCTCGAGTGGCATTTGGTCTTGGAAAATAGTGATTAATTAGTATACATAAATAAAATATAAAATGTCACTAAGCGCATATATGATCTCATGCATAACTCCGAATAAAATCAGTTGTCTGTCTGCAGACAAATAGTACTGTTTTTTTCGTAAAGAGTCTTATTGTACAGAAAACGCATTTCTGCTTGCGTTACTTATGAAATTTCGAAATTGATTCATTAGCAATTTCTTTCCAAACGATTGTCTCTCACTTTAAAAACAAAAGAAGAAAACACGGGAATTGAAAATGCCATTTATAGTCGAGATACAAATGCTATCATTGACATTTTTATTCGATTGTCTTCAGCTCCATTAAAAACGACTTTCCCTAAAAAGATGGCGTCCAATTATCGGTTGAGGATAATTTCATGACATTGTTTTCTCATTAACAATTCATTCCAGTCGTAATTAACGAAGACTGCAAAAAAATCTTTTTTTTAAATCGAACTCTATAAAATGATTTTACGAAAAATAATGAGCCGCGGTTGCTATAATAAAATCATAAAACGAATCTGTTCATTTCCTGTTGTTAAAAATAAACGTTCAAACCAATATTTCATAGTAGAAAGAAAATTCCAAGCTAAATGAAAATCGACCAACTGAAGTCAATAATTGAAACTCAAGTAAATATAAATACAAATGAGGCCTGGGTATTTTACAATGCTGCAATTATGTATTTAAAATTTGGAATATGAGAACTTGTGGAAAGACGAAAATAACCGTGGTGATCTTGGATTTTTGTTAGTATATTGAGAGAGAAACACGCGTAGCTTTGTTCAATTACTCATCAATTTAAGAAATTAATGAGCTTTTGAATTTAATTTAATATAGCAAATATAAAATAACATGAATCTTTACTATCACATAGATAGTAAAGATTCATGTTATTTTATATTTGCTATATTCTCTTAATGAGTAAGGCAAAATCACTTAAGTATGAAAGTGAATTAAATGGATAGATCAACAGTTAAAACATTACCAATGCGACAAGAAGATTGAAAATCTCCAAATACAACTCACCGAAAAGAACAGTCGAGCCAGCAATATCGTCTGTGATATGTAAAGATTAAAGGACAAAATAGGAGGAAGAGCGAATTACGGCCAAAATAACTCATGGCTTACTTTCCACCCAGCTATTAAATTGTATTCTCTGCATTTTAGAAGTTCTATTTTATATTATCTAAACTTTTTAAAATAGTTTATGTTTGTATTTTTCGGTTTTGAACGATTTTCATACGATTTTAAAATACTAAAGTATACATTTTATTTAAATAATGTTTTGCAATATTTGAAAATAATTGTTTGCTTTCATGTAATATATTAACCTTAATAGATGTTTATGTTTCATCACTGAACTTACTGGGCTTTTTAAGTTTGTCCCTAAACTCCTTTGCTATGTTCTGGAAGTAACAAATACTCTAAATTCTCAGAATAATAGACGATTTCCCTTACATTTCCAAAGTTATTTAATGCACATTTTCTCTCATATTATAGTAAGAGAATGGATTAACCCTGTATTTTTATTAATATTTTTTTATTTAAAGAAAAACATAACATGACAAGGCACAATGAAACAGCTAAAGCCTAGATCAAGGGATCGCCGTCTCGTACAAAGGTAAACATTTTGGGTTACTTAGTATATCAAATAAAGGGTATTAATTCGTATTCGTCGATGCCGTTCATTGTTTTGGTCAATTTTGCATTTACTATCGGTAAACCTATCAGTCTATGAAAATTCATGAAGTATCAAATCTAGCTATTTTTCCAATTAAAAAGTTGTATTTAATAATTATCTCTTTTAGCAAAGACGTGTATGAGAGTTACCACATTAAACATCTATTTTTAATTTGGGCTGACATGGTTAAATTTACAGATGTTCATTATATTTTAGAGTCTGTATCTGTCCCTCAGTCTGTCTACCTGTTGGTCTGTCACGCTTCATTTTAGAATAGTTTACCGCGAAGATGGAAGTAAATCAACTTATTTTAGATGTGCCCGTCGCCCGGTCTGTCAAGCTTAAATTAAAACATTTAATTTTGTACGTAACGCTTAAGTTTGAAATTTCATTTTTCCAAGTCTGTCACGATCAATCGAATAAGATTTTTATCAGCCGATCAATTTGTTTGCTGGTGTGTTGCTCTGACTAAATTAATTTATAATTGAAAATAGTAAATTGAATTAGCATATTTGATGACATGGGGAAGACTTATGACAATGGTGGAATTAGATTTGAAGACAAACATTCTGTAGTATAACAAGAAAGTTTTTAGAAAAAACAAACAGTTCATGGATATTCTAGTTTATGTAAGACAAACAGAAGAAGAAAGACGAGGTATTATTGTGCATACTTGACAACGAGTAATCAGTCATTGATACTCGATCAAGTTTTTGACCTTTTGGCTAAGATCAAACTGTAGTATCTGTTCCGATGGATACTACACCCCATAAACTGGTATTGTCTTGGCCTTCGAGGCTTGATGTCGCCGGTCTATGGGTCGGTCCTGTGCAGTTCTAGGAGGTCCACCCTTCCAGGATTTGCCTCCCCTCTTTGAGGACGAGTAAGTTTATTGCTCACTGCCTGAGGCGCCCCTACCGGGGAATGCCGACGGGGCTGCCCAGGCAATTTTTAATGGCCAGAGTGCTCACCTCTCGGCGCTGGCTTTTCAAACCCCACTTTCCCGACCCACCCTTGGTCACATCTTACTTGTGGGAGTAAGATGAAACTAACCTTGTGCCTAACTCCTGGAGGGGAATAAATAAATACTCGATCAAGTTATTGGCTTTTGGCTAAGATCAAAGTGTAGTATCTGTTCCGATGGATACTACACCCCATGGGTCACATCTTACTTGTGGGAGTAAGATAAAACTGGCCTTGTGCCTAACCTCTTGGGGAGGAGGTAAATAAATACTCGATCAAGCACATCTCATTGAAATAACGATAAAATAGTAAAAGGTTAGTAAATACTCTTCCCTAAGCAAATGACTGTAAAGAACAGCAGAAAGCATATCGCATTAGATTTCGATGTTAAGTATTAACCCTGTCAATGCTTAAAATACTATTCTGAGCGGTACCTCCTCAGATATGGCCGCAGTATTCTTAGAACGTATCTGAATCTTTGAATCTTCATAAACGCGCAGATTAGATATACGCATTTTAAGAATAGCCATTCTCGTTTATTCATTGTTTATGTTGAATTATGGTTGTCTATTTTCTGGCATAAGCTTTTAATAAGATAACAATAGTGAGGTAAATAAACAATCAAACACACTATTAAATATTCGCTCAATTAGAAAGTTGAGTGAAAACTCAGATTTTAAAATATACCGAAAATAATAAATTCAGCGTGATGCATCGTGACATTTTCATAACACTGATAAAAATGCATCAAGTTAGAAAGTTGAACGAAAAACTAATTGAAAACTATAATAGTAACAGTGATATTTGTTATTATTTATTAAAGACAATGATTGGATACGTGTCCAAATCTTACCTTAATCTTGTTTTCGAAATCTCTATACAAATAGGAATGATATTAAAATATTGAACATTATTCAAATATTGTGTTCAAATTATTTCAGTTGTCTATGATGCGTCTTTCTTTATAGTTACTAATCTATTAATAGTAAATTGCAAAAAAAAAAAATATTTGTCCAGAATCAAAAACAAAATAACACCCATTTCTAAATTCTGTCGTAATTGTTTGTAATAATAATAAACATCAGCTTCATCTCTTCGACTATCAAAATAAATCTTAAGGAAAGTAATGGCAATGTTTAGTGGAACTTGAACGTATACATATTGTTATTGTAATCAATGTAGAAGATGAACGTACACATTTGAACGTCCACTGTTTGTTACGGTAATCGAAGTAAAAGATGAACGTACACATTTGAACGTCCACTGTTTGTTACGGTAATCGAGGTAAAAGATGAACGTACACATTTGAACGTCCACTGTTTGTTACGGTAATCGAGGTAAAAGATGAACGTACAGATTTGAACGTCCACTGTTTGTTACGGTAATCGAGGTAAAAGATGAACGTACACATTTGAACGTCCACTGTTTGTTACGGTAATCGAGGTAAAAGATGAACGTACACATTTGAACGTCCACTGTTTGTTACGGTAATCGAGGTAAAAGATGAACGTACACATTTGAACGTCCACTGTTTGTTACGGTAATCGAGGTAAAAGATGAACGTACACATTTGAACGTCCACTGTTTGTTACGGTAATCGAGGTAAAAGATAAACGTACAGATTTGAACGCACAGTGTTCGTTACGGTAGTCGATGTAGAAGACGTTCGCATTTTAACGTTAATCGATGTACGAGTTGAACGTTCACATATAAGTGTACACAGTTAGATGAATTCTTGTCCTGGAATCCGGTAAGACCAATAAACCGCAAGAAAGATATACTATGACATACTTGACTGGTCAGTTGGGGAGAGAAGAAATTATTCTTAACTTCTTTACTAACTCAATGCTTGAGAAATGAAAGGAGAATTTTAATAGAATATTCGAGTATCTATGTATCTCATATAGAGATCAAGTGTTAGCCCCAGGAAGGGGCTCCTTGATTTCTGAGATCTTCGACTGAAGTAAAATTAAACATTTATTATGGTAAATATGTTGGCGCATTTTAGCTGCATATTCATTTGGCATTTCAGGTCGGCAAGCCTGAATGCGCGAGTTCCTTTAGATAATGAAAGCAGTAGAAGTTATTAAATCCGTGTGCAATACAGTATACGAGAAATAATTTTAATTCATGTTTACTTTAGAAAATTAATCACTATTTCCTCAATATATTAGATATGTATACAGACCCATTACTGTTTCGGACAATACAACTTGATGTGTTTCCCTTTTTCTCTTAATTATTCTAGCTTCCAGATAAAATTCATCAACATAAAAATCAAAATGATTAGAAACATAAATGTACTAGATTAGATTCATGAATATATTTTTTAAATCACCAGTTCCTTTTTTTAATGATAAGCTTTTCATTTTCTTTTAATTGTGTTATGTCGGATTTAATATTTTATGTCGAATATAATTCCTTGATTTTCTAAGCTTACATGTAGGACAATATACTTAGTAAATATAATAAATTCTTGTGAATCAACAATTTTGTTAACCGGCTTTATTCTGGTGTTGGTATTTTTACAATAGTGGCCAGGTAATAGATGCTAGCATCTCTAAGTTAAAGTGATATTATAGAACGTCTGGATTCGAACTTGCCAGACCCAGGTCATCAGTCAGTGTCGTTATCACCTTGACTACCGTTACTACTTACCAAATACTTATAAAACATGACATTTAATGTATATTATTTGGTTTATTCAGACTACTGTACTAAACATGGATGTTATTGTCACAACATTTCGTTCGATGTAACTTCCGGTCTGATTCAGGCGCATCTTGTCGAACTCAACATTTTTTAGATCGAACTTGGGAATCTTTACGGCATTTTAAACGGAAGCCATCTGTTTAATTCATGGAGAGAAGCTTGACAAGGTGCACTTGAAGAAGGTCGGATGTTACATCAGCTGAAACGTTGTGAGAATAAAATTCAAGATGAGAAAGGTACTCCGAATACACCAAATAATACAAATCATAAATTGTCATCTCTAAAATCCTTAAACATAACATTACATTTTCACAATAAATGTACGTAAGTAAGTTAGTCTACAGAGGTGAGTAAAATAGTGATCTGTTTATTTGCACAATTATAGTGTTGAGAAATCTATGGAAAAACAATGCCAGCCATAAATATGGGTAAAATATCAACGCTCTACTTATTCATTGTAGATAATAAATTGTTTACAACTTCTACTTTTTCCGGCATTCAATATGCGTATACGCCTTGAAAACGAGAAACAAAATCAAAGTACATTTAAAGTCATCATAAGAATAAGCCTAGTAGAATAATACTCAGCAATCAATTACAATGAATGTACTAATGATTCACCTATATTAAGGCTAACAGCCACTCAAGGGTAGTTGATGAAAAATTTGACAGATAATTTGACAGATAATCATCATGGATATTATGATACGATTGATAATAATAAATAAGACGAATACACGTTGACTTGTATTTATTAACATTGGATTTTTAGATGATCATGTTAAAAACATCACGGGAAACATCTTGTGGAAACTGGTTACACAATGTGAAAGTTCTTGGAAAAAAATCTGTTCACGGAAGTTCAGTTTGTTTTTTTAGATCTCAAGTGAATGAAAGGACATGTCCTTGCAATGGGTGTAGGAAGGTGACTGCTTGTTGTCTTATCAAGAGCTACTAGAAATGTAAAGCTCAGTCGAGCACTTTCTATAAATATAATGATTAATTAGAGGAAACCTTGCAACGTTTTCATTTGTGAGAAAGCAGTCGTGTGCAAATCACTCCCACTAGATTAGGATGTCCTTTTGAAATCTCTCAAGAGAAAGGGTGTTTTGAGCAGTACCGCCCTGTAATATTCCAGCAGTACCCAACCTTAGTATGTATCTGACCCTAATACAGGTTTAAAATTGCATCACCAGACAGGTATTTCTGCAGCTGTAGAATGATCAAACAATTATATATTGACTCAAATAACAGAAACTGGCCAGATAGTTATAAAACGGTTATGACTGCTACGGAAATGGTAATAGAATCAGGAACATGGAAAAAACAATTTAAAAAACGAGAGAAAAAGACTCATATAGGGCATTGTCAGTTCTGGTTGTGTAAGGTTAGACGGGGATAATTTTCATAAGAGATAGATATACATGCTACGATGCATTAATTAAATAGAGTTTTCTCTATCAGCCATTTTGTTTCTTTATTTTCGTATTCTCCTTTACTATAATGAATATATTCTACAGAAAATGTGTTTATAACTGAAGTTGAATATCTCATCTGTAATCATCATTCTAAATTTAGATACTCAGTATGTTAAATTCCGTAGCTTTTAGGTAAACCAGTATTATTCGAGATTTTCCTAACGAACCAAGTATACTTTAGAAATACACGCTTAAAGTCGACAAACACGTTATTAGTTGTGAATACATTTTACAAGTATCTTTCTCATATCTGATAAAATCTTTCACAAATCATTTTTTGCTTGTCTGAATTGGGTACCTTTTTTTTAGTTTTTACTTAAATTTTCAATTAACTTTCATAATAATATGTTTTTCCATAAACTGTTAAAAAATATTTTCTTCATAGGAAAGAAAATTGAGTGCCACACGGAAATATATTAGAAAATAAATTACATTTGGTAAAATAAATGGAAAAAATACATCAATATAATCAGTTCCAAGCTGAACAGCGACTGATATCTTTATAAGTTGCTTTTCAAATGACTTTTCTAAAAGAAATTTTATATTGCATAAATGTCTTGGGATAAAACAGAGATTGGGCGATGTTGGATGATGTATATCTTCCCATGGAAAACTGATGGAAAGAAGAGCAGAACATCATGGAAAAGTTAACCAGGCTAATCATTTAAATGTAAAATGAAGCACGAGAAAACGAAGAAATGTTTGAGGTTAAGGTAAAACTAATACAAACAGTTAATTAAACTGAGATGATAATGATTACATTTGAAAGGAGATAAATCAATAAGAGAATCAGTAGGAATGTGTAATAACAAGCCTGAAATATGTTTAAACAACTAGTGATTAAGAAATAAGTGTCTAAGTGAAGTAAATATATTGAAATACCGACCTTTTTACGATATGCTGAGAAAAACTAAAGAGATTATGAATAACGAATACATCAGAATGAACGAGCAAAAAAACTAGACATTTTAAATTATATATAATGTTTTCATTATGTAACTTAAATGATATAAAAAAGTTTACAAAATTTAAGTCAAACGCTGTCATATGCATATATATATATATATATATATATATATATATATATATAGAAAGAGAGAGACAGAGGAATACAGAGAGAGATTGAAAAAAGAAAAGCAAAATACACTATTTATGTATTTATAAACGTGTTTTCTTTAATATAGTTATCTGAAATATCTGAAGAAGAAATACATGTACGAAATGTTTTAAAGTAGAAACTATTTAGAGTTTTAATGTTACTATTTCTGCCTTGATTTTACATTAAATATATACATATATATATATATATATATTTAAATATATATTTATATATATACACATATATTAACATATATACTTCTATATATACATATATATGCAAATATATATATATATATATATATCAATATAAATATGTACATATATGTACGTATATATATATATATATTTATACATATATACATATATACATAAATAAATATATATATATATTTACATATATGTTTATATATATATACATATATATTTACATATATATTTATATATATAAATATATACAAGTATATATATATATAAATATGTGCATATATGTATATATATATATATATATATATTTATATATATATATTTATGTATATATACATATATATATATATTTGTATGTTTAAATATATAAACATATATATATTTATGTATACACATATATAAGTATATATATACATATATATAGAGATATATAAATATATACACATATATGTGTATATATATAAATATACATATATATATATTTATGTATTTATATATAAATGTATACATATATATACACACATATATATATAAATATATAAATAAATATATATTTATATATATATATATAAATATACATATATATATGAATATATATATATAAATATATACATATATATGTGTATATATATATATCAATATACACTTATCTATATATATTTATATATATATATATATATATATATATATATCTAAATATATACATATATACATTAATATATATATATATATACATATATTTATTTATATCTATATATTAATATATATATATATATACATATATGTGTTTATATATCTATATAAACATATGTACATATATAGATGTATATATTTATAAACATGTACATATATAGATTTCTATATATATATATATATATATATATATATATACATATATATATATATATATATATATATATATATATATGAGAGCGTCAAGAGGAGTATATATAATGTTCAGTTTGGTTTCAGTGTATTTGTTTATTCATCACAAGGTCTCAGACGTTTAGCTCTCCGGCCTTGTGTTGGTGGCTCGTCTCTAAAACGTCATATAATTTTAAACTCAGCTTTTTATCGATGCTCTATTCGCAGTGAATGCTATTGATGCCTGAAATCAGTAACTTACAATACGATACAGACATACAGGAATGCGCTCATAAATCTGGTCAACTGTGTCTTTCACGAATTAGATGTAATGATTCAGACCGATGAAGCTATGATCTTGTTTCTATCATTACAGGCCATCCTGTTTGTTTTAAGAAATCGAGACATTTTAATTACAAGTATGTATTCTTAAATGATTAATCACAATAAAAAATATGGACAACTATTGTATATGCACACGTATATACATATGCACACATATATTTATGAATACTATTCACTCTATAGTAAATATATCTGTGTATTTATATATATATATATATATATATATATATATATATATATATATATATATATATATATATAAGCGGAACCAGTGTTCCAGCGTTGCCCGGGGGGGGGGGAGGACATATAACGTAATGAATTTACTACAATACGAACCGGACTAAACCGACTTTAAAAACTAAAGTCCAACATTAGTTTAGGGTAAGGCTACGATTAGTTAAGCGTTAAGGTTAAACATTAAAATAACAGTTTTGTTCGTATTGTGTAGATTGTTCAGTGTAGTTCGTAAACATTCGTTATCGTAACTTTTAGTCAGCAAAACACGAGTATTTTCTATTATAATCGAATGTTGGTCAAGTGGTAGCTAATTTCAGAATTAAAAACAAGTCTCCTTCTCTCAAATCTAATAAAATTGATAATTTAAAAAAGTTTAATTCAACTCATTTATATTTTGAACAGAGAAAATGTTCATGAGTAAAAAAACATTCAACCACCATAATTGTCTCGTTCTTAAGTTGAAAAACTATTCGATTCACGTCTCGATTTACTGCTATCTTGTCCATAAAGTGGGTGCTCATTTGACGTTAAGTTAATATAGGTAAGTGATCCCCCTTTATTCACCTATTTAATTTCAAATAACTTATGCTTATTCAAACGATGTCATAGAAAGTAAAACACACGATAAAAGCACTTGTAATAGCAGGTGTAATCGTACACGTGAAACGCCGAAATGAACACGTTAATCGTTTCAATTTTAGTTTGTATACCTTAACTCTCAAAGACTAAAAAGTTAAATGTTTTCCAAAAATATTGACGATACGAGCTTGGTCTCGTGTTCTTACGTGACGACCAAAGAAGAGGTCAACCGGAATACATATATACAAATACGATATGAGAGAAAGAGAGAGAGAGAGAGAGTGTGTAGAGAACGGAAATGTTGATTGTAGCATAAAGACGATTGGAAATTCTCTCGTATTTCATACTTTGGTTGTTCGTAGTTCATAATTTTCAAATAATATTTCAATAAATAATCGATAAATGGTATAAACATAAAATTAGATATTTTAAATTCGTACGTTAGATGTACTGGGATAAATGAATCGTTCAATAGTGCATGCATTCAATGTTTTAATTGCTGGCGGGATTTGTATTTCTGTCTATGAGTAGGTGATTATTTTACGGTAAATATATATGTGAAAATGATTCCCCCATTTTGACTACTATAATGTATATGTATATATATGTATATATATATATATATATATATATGTATGCATATATGTATATATATATACATATATATATATGTATATATATATATATATATATATATATATATATATATATATATTAAAATGTTTCATAGAATTTATCGTAAACCGTAAAAAAATACTGTGATATAAAATGCGATGTTCTCATAATCCGCGAATACAGTGTTTCCGATTTGAAGGAAAAGAGTGAAATTAACGAAGCGTTGTTCCTTATATCAACGATTGGACATGGTTAATATTTGAAGAAATAAAGCATTTGTTAAAAGTATTATTTTTGTTAAAAGTGAATTATTGTAGATGATTTTTAAAAACTGAAAGCGTTTTACTGAATTAAAGTATTGGATGCGCCCTATTGTAATTTCATTTTCTAGTGCTCCGCAAATATATTTTATGATTTTAGAACATCATTTTAGCCAGTTAATTAAAGCGTCGTAAAAGTAGGAAGAATAATCTGAAGGGAGCGATCCGTATTTAATTATTGAAAAAAAAGAAAATATCACGAAATTAAAAAAAAATGAAACAATGATGGACGAAGCTGGAAAATTACTTCTAGGAGGAAAGAAATCCTGATATT
The DNA here is from genome assembly GCA_963556195.1 of Sepiola atlantica. Classification (NCBI taxonomy): domain Eukaryota; kingdom Metazoa; phylum Mollusca; class Cephalopoda; order Sepiida; family Sepiolidae; genus Sepiola; species Sepiola atlantica. The sequence continues at coordinate 167,834,891 of OY744515.1, read as the reverse complement.
AGACCGTTGTGATAGTAGTAGACTTTTGCATGTGAGTGAAAGTTTCCTGTATGTACGACTTGTTTGAGAGAGTCAGGTATGCCGAAATTAATGTAGTAAATTATTAAATCAAATGAAACTGACCGATAATTTCATGATGCACGCATCAATTATTGACATAAATTATTGTCATTCCTATTGGACTTTTATATAGCGTTTGTGTTTTAAGTCTAATCGAGTTGTATTTATTAATATGAAGAAATATAAATATTCATTACGCCATTTGCTTTTGTGGTTTCACGGTGTGTTGTCTTTTTTTTTCTTCTGCTGATGCTGGGATGGTCGTTCCGGTCAGAAGTGGCTGTTTTTTTTTTTTTTATTTGGATTGTGTCCGTGCTTTTTTCTTTGGATAGTTTTTTTTGGAAATGTGATCGTCTTGTGTTCGTTTTCAGTTATGTCCGTGGGTTTTTTTTTTTTTTTTGGGCTTTTTTTTTAAATGTGATCGTCTTGTGTTTGTTTTCAGTTGTGTCCGTGGCAACTCTGGGTCTTATCCTGGTCACGGCACTAATTGTGAACCGACCGTTTGGCCAAAGGGGTTAATCTTGGAACCGGTACCAGTGTGATACTTCTGTTTTGGCAGGGGACATCTCTTGCCGGACTTTTGTGCCGACGACGGGAGGATGTGTTACATGTGCACGTAATTTACTCACCGTTGTAACCATGAGCAATCATCGTTCAGACGATAAACTGTCTGGCTGACTGGCTGAGTCCATTATGCTGCAAAAAGAACCTTATTTGAAATAGGGAAAGAAACTATTTACTTTTAATATTAAAATATATAGTTATTTTACTTGAAGACATGTTTAAACCTTTTTGAGAGCGCTACCAAAACGCGTCTACTAGGCTCGAATTCAAAGCCCCGTCTGCATTTGCAAAATCTCTTAACGAGAGATAGAGAAGGGGAGAAATTGAGGGAGAAGGATAGAGACAGAGGGAGAGAGAAGGAGAGAGACAGACAGAGAGAGAATACAGGCACAATCAGTGTACGACTCGTCAAATGTTTATATTTTTGAGTCCCATAGCCGATGTCGTATAATGATCCCTGACCCCATCGCACTCAAAATCGCTCATCGCTTGTTTTGACCTTTATATTTCCAAATATGACTGAGGCATAAGTGAACTCAGTGATCTCAACTGTCAGAATGGTGTCACGATAACACAGAGTATAGAATCTCTCTTGTTGAACCTTCGAGCTTTCCCGAAACCTCAGCGCAAGCCTGGCACAAGGCTCACGAATATTACGCCTTGTGCCACACATAGAGATTTCTTGGGATTTCAATATGTTATTCAATCAAAATCGCAAAATCTAGTAAGCCTACAATTCCTTTTTTGTAGTTCATTTAGATTGATTTTTAAAATGATTTTACTTTTATATCAAAATGTTATTTATTTTTAAATATGTTGCATGACTAAGTGTATGTTTCATCGCAGCTGCGATTCAAAAAATATATGTTTCACTATAATTATGTAGAAAAAAAATGATCTCAGAAAATATATTTAAAAATGAATAAAATATTTGATTAAAATGTATATTAATCGTCGAGTACAAATGAGCATTCTTTATCTCACACTTTCTCTCTCAATTTCTCTCTTCCTGTAAGCCGTCTTCCTATCTGGTTTCTATTATATATTTTATAAGATCTTAGTAATTTATGTATTAGAAACTAAAGTTATTTTTTAAACGCAGTCATTTAAAAAAAATGGAAATGTTTGTTAAGAAAATAAATCATCAAATACTAAAAATTGAGAAAATATAATTGTATTTATTTCCATATTATAAAAGTAAAACAAGCGAGCATTTTACAAAAAGAATTGCTATTTTAACGATACGATTTAAATAACGGTGTTAATGAATTTTTATGTGTATTATACTTCATGATTCAGGTTATTAATACGTTTTTTCAATGTTTATTTGAACGCATCGACATAGCAGTTGTTTTAGCTGAAACTGATTTAATAAGTGATTTGGCATTCGTTTTGCTTCTACTGTTAGCCGAGATCTTTTAAAATCATTATTGTGTGCCGATACCTTGACGTATTGACGGAAGTGACATGACGTCACTTCCGTCTATAAGACATTTATATAGTAGCTTGATAGATAATCATCATTGGCATATTGAACATGACATTAGCAACTGAATAATAAAAGTCGCACTTAGTCACACATTCCAGTAAATCTGATACTATTTACTTCATTGTTTATTTTTTTTTAAATCATGATTAAACCTCGAAGAGTTGCACCGCTAAGATGCGCGTACTGAATAAGCTAAATGAACCCTTTGTGTATCATTCAATACCGAAACACAATGCGTATTGTAAAAGAATGTGTTCGAACGATTCAATTGAATAGACTTTGCTAGTGTACCTATGTTTGACTTGAACGTTTACAAAACAAATGGAACCTTAGTGTGCAATATTTCCTTAGATGGTAGTACGTTAATTTTAATATTACGGTCGCATATTTCTTTTATTTACTGGTAAAACATGAACGAATGTTTTCGAATCATGACACCTTTAATAACAATAATGAAATAAGTCAAAAACAAGAAATATAACAATTTTTTTTCATGTATTTGTTTCATGTTATTTTGCAAAAGGGAATAACATCAAGTTTATATCTAACCTTTGTGTTTCGTGTAGTAATTCTATTTAATATTTGGTTACGATACCACAGATTGACAACAAGCTAAGAACACTCACATGAAGTTTACTCATTTAAACGAAAATGATGGAAGATGTGAACAGATTTATTTTTGAATTGTTAACGCGTAATGACAACCAGCGTAGTCAAAACATGGAAGGATTAAAGCACAGCTTACTCAAAATATAAAAGGATAAAAAAGAGCGTAATCAGATATGGAAACACTCGAAAACATGAGAGATTTTCTTCAATCTTCTGTCATACATAAAATAACCAAGTTGCCGAAATGATTACAGAAGCATTAAACTTAACAAATTGTTATAATAACAAATTAGTATACATACCTTGTAGATATGTTATTCCTCCTCGTACACGTATCAGCGTGATCTTTCCGGATTGCAGACTTGCTGTCTTTTATATCGAAACTTCGTATTTATGTTATCAAAACGAACTAAATAAGGACAGATCTGATGGAAGAACACGGACATTTTTTCAATTCGATCTTAGTTCAAAATTACCAACTAGTCGTGGAGAGAAAGAGAGAGAGAAAGATCGCTAATTACTTATGTATGAGCCCATATCAGTTATACGTCCAAACACGCAGCTTGCTTACACGAACCTCTTCGAGCCATGTGACGTCAGGTCCGTTCCTTGTAGATCCCCACTGCCAAGCAACTTTTTACTCGGAATAAAGTTGACTTCTTTTAACCTCTTAACAGTTTACATTACCTGTTATTCTTAACAAACTAAATAATATACCAGGGACCTACATAATCTTAGAAAGTTTTTCTAGAGATAATTATAAATTTAACCCTAATTCTTAATTTGATGATTCTGTAATCAACTCAATTTACAGCGTATTTTGATAGATACGAATACAACTATGAGATAAGGATGTTCTTCATAGTAATAAACAAACAATATTGCTTGGAAAATTAGGAATTATTGAAGATGACATGTATGCTAATTATACAACTTCAGAAAAACATTTTGCTATTAACACAGATTTTTGGCAAAAGGAGGTCAAAACACGTTTGCACTGTTTTATCTAACCAACACGGATTAAAAACTATATTACATTTGCAAACGTAAACAGACGTAGAAGGTACTGACAAGTTTACTGCAAATATGCTAGACTCCTTTTATCGGGCTAGAAAGCTTCTAACACCTGACAGTATCATGTATATATATATATATATATATATATATATATATATATATAAGTCGCCCATACATACAAGTCGCCCATACATAGAGGTTTGTTTTTACATCAGTCCTGCAGCACAGACCACCTGTCTCTTCCACTAGGCCAGGATGTAAAGAAGTTTTAGCCTAATAGGTCCCACATCGTCTGGCAAACTCCAGCCTCTGCACCATCGCCGCAATGTTGCATCTCTGTTGTTTTTACAAGTACTTCAACAATTCGTGCTCCGACGAACCTGTTGAACCTATTCACCCTCAACATAAATACTCCTGACTTACCTGACAAGCAGCGAAATCCTACTCTTTCACTGTAGAGATCACTAAATGCTTGATCGCTTCCTACTCTAATAGCTTCTTTCCTCGAACTGCTTGTCTTTGGAATTCCCTCCCTGTTCCATATTTCCCTGACTGTAGCAACAGGCAGAAATTTAACTGTAACACAATAAAATATTTCGCTGCACAACTCCCCACGTAGGATGTCCCTACAAGTATTATACCTAATTGGCAGTAGCACCTTATGCTTGAGTAATATTATGCCTTATTTGGGGTGAAAAAATATTTTAACGACTGATGTCATTATCCAGGATGGGATCGATTCGGCTAACGATGAAAACACGCAGCTTACTAATACAGGGTGACCCAAAAAAAAACGGGCCCCAAATCTAATTAGGCCCTGTTGCTTAGTGTTTCCTTCCGAATGAAATGAATTTTGGGGCATAACTAGTTTATTATATTCACAACATCATATCAAAACACCAAGGTCTTTGGCCTTTTTTCTCCGTTCAACAGCATGTGTTCTAGATGGACTCCTTTTAGCTCCGTGTATTTCTTGAGGCGCAGAACGAAGTTGTCCATGACGTTCTTACAGACTGAATTGGGAATGGCTCTCATCTCCTCCCTGATGGCTGACTTGAGTTCCGTGATGGTTTTGGGTTTCCCTGCGTACATTCTGTCCTTAAGATAGCCCCAAAGGAAAAAATATGGGGGGCTTAGGTCCGGGCTATGGGGTGGCCACTCAAAATTAGTCTTGAGACTGATCACTCGGCCTCCAGAGTTCTCTTTCAGCCAATCTCGGGACAGGTTTGAGGTGTGAGAACTTGCTCCGTCTTCCTGGAACCAGAACTTGCTCATGAGCGACGGGTACAGGGTCTGCAGCTCACTCTTGAAGGTTTTGAGGACCTAGACATACCGCTCCTTGGCGACTGTCACTGCTGCGCCAGATTCTTCGATGAAGATTGGTCCGGTGATGCCTCTTATCGAGATTGCAGCCCACACCGTGAAATTAGGAGAGTGCAGGGGTTTGGTGGCTACTACATTGGGTCTTGGAGTTTGCCTTTCCATCAAGTTGTAAGTGGGCTCTATCTGAGGTCCAAAGGAGGTTAAGGAAACCTGGTGTCTCCTCGATCTTATCGAGCATCTTGACTGCCCTAGCGCTCCTCTGCTTCTTGTCTGAGGCTATAAGGGTCTGCAGCGTCTGTATTCTGTATGGGTAAGCCCTGATATCGTTCACCAGCACTCTCCTGCAAGTCTCACGGGAGATACCGAGAAACTGATTCCTTACGCACAGAGCGTTTCGGACTCTCCTGGGGAGACTCTCTCACACTTTCGAACAGCTCGGTTGTCCGCTTCTTGGGACGTGCCGAGTGGTTTGGACGGTTCTCACTGGAAGCGTTGAAGTTCTCCACGGTCCCATACTTCTCAAAGTGGTCCACCCAGTTCTGAATTCTGCTTTTGGATGGAGCCTTTTCACATCCGAACTGATGCATGAAACTTTCCTGGGTTTTCTTAAACGAGCCTGTCTTGTAGTAAAATTTAACACAGTGAATTTTTTGTCCCAGCTCCCACTGAGGCTTTGGTGTACTCACGGTTGTTGATTCTGCCATGTCCTGTAAAATAAGGGCAATCGGTGATTAAATAAAGGAGATATCACATAAAGTGTACACGGGGCCCGTTTATTTTAGTCACCCTGTAGTAACGGGTTCAATAACTATTCGTTCCTAGTAAGTAAGGTAGTTTTTTCAGTACGGGATTTAGTAGTCGTGTAAGTATTTAATATAACAATAAATAATGGAGATTCGAGCTAAAACGGTGAATACGAAAATTATGCGGTAGACAAATACAAAATAGAACAGTACGTTTAATGAAATTGCATCGTTTAAAATTGCATGAAGAACGGAAATACTACTCATCGGTAGTATTTTCAATTGGATTTGAAGAAAGTGCAAGACGTAAAAAGGACGGAAAATGTATTAAGATATACAAGCGGTTCGGACAAAAGAACATGATTGTTCATGCATTGGAGAAGAGGAGGTATCAGGAGTAATGGGATGAGGAGGTCAAATGCTAAGACATCTTATGAACGTATAGACGAATGCAAAATCCGACAGGAGAAACAACGATGAAATTATTAGACCGAAAATAACTGAAAGAGAGGAAATAATATCATGAATATCACGTACGATTCGGAAGAAAAATAGAAAAATTCAAACAAAATAAAAATTGATAAAACGAAAATAGAAAAAAAACGAAAAAACAAACGAAAGTCCAATGATTGAAAACTGATACAATGTCGAGTGACATACAAAAATAGAATATTGTAGAATACTTAAAAAAAAGCAGAATTTGAGGAAAATTTCTCCGGAAGAGATGAATGACGAATCGGGTGCAAAGATGAGAACTTGTTGACTTTCATTTACATGAATCGTGATTATTAATCTCATGGTGTGATTAATGATTTAAATATATATCTGACCAGTGTATACACTCACGAAACAAACACCAGTGTCTGTGCCGCGTCAACTATTTTCGTTACAGATTTGCGTGAACAATGGACGACCTGTGATATTAACATAGTTTTTTTTTTGGCCTAATCAGAAAGAAAGAAAGGAGAGGAAAAAGTGACGGTGGAGTTCGGTATATGGGATCATAGAGTTCGCCACAACGTCAACAGAGATGTGATATTCGCCTTAGCTGAAGTTTAATTCCTTCTTCGACTTAGCTGTGATAGGGTTTACTCAAATCGGAATCATGTCCGTGTTTTGTGCTAGTATATTTCCTGGTGTTCTGTGTCATTCCAACGTATTTCTAAATAAAATAATTTAATCAGTTGTGGAAGATCTCCGCATTCAGAAACACTCACGAAACTAAAACATACAAAATAGGTTGGTAGCAAAAAGAGATAAACACCCAAACCTCTAACCCCTCAGCCCTGTGCATGACTGGTAGAGCTATTTTCTTAGAAAATCATTGATGGCGGGGATATTCGTACATAATTAATGAATCATTTTGAAAATATTTTATTTTATTTCGTTTTAAAACATTCGCAGAAGATGAGAAATTTCGTCGTGTGAGCTTCGATTGATCCACAATCCTTCTATTGATTGACTTATGACATCATTTTAATTTATAAAAGTTATTTAAAATGCTCGAAATTTAGTTTCATATTTTTGCTTTAGTTTTAACATCCGCATTTATAAAAAAAACATCAATGAAGTATTCCGAAAATATATAAATGGATTGAAGAATTTGAAGGAAAATGTTCAACGTTAACATGCATGTCGTAAATATTAAGAATAATAGTGGAATGAAAATGTGTGGTATTTTATAAAGAACTAAGAAAGTTACAAGAATCAATTTGTCATCCAATGGGCACTAGCAAATAAAATCATAAACATATTATTGGTCCCCCGATTTATAAAATCGGGGGACTTAAGTTTTGAGGCATGTCCGTCCGTGCGAATTTTTCTCCGCAACCATCTGTTGAATTTCTCTGAAATTTTGCATGAAGTTGTAACTTTGCTCAGGGTAGAAAGTGACTTTCTCCGATTTTTGAAAATAATCTGGTTAGTCTGCCAGAGGGTCAAAAGTCCCCGAAATGGCAATAAATGACATTTTTTGTCCCATAACTTTTCATACATCCATTCAATTTCTCTGAAATTTAGCCAAAATCTGGAGGCAATTGTTCCTAATAGAAAATAAGTATCACTGACCTTGGTAAAAATCTGGTTCGCAGCTAAAGGGGGTCAAAAGCCCACAAAATGGCAAAAAATGAACCTTTTCACCCATATCGTTTGATCCATCCATTCAATTTTTCTGAAACTTAGCTAAAATGTTGAGGCAATTGTTCTGGATATAAAATGAGCATCCTTGACCTCAGAGAAATTCTGGTTCGCGCCCTAAGGGGTTTAAAGGGGGGTAAAATATGCCCCAAATTGCCCCAATTTATTGCATTTTACACTCGCCACATCGAGTAACATACAGAGGGGGACCACGCATGCGCGGCTTGTTTTCAATAAAATTTAATGAAAAACGAAAACAGATCCATTATAAGATAAGTCCATTTAATTTACGCGCTTCAACTGTAGGAATGATAGACCGACAGCCGAACAAAACATATTATAGTCATGCGTGGGCGCGTCAAAAACCTATATTTTAAAATAAATCAAGAAACACTGACGGGCAGACTGAACTATCCATATGAATTCGTGGACGCATCTAAATATTCAATTTTTAACTAAAGCATGAGAAAGCTTCTCATAGAACGGATTTAGTTAGCAGCATTGGGGTGCACATATTATCTAGACAATGGATTATCCACAGCTATTGTAGGTTAGATGATATGTAACAGCAGTTTTTCTCGCACTCTTTTATTGCCATGTTCGTCGTTATTCATGAGTATGACGTGTTTCAAATAATGACAACACGTTCGCAGTTCAGAAACCAGTGAAACAGTTGATAAGCTTATCGGCTACGTGTCATTCGAGACTTCCTAACTATGATTTCATATCAAAACAAGTCGGTGTAATGCTAGTTTATTTTTCGATTAAATTTGCTACTTTTCCGCGTTATCTAACTGTATATAACATGTATTTTGAACATTATTTTGCCACAAACAAGTCCGATATCGTTACAGAAGCATCTAAATTAATAAAAAAAGTACATACAACTATATGTAGAAATAACGTTATTCCAAAGTATAGTTTATTCTAAAGTGGGAGATGGATCCGAATAAACCACATTATAACGTTACTATGAAGCGCGGATTTTTGTGTTATGTTAAGATTAACAATTCTGCAGTTGAACAACATTTGGTTGTCAATTTTATATCATTTTTGACACTGGGGTGTATAACTTTATTCAATTATTCCGTTATCAATGTATTTGTAATATTGGTTGATTAGTGGTCCCGAAATTTTGCAAGGAGTGTAAAAACCTGGGAGCGTAAAACGTTTACTACGCCAGATATTTTAGAAATATATTTCCCCTCAATAAATTGAAAATACCCTGAAATTAACAAATATCTGAAGTTTGTTCCATTGGTTTTTGATAAGAAACATAAATGTTAGAATAAATGTTAAAAGCATTTTAAACTTGAAACTATACTAGTTATCACAGACAAAAGTCTGGGTTGAAATTTGAGAAAAGCGCACTTTTTCAAATATATTTAAAAGTACACTTGTTATTTTTCCATCCAATGCAAATGTCCCTTGATAATATTCTCGAAAATATCTACCACCCTGACAGGGTGAAAGGGTAACATAGACCAGACACTAGTTGAGAAATAAGAGAATTTCAAAATGTAACTAGCTATTTCTTTGTCAAATAAATACCTCTTTCCCTGCCACAATCGTCACTTGAATGCTGGAGTGCGTGTGTAATTCTCTCTAAAATGCAGAAGGCCAATTGAAAACGTATTCAAGTGTGGATACTCTCCAATAATTTGAACTGAAATTCTCTAGATCGAGATAAGTTATATTAATCACCACCTGTTGTGCAACGTATATGCTAAATGAATATGAAAACAATACTGATGTGTGCATGTAAGCAAAGAAAACGCTCGGCGTCTTCATCTGAAAATACTTAGATCTGTTAAAGCTTTTAAATAATAAAATACTACGGCTACACGTGGAAATACAAAGGTTTATTAAAAGAGAAAATGTTTTAATTTTATTCCTTTATGTACTTATTAATGTGTAATTAGTCTTAATAGGTTAAGTGTAAACAAGTTAGGAAATGTGTTTCTCTTCCGAAAACACGTTGAATACATAACAGATAACTCAATAAGTCCCACTTCTAACTAAGCAAGAACCTTTAGGCAAAATATTATCTCCTTACTATTTCAATGTTTCTCTAACAAGTCGATGCGTTTTGTGTAGTACGTTCTGTCTTTGGTCACAAAATACGTCTCAGTTTCTCGATAGTACTTCTTCATTAGAAGCAGATAACTTTTCCTCGAGCATTTTATTGATGTCTGTAATCTACCAGTATTTGCTGGGGATTTGTCTCTTATGAGAAATCAATTCAAAGTGTACATAATGTAGCTTATTACCGTTGCGATGGACTAGTGACGCGGTTAATTGCTTGGTGATAACGTGTTGTTTACTTCTTCATTTGTGGCTGTGTTGCGACGCTTTCTTCATTCAAACGCACAAGTAATGCTATATAATATTCGCTATTGACGAGTCTTCCTTTTTAAGATAATTGATTCACAGAATCCTTCCGCATTCTTAAATACGGAGGTCAAAATCTTGAATGATGATATGTGCGTTTTTAGTTTCATTTTAAGGTTTTTAGCTGCTCTTCTCCACAAAGCATGCTAGAGATTTGATATTAGTAATAGATAATTATTATTATAAGTTTTAGTAGTAGTAGTAGTAGTAGTAGTAGTAGTAGTAGTAGTAGTAGTAGTAGTAGTAGTGTAAGATAATGAAGAGTGGCAAAAATGAATCGTGGACGAGTCCATTGTGGGTGGGACGTCGAGAAAGAAAGCGACTTGATAACGGTTAAAAAGGAGAAGCTTCCGGAGTGCAAGCGAGACTTGAAAAGCGGCGGTTTCAGAAACGCGAAGAACCGGAGCACTTGGTGATCGGAGTATCGAAGTACCGGAAGAATGGGAGTTTACCGATGTCTATGGCACCAATGAAGCTGCATTGGCTATGGTGCGCTAGCCAGTCTTGCTGTTAGGCTTTCGTGTTCGCTGACGAAAAATGATACTGATAAGGAAGTAGGTACGGTGAAGGAACCACATCACTTGTATTTTATTAAAAAGACAATTGGAAGTTCTTGTAGAACAATTGATTCGGTTCACGCTCGGATAGACGATGCAGAGCAAATTGCTTTCAAATCTGATGTATATATGAACGAGTTTCTGGCGGAAAACATGTATGTGACCTCAGCAAGAAAAATACTTTCATGAGACAAAAGTATGTCAAAAGATTGTTTTATATGTGTGTGCGTAGCCGGCGTAAACCATCCGGCGATAGGAAATAAAGAAAACACAAGTTTTTCATATACGTTCTGTTATCTGTCATACTTGTTTGATTTAACCGGGTACCCCGAAAGAACGGGTAATGCAACAGTAGTAGTAGTAGTAGATGTAGCGGTAGCGTTACTATTTGTAGTAAGTGTTGTAGTATGTTATCAACGTATATTTCCAAGTGATTTTGCACTGATACCAATACACCGCTTTCCATGAAATTTACGTGATAGCTAGTCTCCCGAATTACTTTAAACTTTGTACCATTCCAATATCATTTGAACTCATTAGGTGTACTCGCACTGAACGTTACCAGTGATCTTTCTTGATAACAGTTTTTGCCTTGTAATCTGAGGTAGAAAAGCGTCCTCAATATTCCTTTACATACCGTTCACTCCCAGTCGATAAATGGATGGGTAAATGTCTCATCGATCTTTCGATTTACCCTGTTATCTTTTTTCTGCCGTGTCGTGGCAACACATACTTTCCTAGGGAGAGGGTCATATTATCGTTTGTTTTACATATCAGTGAACGTTACCCAATAACATGTAGTGTTCTATGGAGTTTCTGTGGCAACAAGTATTTACGGTTCTCCGACCCTCTCCGTTTCTTTCCGTAGTGATGTAAATCACTTTGCATTATCGCAATATTCTTTTTAACATTGTTTTATTACTGTCGTCACTTTTTGTTGGAATGTGAGTTGCGATAATCCTATTCAGGTGCCCAATACTGTCTAGTTTTTTTCCCGTTGAGGGCTGCATAGCCCACTCCTTTGTCGAGATGTTCATCTTCCCTTAACTTTCATTACATTTTTCTTTGTAACCAGGTGATGCTCGCCAACCGTGGTTTGGGGGGGGGGCTACCAGATTAAGCGATTATTGTCATATACGATGGTAGTTTCAGTAACATTGGATTTGTGTAATAGTCCTTCTATTTTTTAATTGTGTCTGTGCAGTTCTATTTCATTTCAGTTTATATGTCATTGGTCGATGTTTTCTATTTTTCTGAGTGGATTTCCGCATCTTTCTTAATATTTCAACTGTTTTGATCAGTGCCATGAATTCTATGATTTCAATTCCCCCTTTGGTTATATTTTCTCCCGGTATTTTTACTATATTTTTTGTGGCTGTTTTTATTGCTCCCAGAAGGGTTTATCTGATTGTGGTCTTATTCAATTTCAATAATCCACTAAGGGATGGAAACATATGTGGAGTTGTTTAATTTGTCTGCCTCATTGATTTGCATCCGGTGAACTAGTGAGACGGCGAAATGTACTATTTGTTTTTCTTGTTGTAACATACGATCTTCCTGTTTGAATGGGTTACTATGCTTTTATTTCGATGTCTCATATGATGTTAGGTATTTCGTCTGCCAATAATGGGTCCGGTTTATGCTTCTCGGAATCGTCTTAATGTTTTGTTTTGTTTTGTTGTTGTTTATTATTATTATTATTATTATTATTATTATTATTATTATTATTATTATTATTATTATTATTATTATCTATATATTAATACGATAGCGTGTGTGTTCGTGTGTCACGCTTCCGGCAAAACCTCTGCGCATGCGTACCGCGATTTGGACCAACATTTTTATACGCCTAATTTCCACTACAATTTCAAGTATTTCCCTTTAGCGTAACGGTTAGCGACGTAGTATTTTTTACTTCGGCCCGACTGGTTTATAGTTCGATCCCAACCAACCTCTAAGTTTTTTTTCTACATTTCAGTTTTATTTTCAAGAAACATTGCAACTAACAAAAAAACGAACACGACACAGTGTAAGTAAAAGTAAAAAAATTATTTATTTATTTTTAGCAAACAATTCCCACCAAGTGGCAATGAATACAATTTTATTATTTATTTTTTGCATTTATTTTTTTTATCACTTGGTTAGAAAGTACTTTTTTCTGATGCTTTAAAACTTAAAACTATTTTTTGTTTTTTATTTTGGCGTTTTTAAGGGCATTGTCTATTAAATTACGTTAACTGCTTAAAAATTAATGTATCATTAGTATTTTTTAAAAAGTGAAAACAATTTACTTCCTTTCTTTTGGTTGTAGAGAGAGCCAGTATTATTATTATTATTTTTTTTTTTGAACGGATGGCATATCAACCTTTTCTAGTAGATATGCGCAATGTCCATCGTACACGGGTGACTATTTTAACAAATTATTTCACTCTTATCCAGAAGGAGGGGGGTCATAATAAAGCAACTTACTAACAAATAGAGGGTGCTTTGTTACATTAGGACCCGCGCTAACTTTGACGCCGTCGTTAGAGTTAGGGTCAGTGTGGCAGACGATACTTCGTCAACTTTTTCAGTTTTATTTTCAAGAAACATTGCAAATAACAAAAAAACAAACACAATACAGTGTAAATAAATTTTAAAAAAATTTTTTTAATTTATTTTTATCAAACATTTACCAACAATTGGCAATAAATACCATTTTATTATTTATTTTTTGCATTTATTTTTTTTTATCACCTGGTTAAAAACTACTTTTTGTGTTGCTTAAAACTTAAAACTATTTTTTGTTTTTCATTTTGGCGTTTTTCTCTTTCCTCATGGTGAATTTGGATGGCATATAAACATTCCTCATGTAGCAAATAGGCAAACTAGAGTTCGTAACAAGGTGACTATGCAGGAATTTTATGCATATCGTCTATCTATAAGACGTGACTTCAGTCCAATACACAGTGGTGGAAAACTATTTCAACAATATATAGTCGATGCTTACGTTAAAGTAGAAGGTTGTCGTTTGAAATTCATTGAGAAAATCAAGCACAACTAAGAGTTGCAATGTATTCAGGTTTGATGGACACCTTGCAAGAAATAAAGAAAATGAAGATCCTGGAGTACCTGTCATTTTGCCATCATCCTTCACAGGGAGCCCACGAAATATGCAACAATGCTACCAAGATGCAATGGCAATAGTTTGCAAGTATGGAAGGCCTGATTTATTTATAACATATACTTGCAATCCAAAATGTCGAGAAGTAACTGAAAACTTACAGCCTCATGAAACAGCACAGAACAGACCAGATTTATTGACACGAGTTTTCAAACAACATCTTAATGATTTAATGATTGACATAAAGGACAGACATGTACTTGGGGTACCTATTGCTGCGATACATGTAATTGAATTTCAGAAAAGAGGTCTCCCGCATTGCCACATGCTAATCATGCTGCAAGAAGAATATAAAATCAGAACTAGGGAACAAATTGATAATATTGTTTCAGCTGAATTACCATCAGAACATGATCCAGAATTGAGAGAATTAGTGAAAGCACTCATGATTCATGGACCCTGTGGTACATTTAATCCAAATTCAATCTGTATGGTAGAGGGAGAGTGTCAGAAGAAATTTCCAATGTCATATCAGGAGGAGACTATTACAAATGTTTCTGGATATCCTCTTTACAGACGCAGAAATAATGGAGATTCTGTTAGAGTGGGTGTCCATGAGGTTGACTGCAGTTTTGTAGTACCATATAATAAGTATTTACTCAGAAAATATGGTGCTCACATTAATGTAGAGGTGTGTATCTCAGTAAAAAGTGTGAAATATCTTTTCAAATATGTCTATAAAGGACATGATTGCGCAATGATAGAAATAAATATGAATAACAATGAAACTAATGCAAATGAATATAATGAAATTAAGCAATATATTTCGTGTAGATACGTATCTCCGCCTGAAGCATTTTGGCGTTTGTCAGAATACAAAATGCATGGACAGTCACACATAGTTTACCGACTCGCCCTCCATTTACCTGACCAGCAACACGTTTATTATAGGCCGGGTGAACAAGGACAAGCTGCTGCCCGCGCAGAAGGACGAGACACGCAATTAACTGCATGGTACAAACTTAACCAAAGTGACGTGGATGCAAGAGCCCACCTTTATATTGATATTCCTGAATATTATGTATTTAATAAGCAAAGCAACACTTGGACCAGAAGACAACGTCACCGCCAGATTGTAACGAGAATGTACTCTGCCAGTCCTAGAAATGCTGAGAAATTTCATTTAAGGATGCTTCTTCTACATATACCAGGTGCAACTTCTTTTAATAACCTGAAAACTGTAGGAGGTGAACAATTGCCGACCTTTAAGGATGCCTGTATTCGATTGCAACTGCTTGAAGATGACAACGAACTAGAAATGGCTTTAAGTGAGGCAGCTATATATCAAATGCCACGACAGCTTCTTAACATGTTTGCAATGATTTGTTTATACAATACACCACAAAATGCCTTACAATTATGGAATGATAACAAACACCTTATGATAGAGGACCTTTTACGCCAATATGATGATAATGTTGCAGAGAATATCGCTCTGCATCACATAAACATGATTTTGAATGAAACCGACATGAATTGTGCGATGCTTGGTCTACCAGAACCAATCAGTGAGCCTCCTGCCATTCAACATATGGAAGAAATTCCATAAGTTAATCCTGAAATACTAAATACTGAGCAAAGAGGTGTATTTAATAGTGTCATTAACGCTGTTAGTGAACTAGATAGAGGATTGGAGACTAACCATCGACTGTTTTACTTGGATGCACCTGGCGGTTCTGGCAAAACTTTTCTATTCAACATGATTCATGATTACCTGGTGGCTCAAAATGTGGCTGTTAGTACTTCTGCTTGGACAGGTATTGCAGCGACATTATTGAAAAATGGAAAAACATTTCACAGTATCTTCAAACTTCCTGTTCCTTTCACTGAGACAATTACCTGCAATATTCCGCCTAATTCTGACCAAGCAAATATTCTCAGGCAGGTGAAGCTCTTCATTATTGATGAGGCGTCGATGATCCCTCGATATGCATTAAATGCCATTGATAATTGTTTACAAGATATTATGAATAATAATAGCATATTTGGTGGTAAAGTCTTCATATTAGGAGGAGACTTCAGGCAAGTTCTGCCTGTGGTTCCTAGAGCTCCACCTGCTGCAGTATTGGATGTATGTCTAAAGAAGTCTCCAATGTGGCACAGTTTTCATCAACTTAAACTCTCTCAGAATATGAGGACTAATGACAACGAACAAGTTTTCTCACAATGGCTCTTACAAATCGGAAATGGTCGCGTGGAGAGTTCACTTGATAACGTTTCTGATGATACTATCGATATCCCAGAACAATGTGTATGCAATGACTCTTCAGTATCAGACATATTCGATAATTGCACCCAAGACGAAATGAAAAGTAGAGTTATTTTGTCACCAGAGAATGCAGATTGCTTGGATATTAATGAAGATATTCTAAGTATACTATCAACTGAGAGCAAAACATATCTAAGTATAGATTCAGTATCATCAGACAATGAAATGGAAGCCAATAATTATCCAATGGAATTCATAAATTCACTTACGCCTTCGGGAATGCCTCCTCATCGTCTCAATCTTAAAGTTGGATCTATTATTATGCTGCTTCGAAACCTGTCAATAACGCAAGGACTATGCAATGGAACGCGTTTAGAAGTATTGGAGCTTCATAACCACAGTATTTTAGCTTCAATCATAAGTGGATTTCATGCTCAGGAGCGATTTTTAATTCCAAGAATTAAACTTAGTCCCAGTGACGCAAATATTCCATTTGTTTTGCACAGGACTCAATTTCCCATCCGCCTATCATATTCAATGACCATTAATAAAGCTCAAGGACAAACTTTCGATAAGGTTGGGATCTACCTACCACAACCTTGCTTTACTCATGGACAACTTTATGTAGCCTTCTCAAGAGCAAGGTCTATGAACAGTTTAAGAGTGAAAATTTGTCCTCAGAATAATTCTACTCATGGCCAGAGAAAAGGAATTACTTTCACTAGAAATATTGTATATAAAGAAGTTTTGTAAATTGCTTCATGTATTGTTCATTTTTTTAAAGTAATATATAAGTCAAATCTTATCATATTCTATTCAAACATGTATAGGTTAAAAACAAGATAATTAGTACTGAAAACATCATTTCGTGTAATTTACACGGGTTCCGCTAGTTATTATTATTATTATTATTATTATTATTATTATTATTATTATTATTATTATTATTATTATTATTATTATTATTATTATTATTATTATTATTATTATTATTATTATTATTATTATTATTATTATTATTATTATTATTATTATTATTATTATTATTATTATTATTATTATTATTATTATTATTATTATTATTATTATTATTATTATTATTATTATTATTATTATTATTATTATTATTATTATTATTATTATTATTATTATTATTATTATTATTATTATTATTATTATTATTATTATTATTATTATTATTATTATTATTATTATTATTATTATTATTATTATTATTATTATTATTATTATTATTATTATTATTATTATTATTATTATTATTATTATTATTATTATTATTATTATTATTATTATTATTATTATTATTATTATTATTATTATTATTATTATTATTATTATTATTATTATTATTATTATTATTATTATTATTATTATTATTATTATTATTATTATTATTATTATTATTATTATTATTATTATTATTATTATTATTATTATTATTATTATTATTATTATTATTATTATTATTATTATTATTATTATTATTATTATTATTATTATTATTATTATTATTATTATTATTATTATTATTATTATTATTATTATTATTATTATTATTATTATTATTATTATTATTATTATTATTATTATTATTATTATTATTATTATTATTATTATTATTATTATTATTATTATTATTATTATTATTATTATTATTATTATTATTATTATTATTATTATTATTATTATTATTATTATTATTATTATTATTATTATTATTATTATTATTATTATTATTATTATTATTATTATTATTATTATTATTATTATTATTATTATTATTATTATTATTATTATTATTATTATTATTATTATTATTATTATTATTATTATTATTATTATTATTATTATTATTATTATTATTATTATTATTATTATTATTATTATTATTATTATTATTATTATTATTATTATTATTATTATTATTATTATTATTATTATTATTATTATTATTATTATTATTATTATTATTATTATTATTATTATTATTATTATTATTATTATTATTATTATTATTATTATTATTATTATTATTATTATTATTATTATTATTATTATTATTATTATTATTATTATTATTATTATTATTATTATTATTATTATTATTATTATTATTATTATTATTATTATTATTATTATTATTATTATTATTATTATTATTATTATTATTATTATTATTATTATTATTATTATTATTATTATTATTATTATTATTATTATTATTATTATTATTATTATTATTATTATTATTATTATTATTATTATTATTATTATTATTATTATTATTATTATTATTATTATTATTATTATTATTATTATTATTATTATTATTATTATTATTATTATTATTATTATTATTATTATTATTATTATTATTATTATTATTATTATTATTATTATTATTATTATTATTATTATTATTATTATTATTATTATTATTATTATTATTATTATTATTATTATTATTATTATTATTATTATTATTATTATTATTATTATTATTATTATTATTATTATTATTATTATTATTATTATTATTATTATTATTATTATTATTATTATTATTATTATTATTATTATTATTATTATTATTATTATTATTATTATTATTATTATTATTATTATTATTATTATTATTATTATTATTATTATTATTATTATTATTATTATTATTATTATTATTATTATTATTATTATTATTATTATTATTATTATTATTATTATTATTATTATTATTATTATTATTATTATTATTATTATTATTATTATTATTATTATTATTATTATTATTATTATTATTATTATTATTATTATTATTATTATTATTATTATTATTATTATTATTATTATTATTATTATTATTATTATTATTATTATTATTATTATTATTATTATTATTATTATTATTATTATTATTATTATTATTATTATTATTATTATTATTATTATTATTATTATTATTATTATTATTATTATTATTATTATTATTATTATTATTATTATTATTATTATTATTATTATTATTATTATTATTATTATTATTATTATTATTATTATTATTATTATTATTATTATTATTATTATTATTATTATTATTATTATTATTATTATTATTATTATTATTATTATTATTATTATTATTATTATTATTATTATTATTATTATTATTATTATTATTATTATTATTATTATTATTATTATTATTATTATTATTATTATTATTATTATTATTATTATTATTATTATTATTATTATTATTATTATTATTATTATTATTATTATTATTATTATTATTATTATTATTATTATTATTATTATTATTATTATTATTATTATTATTATTATTATTATTGTTATTATTGTTGTTATTATTGTTATTATTGTTATTATTGTTATTATTATTGTTATTATTGTTATTATTGTTATTATTGTTATTATTGTTATTATTATTATTATTATTATTATTATTATTATTATTATTATTATTATTATTATTGTTGTAGTTGGTAGTGGTATTATTATTGTTATGATTTGTATTTATTATTTTATTATTATTATTATTATTATTTATTATTATTATTACTATTATTATTATATTAGTACTTTCTATTACTCACTAATAGTTATTATACTAGACTTTAACAGCGATCTATCACGGGTAAAATGCTGTGTTACCTAAAATTGACCCTTCTCCCTACCCTTCTCCCTCGATTATCAAGGCAACTCAATTTTTATTCTCACACAAGTTGTTTACCATATAGGTCTGTATGATAATAAATCTGAGTAAAGTTAAACCTCCATAATCAAGTAGGTAACTCCGTAATTTTAGATTCGAGGTTTGAATTGGGATATCTCTTCGGTAACAGCCCCTTAAGAATATTTTCTCTCATCCCATCTTATGTTTATGCCTTCGCGATTTTGTACCTGGGATGTTTCCGATTAGAGAATGTATTTTGCTCTTCTTGTTCTTGTTGTTCTTCTTATTGTTCTTGTTCTTGTTGCCCTTCTTCCTCTTTATGTTTTTCTTCTCTTGCTACTTCTTTTATGCGTCATATTATTATCATTATCATTATCATTATTGATATTATTGTTTGTGTTTTTGTTTTCGTTGTTGTTGTTGTTGCTGCTGCTGCTGTTGTTTCATTGGTGTTATTTCCACAGGAAAAAGCACAATACATCGACGTGATTAAAACGCAATTGAGCATGAATGCAAAAGACAAGGATTTTCTCGCAGATTTTCTTCCGGGAAATAAAGAGGTAACAATTCTTTTTCTGTTCGAATGCGCATCGAAGCCATAAACAAATAATTAAACGAAATAAAAGATAGCTAAATGGAAATTTAAAAAAAAAAATCATGATTAAGTCGAAATAGACAGAAAACACGGAAGCATTCCTGGAGGGGCAACATTGTAAAAAAGTGTTACTAATTGAAAAATTTTATGTATTTTCACCCTTTCTATTTTAATTCATTTAATATTAAAGTTATACTTGTACTTTCTTTCGATTAGTATTTATATCTTTTTGCTTTATACAACTAACTGAAGTACCCGCCTATGCTGGGTTTCTCGACTTTATATTGAATGTGTAACGAAGATTACAAGTTAAGAATAGCTATTAAATATTTTTTTTAAATAGTATTCAGGGTTATGATCGTGATCGATATCAGCTTGACAAAAACTCGTACGAAATAGTAAAAATGCAAACAATTGTAAAATTTAAGAATCGAACCCGAAATGGCATAAAATATTAACACTCAAAAAGTATGTATGTGTAACCTATACAAATACAATCAGCGACTGAGTGTAGTACTTTTCCACATAAACTTAAAAGAGAGAAAGAAACGAAGAAACTTAAATATAGAATTTAAAAAATCCCATTAAAGTAAAAATATATGAGTCGATTTTTATCAAATATTTTTATTCATTTTTAATTAAAACAAGCCGCGCGTGCGTGGTCCCCCTCTGTATGGGACTCAATGTGGCGAGTGTAAAATGCAATACATTTGAACAATTTGGGGCATTTCTGACCCCCGTTGAAACCCCTTAGGGCGCGAACCACAATTTTTCTGAGGTCAAGGATGCTTATGTTATATCCAGTACAATTGACTCTACATTTTGGCCAAGTTTCAGAAGAATTGAATGGATGGATCAATTGTTATAGGAGAAAAGGTTCATTTATTGCCATTTGGGGGGCTTTTTACCCCCTGGAGGCGAGAACCAGATTTTTCCCAAGGTCAGCGATACTTATTTCCTATTAGGAACAATTGCCTCCAGATTTTGGCTAAGTTTCAGAGAAATTGAATGGATGTATGAAAAGTTATGGGGCAAAACATGTCATTTTTGCCATTTCGGGGCATTTTGACCCCCTGGTGGTAAAAAATCGAAGAATGTCACTTTCTAACCTGACTAAAGTTACAACTTCATGCCAAATTTCATAGAAATTCAATGGATTGACGGACGGACGGACGGACGGACGGACAGACGGACGGACAGACGGACGGACATGCCTCAAAACATAAGTTCCCCGATTTTATAAATCGGGGGACCAAAAAAACGGATAATTTTTCTTTCTTAAAACAACGATACTTCGATTTGATTTTCGCTCGACAAAATAGGTACGTTAAACATGTTCTAAGGGTTGTTTTTAATGTCATGTTACGTACTTTATATTATGAATATTTAGTTTCAAACACGGTTAAATAATTTAATGATAAGAACATCGGATCGAAACTGCTGATTTCAAATATTCGACTAGTTACACTCTTAGGTCAACCGTTAAACTATGATGCCGCAACACACACACATACATAAATGCAACAGTTCTTATATATAATATATATATATATATATATATATATATATATATATATATATATATATATATATATATATATATAAAGATTCCGCGATTAGTTATACACTAAGTGTACATGTGACCCGCAGAGTCACAACTACTACTAGATTCGGAAATTCATGAACAGTGTCATATATTTTAAGGATTCTTTTTGCACACTAAAAAATAATATATATCTTTACTTTTATATTTTGTTATTATTATTATTATTATTATTATTATTATTATTATTATTATTATTATCATTATTATCATTATTATCATTATTATTATAAAGAAGTATTATAAACTCTTTTATTTCATATAGCTTTAAAGAGGCATACTACTTAACAATATAATACGTTTTTATAGTATGTACAAAGACGCGTATACGTATACGAAAAATTAATGATTTGATCATAAGCCACGGCCAATTAGAACAACTAAAACAATATATTCAAACCAACGCTTTAAGGAAACAAACGTTTATCAATTAACATTTCGTATAATGAAATTTATATTAAAGAAAAGAGAATACGTATAAACATAAGTGTACTTTAATTTAAGTATGAAGAAATCAATATATATATATATATATATATATATATATATATATATATATATATATATATATTAACTAAGTTCAGCTCAAATTAGGAAAGTTGCCACTGTAGACGTAAGGGGCTACTGAGAATTATGGTGAAAGTTTCGGGGGTTACCCTAAATTGGTCACGTTCTGTCTATTTTATATATCATGTTCACTCTCTTACCCTAAATTGAGAGCTGTGCAACAGGATTCTTGTTCGCATTAGTTTTAATTTGTGCATGTAGGTACAGTCGGTGAAACAGGGAGCAGGGGGATTTCCAAAGATCGACAGCTCTAAGAAAAGAAGCTATTGGAATAGAAGGGGCTCTGGTATATGGTGACCTCCACAATGAATGGATTGGATTTAGCTGATCGTCGGGTTGTTCAAGTGTCTTTACGTCGATGAGGCACTAGAGCAGCAAATTAATCGGAGCACATTCCATTAAGGTACTTGTAAAACCAACACAAGGATGCAACATAGCGGCGATAGAAGAGAGCTTGAACTTGGCGGATAGATAGGGACCTATTAAATAATAGATTTTTGTTTACCTTGTCTAAGAGGAAGAGACTAGTGGATGTTGCACCAGCCCAGATGGGACAACCGTAGAACAGTAGAGGAATCCCACTTTCTTTGCAGCAGACTCGACGATGTATTCTATGTATTTTTTTCCAATTAATGTTAACTGCGAATGTTAGGCCGAGGTGTTTGAACGTTAGACTCAGGTCAGGATTTATTTGCTATGTCAATCGGTGGTTGAAGGGGTTTCTTGTAGTTGTTGAAGGAAATTAGCTTTGATGACCTCATTATATATATATATATATATATATATATATATATATATATATATATAAGATATGTTCTTTCTTAAAACTTGTTTGTCTGTAAATATTTTTCTGACATTGCTATTAAATTATTTTGATTTTTTCATATTTGTAAATTAGAAATATATAGTTTCATGTTTTGTCATTTATATCGTTGCTTTCATGCTTTCCCTTTGTTGAATATATTGTTTGGAATTTCATTATAAATTATCACGTTTCCCGCTTTCTCAACATTGCTGTACTTGCTATTCATTCTTTTATAATATTTATTTATGACTGTTTTTTATAGAAGTTCGATATTTCTGCTGTTTTGCTTTTCACAATTCCGCTCGGCGATTCATAGATTTATTACTCAATGGACCGTTTGGGAATTGGAAATAAAAATGTTAACTTTGGATATTTAAAAAGAATGGCGAATAGCTGAAAGATGCGTCCATTCATACTGCGCTATTTTAGCTTAAGCTTAACAGACTGATGAAACATCAGTACATCTTATAGTGGTCTCTTGACATATCTAAACGCGTCACAAACTGCAGAACATTATGTCGAAAAAATAAGCATAGCAGACAGTGGATTTTAAATAGATGATTGTGCGAATTTGAAAGCACGAAACAAAATTAAAGCCTCAAAGAAGGTTTATATTTTCTGGTTTTTTATCATAGTGAATGGTTATATACATATTTTCTGTTTAGATAATTGTTATAATTAACATTGATATTTAGATTTATAAAGGGCAAAAGCAACTTGGGAATTAAGGTTCATGAGATTAATTTATTGTCACTTGAACTATGAAAACTATCATAATAGGGTGAAAATTATATATATATATATATATATATATATATATATATATATATATATATAATAGACAGTACGTAATTCATGATAGAAAAGAAACCCGTGTTTGAAAACGCAACGTTAGAAGAGGTTTTCAATCGTCTGGATTGTTCGAACAAAATCGATCAACTCAATATGCGCATGTATTTAATATAAAAACCGTTGATAAAATATTAACATCACATATTTAAAAACTCACCGATCTATAAGAACATTAATGATACACTACACACAATTGCTACAGTCTCGTTCTCATTATATTTCTCATTATATTTTTTTTAATTGAAAATAAACGTTTCTCATTATTTTTTTAATTTAAAATAAACGCCATCGGATTCACGCATGTAAAAATAAACCTAGCTCAGTAATTATGCTGGACAGATTAATCCGCCTTCTTCCTAATTACGTATATAAATTTTGAAGCGGGTATATATATATATATATATATATATATATATATATATATATATATATATATATATATATATATATATATATATATATATGAAGGATAACTCCAACGCTATATACGTGCATCCACAATAAAACAACTCACCTTCCATTATTAAGCATTATTAAAAAAAGAATTAGTAATAATTCATCGAGCGAATCAACGTTTACTAACTTTAGACACATTAATAACACGGCCCTAAAGAATAGCGGATTCATAAACGCTTATATAGAGCTAAAGAATATTGAAGCAAATACAAACAGCGCCAGAAAAACGAGGCTAGAAAATCATCTTGTTTACGCACTCCTTCAATCTAAGGTTAAAAACTAAAATCGGTTGTAAATTCTTGCAACTTACCAACAAATACTTTTCACTAGGAAAGGCATTACATTGCTTATTGAATAGAAATACATTAAAATTAAGTTATAGTTGCACGGACAACCTTGCGAGAATAATTAAAAGCACAACAACAAAATATTCAAAACAAATGATATAGATAACAGTATTAACAGTAATAGGATCACTAATAACTGAAATTGTAAAAGGCCGGATGAATGTCCCTTACAGAACAATTGCCTTACTACCTCAGTAATATATTGCGCAAAAGTATAGACAGTTGAAAATCAAGAAAACAAAGAAGGTCTATATTGGAAACACGTAAAAGGGTTTTAAGGATAGGTTCATGAACACACATTATCATCTAGACATAAAACCCGATATTCCTGGATATTAATCATTTTGTGCGTTGGTAAGAAACTGGAAATTATAAGGTTTAAAAACAGGGAAAATTGCTTAGTGTTAAACAAGAAACGGCTCTGAATTGAAAATAGTTCAAAGAACATATAGTGAGCAAATTGTAAATTACAACCACTAATATCTACTAGTAGCTGGAATTACACAATTCCCAATTCTACTATTATACTCCATTTGGTTTTATTTGGTTTTTAATTTAAATTTAAATTTTATTTTAATTTAAATTTTATTATTTTATGTTATTATATGTAACTATATCTTATCTTAGTGTAGGTTTTGAAGTTTAGATATTTTCACTTTATTTTACTTTATTGTTCTTTGTTTCTCATGTTATACTTAATGTTATATTGAACCTGTATTTGTATTTATTTAATGATAGGTGGTGTTTATTTACCCTAGACTTAGTCATTATATAGCACACACATATATTTAGTTTTATTTATTTTATTTGTTTACGTCTGTAATGTTTGCTTCATGAATTAATGCTAGCGTCAATACAAATGTAAACAAGTTGATCTGGGATACAAAGGCAGGGGATGTTATCATTTTGTGCATATAGGTTGTATGATATATCCACAAAAATATGAAATCACAACACACGGAACTTATAAAGGTAGAATGACATGTATAGGTGTGTATATAAATAAATTATCAGGATGAATATCGGTAGATGTATTCCTAAATTAAAAGTCTCTGCATTTTATAAGAACGGTGTGTATTTCGTAAGAACGGCATGTATACGGGCGGAGGTTGTGGAGATGTGTGCCCTTGTGTTGAGGGGAGGGAAATAGTGTATGTGTGTGTATTGTATATGTGGTGATATTACGTAAATATGTATATGTATATATGTATAAGAATATAGAAACTTAAATAAAGAGGCATCTTTCGATAGTAATATGTATGTATTGGCCAGTATAGATATTATAATGAATAGATTGGGTGTGTACAAAGTTGCAGGATTTATTTAGTAACGTTATTCTCGGCTAACGTACTTATCTATTTGTCTCTCTATATACGTATATATGTAAATTACTGTTGTTTGTATTAGCATTGAGATTTAGTTATTTAGTTTACAGATATGAGTGGATTTAGATGCAAATATATATATATATATATATATACACATATGTATATATATATATACATATATGTATATATATATACAGATATATATATATATATATATATATATATATATATATATATATATATATATATATATACATTACATTTATGCATATGTGTGTTATGTGTGTGTATATATGTGCGCATATAAATGAATTTTATATATAGGTCAGCTTAGAAGGAAATCTGCTGATCGTTCAAATATTTGACCATGTTAAGCATTAAATCGGAACGTTTACGAGTGCACGCATATGGTTAAACATAAACGACATTGAAGATGTTCTGTAGTAGGATAATAAAATGTATGAAATTATTTGAAAGCGGTCAAACATACTTAACAAACTTAAATAATAAAAAAGTAAAAGAGTTGCGCTAATGTGTAATTGGATATATAATCTCAGCAGTTGGCTTATATTTCAATTCCTTCCCACTGAGAGAATAACAAAGAAGTTGGTTATTTCTCTTCTTCATCTTTTCGAAAAGCTTGAAAAAGCTGGCTCTCTTAAGAGATCGAATCTGACACATGTATCTTTATATGTAACCCAAAAATGCACGTATAAATAAAAAGTTTATACAAAACAACAGCATTACTGGAGTTACATTGGTTTAACATAAAAAATAATACATGAACTATATATATATATATATATATATATATATATATATATATATATATATATATATATATATGTATATATATATGCATATACATATATATATACATACATATATATATATATATATATATATATATATATATATATATATATATATATATATACTCTCTCTAGATCACCTTCCAAGATTACATCTTTAAAACCTTCGAATTCTGCTAAACAAATGCGGATGGTCGTATGAATCGACAGAAATGTTTTGGTTTAGTTGTGTTTAGTTCTCCTAGTATGTTTCAATGCTCATCATCTATTCTATAAAATAATATTCCATATATTTTTAAACAGATTACGCTAAAAGCCTAGCCTGATTTCTAAATTAGTCTTATACATACAGACATATATATATATATATTTATATATATATATATATATGAGCAGTGTACACACACACACACACACACACACACACACATATATATATATATATATATATATATATATATATATATATATATGACCAGTGTATATACACATACATGTATACATGTATATATATGAGCAGTGTATATATACACACATATATATATAAATATATATGTATATACATATATATAAATATGTATGTGTATATATATATATATATATATATATATATATATATATATGTATATATATATATGAATATATTGTGTGTGTATTAAGACAGCGTCATATTTTCATTTAGCAAGCATTATTAAATAACACGGCGTGGTTTTGCTTGACAATTCTTTTTTTTTTTCAATTTTCCAAATTGTACCATTTATTTTTTCGGTCAAATTGCTGTATATTAGTTTCATGAGTTTCTTGTTCCATTGTCTTTCTTTTGACGAATCCCATCAAAAGTACTCGGAAAAAATAAAGAAAATGCGACAAGAACCCCATGGTAATTACATACAGCAATTTGACCGACACATTAAATGGACCCATCGGAAAATTGAAGAAATAAAAAAGTATTATCTAGCAAAAACACTCCGTGTTATTTAATAATGTTTGCCTATATATATATATATATATATATATATATATATATATATATATATATATATGCTTCAGAATTTTGGGTTGATAATTCGTAACCTTTTGTATATTCGGACTATTGTTCTCATCCTGGGTTTTTGTATCACAACATTTGCCCGATGTATCCTCCGACCTCATTCAGGTGTAATTTGTCGAACTCGAGAATATTTCTGTTGAAATATATATGCATATAAAGATGGGCAAAGTCCCCCTAAAGTTGTATTAAAACATTTTTTTTGCAAGTCAGCTACTAGAAAAGTTTTCAGTTTAATTCTCTTGAGGGATTTATTCTGGTTAACTTCACAGTTTAAAATGTGACAGGAAAATGAGGTATTTAACACTTTTGATTAAAATGTGTTATCAGTTTAGCCTTTAAAAAATATTTTGCGACTAGTATCTGTATCTTCTTTTGAGAAGACGTAGTATATCTGTCATTATATGTGTTTGTGTGTGGGTGTTTCTTGGATCGGATTCAAGCTGAGTGCCTTAGCTTGTTTTCCTTCACATTCATCACCTCTTGCTCATTCTCTCGCTTCGGGTTCATTTTCAGTGTCAATTGTGAGAATAAGGAAAGTCAATATTCTTTTTGCTGTGCAACTTTTCAAGGCTGGAAATTAGACACCGTTTGCCTCCCGAGAATATTAAACTGAACTTGTTTAGATTCGTCTCAGTAAAAACAGAATCTTTACCCAACTATGTTACGTCTCATAAATACGTTGCAAAAGTTTTGACCACTCGCTGAACCTATTAACACACAGCCAGAATTTTAAGGAATTGCAGCAATAAAATTCACTTAGATTTCTTAAGATATAAAAAAAGGGAAGCATGCATGTATTTCTCCATTAAACTCCTAAACATCTCCGACATGAAGCATGTAATTATGTGGGAAGTGCAGAACCAGATACAGCAAGAAGAACGTGTTAGTACATGAGCAACTGACAATGATCCTGTTCAAGACATATTTGGGTCAAATTGAAATTCTTTGGTTCTGGTATGAGCGCTGCACGCGCATAGTTTTCGCCTTTTTTATTTTCATTTTCTAATATCGTTACACGAACTTAAGCTTAATTGTAGGATACAAAGACAAATAGAGCTTTTGTGTTATTTAGAATTCACTAAAACTTTCTTACAATACAGAAGGCTACCAGGCATTACATTCGCTTTTTCGAAGCGGAATGGGTGTCTTAACTGTCGTCTGCAGCGACTTCAACAAGTATTGCGTATTTGACAAACAATAGTATTGTCAAGCGAAATGAAGTTGTATGGGCCCTTTTGACTATTCATTGCCTGTTTACAGTGTTTGTTGTTTTATTCTTAATATTGCAATCCGACCTCAGCGTTATTTTAAGGTTACAAGAAATACAGTGCTATTGCGTTATTTCAAAGTCATTACACCATTAAAATAACTGGAATTAATCCACGGAGTTGGTAATGGGTGTATTGTTTGACTTCTGCAATCCTTTAATCCCTGAGGGAGTATCGACGAGCCAGACCAGGCTATTTTTTTAGGGAATTGAATTTTAACGGTACCTTAGATTATAAATCAACTTTTGACGTTTTCGTTGCGCAAAATGCGCTCACTGTTTCCCTTATTTTTATTTCCTCTCAAATTTAATCTCAGTGATAGGGTTATTTCAGGGCATTTTTTACATATAAAACATTACTTTACTTCCTGCGTTTGTGTATAGAAAGTGTAAGCGTTAGTATGATTGCATAACTACGAAACGCAATAGATGTTGCTCTTTTGAAGAGAGTTTCTTACATTTAAAAATATTTTTTGCATTTCGTAGTTATGAAATGATACCAACGCTAAAATGTTATTTATAAAGTTAATATTCACTTGACACTATAATTAATAGTTATAGCTATGTAAAAGTTTAGTAAAAATTGAGTAAAAATATTTATATGAATTTAAAAGTGAGAGTATTAGTTTCCTAAGTCTTTCAGTTTTCCCGGACCGCTATTTTTACATTTATTTTTATTTAACAATTAAACATTAATTAAAAATAAAAACCAATGAAAAAGAACAACAAATATTTTTTTTTAAATGCGTCTTTGGTTTTGATACGATACTTATTTCTTTTAATCTTACTTTCATTTGTTCATTTTCTTTTCAGGAAAAATAGTATTTCCTGCTTCATGCAAAGAAGAATAACGATTGCGTGTTCCCGGAGAATGGAGACATTTCTATGGAATATCTATTCCAGGCGCTAAATTTCATCTTAAAAATTCCAGACTTCCTGATGTTTCAGCAGACACTGGTTTTAAGGCATCAATTGTTAGGGTTACATATTTTAGAGTTATAAACTATTTTACTTTTTAGGAAGGGATAACGATGCAAACCATACTTGTAAGGTGGACTTATCTCAGAAAGACAAAAGAGTTTCCGTTTTTCTTACAAAGTATCTGTATAAACTGTCTATTCATAAACCACGACAAAATCCGAAGCATTTATATAATGTTTTAATTAACCTCATCTAACACTATTTAATTAGGTATAACTACGTAATTCTCACGCATTGTAATTAAATATCTCAAAGTATCTGATCTCTATTCGTTTGAAATTATTATTTTCTTCTTTCAAATGTTATTTAGGAAAGTCATCCTGTAATAAGTTGTCCAAAATTTGTTAAGCTTCTCATATAAGCATATTATGTTATCTTAAGTAAGAATCTGTTTCATAAAATAATATCTTCAAGTTGTACATGCCAACAAAGAAGGATTAAAATGGCAACATTTCTAGTAATTATTTTGTCTTACGTGACTCAATTAACTCTTAATGTCTGCCGAGTCGATACATTTTTCCGTGGCCAAGTAGTTGTAACACCTCAAATCTATATATCAGACTGCTTTCTATTGTATTTCGCAGTCCCTACTATATGCAGTGAGTAGTATTAAACTCTCCTAAAACACACACACACATATATATATATATATATTGTTACCTTTTTTTCTCAATACTCGTTTAGAAAAGGAAAAAAACATCCTCATAGAGAAAAAAAAAGTTACCAAGTGATTCATCTTTGTTCCCCTTCTCGTGTTTCTTTATTCCTCTTTTATCATTAAAATCATTAAAAAAATGCTCACTATAATAATGGCAGTGCGTCTAACATTATTTCACTGTTTATTAAAACTCTGTACCTACAAAACTCAATTCAAGTATGTATATATATATATATATATATATATATATATATATATATATATAAGATTAGTAAACAAGTAAGCATCACCCGCTCGCTATCGCTTAATTTCTTTTCATTACCCTTAATCATTGTAACGAAACTAACCGATCAAAATGTAAGACACACTCCACTCTCTATTACCATCTCTCTCTCTTTCTCTTGATGTTTTGCTTTTATGAGAATACAGAAATTGTTTAGTGTCCAAATTAAAAGTGAAAGAATGATGTCCTTCCCTTTGTATTATTATCAGATATTATTGAGATACCACATCTATTTCTTTACTCGTAAAATGTATCGTTGTATACATGAGTATTCTTACTCTTATTTTCATTATTATCAGATATTGTTAAAATTAAGTATTTCCTTATTTTCTCATGAAAATGAAACCCAGAAACACGTACGTAACTCTTATTATTTAGAGAAGATAACAGAGTAATCCAAACATATTGGCTTGTTTGAATTTGAACTAGCCTTACTTATAAATACTTCATTTCTTAGAGTTTCTCAAGTGCGAAAACCCTGCGGCGATTTCTGTTAGTAACTGACATTTTCTTGCATGTTTCTGAAGGTTAAAGTAAGCAGACATGTTTCTGTCGGCAGTCATCTACACATATCCTGAGGCTGATCTCTGTGGCATTTCCCTCTTTCTATCTCATTGGCTATTCGAATAAATACCTCCACGGCAAGTTTCGTCTTGACAGACTCAATTACGATGAAAGATCACCTTCTTGCCAAGTACTTGAGCCACTTAAGAATATAATCATATCGAAAGTACACTTCAGATTGAATAAACCCCGATAAAACTAAATACACCATATCCACAAATCTACGGTCGTCGTCTTACAATGATCTACTGAATATATATTAAAATTCAAGGAAAGTTACTTTGTTATTGTCATTTGCATAGAGACGTTACTGTGTGAGTAATATATATATATATATATATATATATATATATATATATATATATATATATATATTTATATATATATATATATATATAAATATATATATATATAGTACTCATATATATATATATATATATGAGTATTATATACATATATATATGTATATATATATGAGTAATATATGTATGTATATATATATGTGTGTATGTATATATATATATATATATATATATATATATATATATATATATATATATATATATATATATATATATATATATAGCAATAGATAAAGTGAAAGAATAAAATAAGGTGCGAATCAAATTTTATTACAATTCAATGTTAAAGCAAAGTACTTTACAGTCCATAACTCATGAGTTTTAAAAGAAAATCTTCTCCTCAGAGGACCATTACCACAATGACATTACTGCAGGTAATTAAAATGAAACTTTGAAAGAAATATATTAAAAAATCTATATAAAAATACATCAAATATATCGGCCCAAAACATACTTTTTAGTAAAACTATACAGTTCATCCAAGTCACCAAGTCTAAAATAGCTCCAGGCAAGATATCAAAGAGGTTGATTAAAAAATAATCCAATTGGTGAATGGTGGTCTAAAAACGACAAAAGGTATCCAGGCGGGAAATTCGTTTGCTATCGATGCAGTAGATAACAGTGAAAATTGTATTCAAGGTTTATGCAAATTAATAAAACGATAAAAAAACGATAGAGAAAAAATATAGATTTTAGTTGCCTTTTATATCTTTTGTTTTATTAACCTTATATATATATATATATATATATATATATATATATATATATATATATATATATATATATATATATATGAAAATAAACATAGTTTCAGTATCCGACAATTGTTTCAGAACCTCTTTGGCTCATCTTCATGGATATACTGATGAGCAAAGAATA
The DNA here is from genome assembly GCA_963556195.1 of Sepiola atlantica. Lineage (NCBI taxonomy): Eukaryota > Metazoa > Mollusca > Cephalopoda > Sepiida > Sepiolidae > Sepiola > Sepiola atlantica. The sequence goes on along the minus strand of OY744515.1, from coordinate 167,801,502 downwards.
GATCCGCTAATACACAATCATAAATATATATATATATATATATATATATATATATATATATATATATATATATATATATATATACTTTTAAAATTTAGAAAACAAACAACTTGACGGAGATTTTGTCAAATAAATGAGATATTATTTAAACCATTTATTTATCGAAATTTTCGGTGTTATAACCCTTAATCCTGGTAATACAGTAATATTTCTTCTCTCTTTTTTTCCTTTTCTGAATTTTTTTCGGTTTTTAAAGGTTTTACGGGGTAACAAAAGATCGGCGATTCCCTCCTTTGTTGTTGAAGATATTATTTTTTATGATGTTCGATATATATAGTTAAAAGCGCTGGCGTGCGTATGTAAAATAACAGGATTGGAGATACTACAGTTTTAAACGCCGTTGAAATAATAAACTTTGAAAATTGAAAAAAAAAAAACTTGATGCGGGATTTTGTCAAATAAACGAAATATTTATTAAATTGGAATTTTAAAAAATGATTTAATAAATATTTAATTTATTTTGCAATGTTCAAAGTTTATCATTCGAACGGCGTTTCAAGCTGCAGTGACACCCATCTCATCATTGTACGCACGAGCGGGAACGCTTTTAACTACATACATCTGAAACCCTCTTTAACAACACCCTAATAAATCGCCGATCTTCGTCTACGCCGTAAGGCCTTGACAATGACGTAATAAAACAAAAACTAGTGTCAGTATTAACATGATTATGGTTTATAAAACCGACAATTTCGATTTTTAAAAAAATGATTTTTATAAATGTTATTTATTTGAGAAAATCTCGTGTTAAGTTTTCTCGTTTGTCAATTTTCAAAGTGTATTATTTTTCAACTCCAAGTACTGGTTTAACAGTAATGACTTCCTGTGGTGATATACTTTTTTTTATTTAAAATGTACTATTCGAATAGTCAATGTATGTTTTTTTCGTTATTCCCTTCGATTGTTAATAAAGATAGATAGATATAGAGAGACAGGCATACAGAGTAAGGGTGTCGAAGGCGAGAGTAATAGATGACGTAAAAATCACAGCTGGGGATTAATTTACATACAATGAGGAAAAGTAAAAGTATAATTGATAAGTTACTAGATGAGTTATTTCCAAATTACGGCTAATTAAAACACTCGGAGCTTAACTTCTTTCAAATATAACTCAATCCCAAAAATGACGAAAATGTCAAATGTATTTCCTGTGAACTCAGCATGATGGTAATAATTGATATGTAAAAGCATAAAATCTGTTTTTAAGCACATTTTTCTTGAAATAAACAGACGTTTAATATCAGCTGCGTTGATGTTAATAAAGATGTCCCGGGGTCGAATCGTTTTTTAGTTGGTTAATTTTAAGAATAAACGAAACAAAACATGTTTTATGTATCATGTCAAGCTTTCGACATACACAAGTCGTAATTAGATGATAGCGTGCATGTTGACGTTTGCAATTACATCTAGAGAGGTTTCTTTTTAATTTCGTTATTCGTAGTAAAAATTAAAGAATGAATACAGTGAATACAATCTAATAAAAAAAATATTTCGAGAAGTCTTTAAATTTTTTCAGCCGTAAACTGAGTTCGACTATCAGGAAAAATTGTATCAGGACTATGAAATTGTTCGAAGATCCAGTGCAACACTCTATTTTTCTTTTGTCCGTTACTCTCTTACATTTGGCAATTTCTGTCAACTTCGTAACTCTATCAAACACAATAATTAGTTCTTAGTTCTGCATTGTCAATATCTGGCATTGACCATGTTCTGTCCGCTTTAGGCCACAGTTTGATTTTCACTGGCGGTTTCAATTTCCTTATCCATGTCAGACCAATAAACGTAACTTCTCATGAGATATTTTACCCAACTGATTTCTAGATGTGACGTATGAATGTCTATTTATATTTGTATCTCAGTGATGCCAGTATCACCACTTGCTCGCAGTATAACTAGATACCATAACAAAAAGTAAAAATGTTTTTGTGATTTGACTTATCTTTTGTGACCACGAGATTCTTTTTTCTGTAATCAATTCATACAATGTGGATTTAGATTTAATCTCATCTATGGTAACTAGTAATTATTTTACTGTATTGGAAAGTAATTTTGTAAAATTAACGCATGAACTTGCTGACATAGTTAACGTTACTTTTAGGGTTTCAGTGAATTTGGAAATAAGTCTTGACAATCTTTCTGCGTGACTTATTTATGTAGATAGAAAGAACTTTATTTTACATGCATAATTTAGGGAAATCATTCCCCATCATGTAGATGATTTGCAGCATGAGTTGATATACGTTTAAACTCTAAATATTGAGAGTAATGCGCGCTTGTCTGTTTGAAAGATAACACTTTCTTGTAAATATTTGTGAAACATTTCTACTGAAAATATAATAGCCAGAACAATTTTAAGACAATTAAACATTGCTTTAGCTTTATAGCGTATTTCTGAACTATTTCTCTCTTCATGAATGATATATTAGCATATCATTCCCCTAATGATATTATCTGTTTTCCGGTTATTCCCTGGTCATTTTTTCTTGAAGTAATTCGCACTGATTTGCTGTTTTCTTCACGTTAATTTATTTATTATCGTCTAGTCTAGTTGCAATTAAACATTTCTAGCGTTTCACATTTTTTATCGGAGTAAATGTCTTTTCTGGTTTTGTAGAGTTTGCGATATTGTTAATTTTGAAAATGCATCAATTATTGGCCGAGATAAGACGTTGTTTTCTTTCTTTGTCAACAAAACTGTAAACTTTGTCACGAAGATTGTGCACTTTATCTTCCTCGGTATCTTGATCAATAGCGATTTGTATTAAGAAAGAGTGTGCTTTGAATTAAATCTACCCCACAGTATAGATATATTGTGAGAGCAATATTAGTATTAGAATGCTACCACAAAAAATTGTATTTGTTAACAATAAATCTATAAGAATGTCAACCATAATGACAGACATGGTCTACACGGTTGAGAGGTTGACGAAGAGATGGACCGGCTATCATGACGAATAATATTTGATTGTCATAGACCGTGACCGATCGATATCAAGCAGGCAATCAATTGACCAACAACACGCTATCATGTGCCGTTCGCTGTGATCCGCGCCGATCAGACACTGACCAGCGATTACTTATAAAATAAAATAAAACCACGCACGATGACTACTATCATTTTAAGACGTTTGCCCTCTACTATCGTGTAACATATTCAATCACATTACCTCTGAATTCTCAAAATATATACTTTCAAGTTTAATTACATTGAATTGACGAGAAAACATCTGACACTAGTGGGTGCTTTGGTTATAAAAGATTAAATACAGCCAAACAATATCAAGCAATATCAAGTTGCACGAAATAAAACAACGATCCAGCACTAGCCAGCAATTTTGTCCAGCCGCTCAAGATTCCGTCTTGCAATGTTCGCTCGTCCTTAACTAGAATATGTCAGATTAAAATACATTTAAAGGTATAAGAAATAACTTTAGTTACTAACTATGAAAAAACACAACTAATATGTAAATACTAATATTTATTTATAAATGGAACAGTTATATGTGTTTAATAGTTGCACACAACAATGCTATATGAGGTAGATTCCACTCAACTCAACACTAGTGATTTAGTTAACTTCAAGGGAGCTTTGTGAGGTTGATAGCGACGAAGACTGACGAGTTAACTGTGCCAAGTTTGAATACCGTGGGTTTTATACCAACACATTCACTGTGGATGTTGGCAACTTTCACGTGGTTCCTGATTTTAGAGAGAATTGGAGAATACCATGCGAATAGCAGAACCGACCGGATCAAAATAATATTTGAATACTGCTTCATATAAAGTTACGTTTAAAGCTTAGTTTCGTTTTGTGTACATAAAAGTTGGCCATACTCGCAACGCTTTTCTGCTGTTGATTTGAAAAGTACACACTTGCTCAGTCTACGGGATTCTGTTTAATATTTAACACGTTTTTCCTTGTCAAGCTAGGTATTAGTCCGGCCTCTTTGGAACAGATACAGTCAAGGAGAAGGTTTAGTCGCCCACAACCGATCATAATTCTAGTGCTATTTCTGACTTTTTATTCTTCTAGATAATTTAACCTACTAACTTCTATTATTCCGCACATAAATAAAAGAAAAAGATAAACAGCTACACATCTCTTGTTATGTTATAAGTTCTTTGATAACGTTCTCTTGTACAAATCAGGGAAAACGTTAATCGCGCATGTCAAATTCACTATATGTATAGGCAATCGTAAAATAGTGTAAACTTTCTGTATATAGAATCTAGCATTGCGTAACTTGCATACTTGCAAACCTTTCAATAAATAGAATGTTCCAAAACTGCACAAATATATGCATACGTGTTCTGCCTCTGTATTTATTAACAATATTTGTCTGGCTTGTATAATGTGGGTTCTTGGAAATATAGTGTATACTGCTATAGGCATTGTTGTCGAATAAAACATGAACACTAGAACTTAACTACATTCAATATTGGTTGTTATGAATACGAATCTTAATTGTATTTCGTTATTAGTTATTAAACAGACGCTTGAAGGTGTTTTCCCTTTAGAATAGTAAATGTTAATTGTATTTAACAGAGATGGTGCATTTCTATTCATATCCACACTACCAGGCCTACTTAGCGTTGCCTCAGTGTCATAAACAAGTACATAGATGAATTAAAATGTGTACGTAATATTTTTAAACTTATTTTACTACATCTCTCTATCCTCCTCTCAATCTATCTATACTCCTTCCCCTAACCCTTCTCCTTTTTCTTTTCTCCCCACTCTCCCTCAAATAAGATGGACTACTATCCCCCGACCGAGGAGAGAAAATATAATACACTTTGATACTAGATCGAATGACAAGAAAATGTATTTTACTTCGAGTTTTACACTAAAGTTCGATGGACAGAAATCGCTGTCAATATCGGCATCCCTGATAATTGTTGTCCTCCTGACCCCTAGAAACTAATATTACAATAAAACACAGCAGTCCTAAGCCATGCTGAAAAGAATATATAAGCTGTATTAGTGTGTCTTGTTACGTTTATGACGTTTTGCTAAACGCACACAAATAGAAAACTGCTTTTCATACAATAGATAAGTTACCTTTTTACTAATTTTATCCAATGTAAGCTATAAGGCGTTTTTCCTATACAGTGTGACAAAAAAAAACTGTTCAAAACTCTCATTAAGTCTCGTTTTATAGTGTTTCGTCCGAATTAAATGAATTTTTGGTCATAACTAGTTTATTATATTCAAAACATAACATCAAAACACTAGGGTCTTTGGCCTTTTATTCTTCGTTCTACAGCATGTGTTCTAGATGGCCTCCATTTAGCTCCGTGCATTTCTTGAGGCGCAGAACGAAGTTGTCCATGACGTTCTAACATACTGAATTGGGACTGGCTCTCATCTCCTCCCTGATGGCTTCCTTGAGTTCCGTTATGGTTCTAGGTTTCCCTGCGTACACTCTGTCCTTAAGATAGCCCCAAAGAAAAATAATATGGGGGGGGGGGGCTTATGTCCGGGCTATGGGGTGGCCACTCCAAATTAGTCTTGAGACTGATCACTCGGCCTCTAAAGTTCTCTTTTAGCCAATCACGGGACAGGTTTGAGGTGTGAGAACCAGAACTTGCTCATGAGCGACGGGTAGAGGGTCTGGAGCTCACACTTGAAGGTTTTGAGGACCTCCACATACCGCTCCTAGGTGACTGTCACTGCTGCGCCAGATTCTTCGATGAGGATTGGTCCGATGATGACTCTGACCGAGATTTCAGCCCACACCGTGAAATTAGGAGAGTGCAGGAGCTTGGTTGCTACTTCATTGGGTATGGAGGACCCCAGAAGACATTTATCTTGGAGTTCGCCTTTCCGTCAAGATAGAAGTGTGTTCATCTGAGGTCCAAAGGAGGTTAAGGAAACCTGGTGTCTCTTCGATCTTATCGAGTGTCTTGGCTGCTATAGCGCTCCTCTGCTTCTTGGCTGAGGCTGTAAGGGTACGCAGTGTCTGTATTCTGTATGGGTAAGCCCTGATATCATTCACCAGCACTCTCCTGCAAGTCTCACGGGAGATACCAAGGGACTGATTCCTTACGCACAGAGCGTTTCGGACTCTCCTGGGGAGACTCTCTCACACTTTCGAACAGCTCGGCTGTCCGCTTCTTGGGACGTCCCGAGTGGCTTGGACGGTTCTCACTGGCAGCGTTGAGGTTCTCCACGGTCTCATACTTCTCGAAGTTGTCCATCCAGTTCTGAATTCTGCTTTTGGATGGAGCCTTTTCACATTCGAACTGATGCATGAAACTGTCCTGGGGTTTCTTAAACGAGGCTGTCTTGTAGTAAAATTTAACACAGTGTATTCTTTGTCCCAGCTCCCACTGATGTCTTGGTGGACTCACGGTCGTTGATTCTGCCATGTCCTGTAAAATAAGGGCAATCGGTGAATAAATAAAGGAGATATAACATAAAGTGTATATGGGGCTCTTTTTGGGGGTCACCCTGTATATCTTAAGCACATCAAATACATGCTAGATATTCGTTCGATTTGGGATCGAGCTATTCTGGATAAATCTTGTTCTAATTAGCCGTAATTTACAAGAAAAAAAACTTATTCCAGGGACCCTTTCTTACTAGCTGTTTCTCCATCACTTTCACTCTTTCTCACGTAATGCATATTGTGTTAACCCTCAGCTCTTATCCTATAAATAGCCTATTACTCTCGTTTCTATCTCTCATTATCTCTATTTATAAACATGCAAGGATTATGAAGAAAAAAATGTATTAAAAAATTGAACTAGTCTTATATAAAGTTAAGGGAACATCACCACATACAGTAATTTAGGCGTCGATTGAGAGAAGAGGAGATATATAGCGAACAGAATTGGGCAAATGTTAGATGTCATATTCTTCTATATATTTAACTGGCTTTGTAAATTCACTTTTTCCTGATGCTTATGATTTAACACGAGCGTAATCGGTGACACAACATATCACGTTCTTCTAACATAAAAAAGTAATCAAATATTGACATAATCCATCATAAACAAAGGGAATGAAACAGAATTTAGTAAAACTACTTTACCTGTAACCGAGGGTGAAAAACCAGAGAGTAGATTAGTGGGTTTAGATTATAATTAACTCGTTTTGAAACTAGCTTTTTTCCTAATAAAAACAATTAATACCGGAAAAAATGTGTGTTATATATTTAGGTAAGATAGACGATAGTTTACGTTTTTAAATCGTAAATTGACGACCGCTGTTTATAAGTTCCTCCCAATTCAAGAGAGCTTCGATTTGGGCGATTTTTTTAATGTTTTACTTGCTTGCACACGTTGGAACCAGTAATGCAGAACATTGGATAAGAACCAAATCGACTTTTGATGAACTGAACCTAAAATTTAGGTTAGCTTAAGTTTAGGTTTTGTTTAGGGTCATGTTAGGGCTTGGTTAGGATTAGGGTTTAAAGACAACAGTTCGGTTGAAATTGTGTACAAAATTTTTTTTCCAACTGAAAAGCACATTGTAATTATAAAAAAATAGTTTAAGTTGATATTTGTAATAATAAAAACAAATCAAATTATAAAAAAAGTTTGATTTTCTCATGAAGTAATTTTTTTTTAATTGTTAGAAGCAAATTTTTGATTGATAGAAATAAAATAAATATGACCTAAAATATAATTGAACACTATCTTTTGAAGAAGGCTGATTGTCAACGAATGGTTTCAAAAACGGAAGTCATAGCCAAGTGGACACATTTTATGTTACCAATTTTTTTAGTACCACAGTAGATTTGATGAGATCTGAACGCAAAATAGCCGACTTCATAGGTCTCAGCGGTATATAAAAGTCGAATTACCGACTCCGTAGGTTTTCCTGAGATGCCTGAAACGAAATCGTGAGAATGTCGATGGCTATCTTGTAACCTAAGCTTCCTTTTCAACGTAATATATTCACTTTAAGTAAAATTCGATTCCTCCGAACTGAAAAAATGTTCTGAGAAATAAATGGTACTTGAAACATAATTATTTGCATCGTTGCCAATCGTTCTGATATTTTGGCGTGTTTTCAGCTGTATCAGTTACTATACGTGCCCTTGTTTGCCAAATGTGCCTTGTCAGCTTTTAACTGTGTAAGGCGATTCCGAAATATAATTTAATCTTTGAAAATTACCAAGATCCTATGATAATCTTAATTTACGAAATGGGTTTCCGTCATACTCCTTAAATGTAAAGACATTGCATTATATAGCTAGTATTTGGTATTCAATAACTGGATAATTTCAATAAGTTGAAACATTTTGAGAAATATTATCAGTTTGTTCTAAAGGTAACACAAATAATTTGTTAATTCTCACTTTAATTTTCATCTGTAGGGTTGTAATTAATTTAATCGTAATTTCAAAAAAATAATTTTTCAACGCATGAATGATTATTTAGTTATAAGTATTTAACTAAATAGATTAAGTTGATTTGATTGTAAAGAAAACAATTATTTAATCTTTAAACACAAGTAGATGAGAATGTTTATTATTAGCAGGATTATTCGGCGTCGCTCATTGTCCGATTGTCCTTAAATTATGTGGATGACAAAATATGCAAGTAAAAGTTATACTAAATAATCTGTTCAATATTGTCATTTAAAATGGTTAGGTTCTGTTGGTACAAAATCCTAGTGAACATACTTATGCCCGGGTGAAATTTGAATTCAGAACTTATGTCTGTGCAGGTGGCGCTGTAACTGACAACTACTATAGGTGACGCTGAAGGCGAATCAAAAGCAGAATAGGCATTGTTTTTACTTCCTCATTCATCCATCTATTTTACTCTCCAGTTGCATAGGGATAAACATCAGAAAGGGCAACTTAAATTTGTTTATAACCTTTAAAAGAAAAAAGAAATGAATGCATGATAATGTTTTTAACTTCTATAAACTATTACAAAACCATTTTTATATATGAAATTAAAAATGATAAATTATGACATTTTTGTTTTCCATATATTTTGCATAGCGATAGTCAATTGGTCAACAAAGTCGTTTACAATTAACTGTTGCTGGATTTTTACTAATTTATGACTTTTGGGGGCATAATTTTGACTATTTTTTTAGTAAAACGTGAGATTTTTTTTTAATTCAGTATCTTATGACTTTAATTTAATAATTATCTTTGAAATAGTCCCCAAAAACTTATATTTATCTTTCAAGGGATTTTTAAAAGTAAATTTTTCAAAGTTCAAAATTCGCTGAATTTTTTAGTTTTTTAGTCGCCGTAATTACATATTTCATTATAATTTATTTTTCACACGTAAATATGATGATTTTTCGTTTAGAAATAAAGTTGAGGCTTTTATCTTTCAAACACAATCAAATTTTACACAGAAACTAATTAAATAATTAATTATAAGCTCTTTAGATAAGCATAGTCCGTACAAGAAGACTCCATTTTTGCACGTACCTATCATAATGTTAAGTTCAATTGTTTAAGAGTTTACTTATTGATGATCACGCACGCACCGATTTTTTTAAAACAAATCTATTACTTAATATAACTTCAATAATGTAGACCAATTCATTTCTCTGTTAATTTGCTTGTATATAACATAGTTTAAAAGTGCACGGTGCATGAAAGAATATCTGCAAAAAAAGGAATTAGAAATGTAATATTACAGATGTTATGGTAAGGAAACTATTTCCTAAATAAATTTAATGAAAAATGAGCACTCACTTCATGCACAGTTAGCACGTATAGCCGAATGGTTTGGGACGGGAAAAGTGGGGTGGTGGCATTTTTTATACTCATCGAAATAAGGTTGTTTTCTGTTTTTAATATTAATGGAGGATCTTACTTTTTTATATTTTCAATACGTTATATTTTAGGGTATTTGCTTTTTTAATTCTGAAATAAGTGACTACTTGACTAAGATAGCATCGATAAACATTGAAAATAGCCGTGTTTGGCGAAGTAAATGAGAAAATAACGAAACCTAACCTTAAACTAACCTTAACCAATAATCCTACACTAAGTTTTAGTTTTGGTTACCAAATCGGTTTAGTTCGGTTCGTATTGTGTATAAGCATCGAAACTTGATTCGCCATTCTCCACAAAGCCTCAACTGCATACGTCACAACTACAGAATTCTGGATACCTATTACTAAAAAGCACAAAAAACAATATACCCTCTCTCTCAACCTCTAATCGAAACAAAAACACCTAGGGAGGGGCGCAAAAAAAGATATTCCAAAACATTAAATGTTGTTCCCGTACTTCCTTTTATTGTAATCCCCCCCCAATCAAAATAGAATATAAATATCAGCTTAGTTAACACACACATACCTCAACCTAGTACAAATCCATATTACCGATAAATGCTCCGGAAGTTAGTTTTCAATTTACGTTAAAATGTAGGAAAGACATCCCTGACTCGAAAAGCTTAAACCACTTTTTTTAATTCCTATTTTGCGAAAACGTTTGATATTCAAATCATGTTGTTATATCCCCCAGCAACGCCTGGACACAGTACCTGCTAGTATATCATGTTTTGTCGGGTTGTCAAACTTTTACTTCAATAGTTATTTAACTTTTTAGATTTAAGTTTACATTTGCAACTATGTGATTCCATATGAATAGATATATATATGTATATATACATAAAAAGTGAGGTATATATATATAGGTAAGGTATTATGTTTTCAGAAAGATCTGCTTAGATGGCTTGTCAGAGAAAAACTGTTTTAAAACTTAGCCTCTATTTATGTCATAATCAGACCTAACACTAGTATCATTACGTTTTCAGAAACTATTGTTCATGTTTTTAAATGTCGTTTTATGGTCATAATATCTGGTTTTGACATCTAGGAGGTGAATATCCCCATAGTACTTCTTGTTATTCGGTCTTTTCTTGGGAAATAAAGTGGCTTGGTAAACAAAGGTTTTGGTTAAGCATCTATTTTGTAGTGGACAAAGTGTACGATTTATGGAGTTACATCTTTTCTCTTCAGGGCTAACTTTTTCATTTCTATTCGGGTGATTACTATAAGGGTTGTGTTTATTTCTATTTGTAGTGTTTATATTGTTGTTCTTCTTAGTGTTATTTTTGCTATATTTGTCACTTGTTTATCTAATTTGTTATGTTTTCCTTCTCTCTGCTGATCTTTTTTAGTATTATGTTAGGGTGTGCCTTAATTATTACTTGTAGGTGGTCGTAACAACTGTAGGACAGTGTCAGGTTATTTTTATTGAATATCTTTTGCATGGGATTGGTTACGGGGAAGTGTTTTTAGATCAGAGTTAGGAATTTTTTCACAGTTTAGTTAAAACTAAACTGTGAAAAAATTCCTAACTCTGATCTAAAAACATATGGTTATAGGGCGGTGTATAATAGATCATGTTTATTTTTCTTTTATTTCTAATTTTATTATAATTATTGGTGTCCTGTTTCTTATATTTAATTTCGGTATCATGGTAATGACTATGTTTAGAGCTGTATTGTAAATGCTTCTTTATTTTTAAAAACATTTTCGTTGTTAGAATTATTGAGACGCTTACGTTCGATTAAAATCGGAATATATTAATAAATGAATAAACAAACAAATAAGTAAAAAAGATTGAACTAAACTAAACTAAAACCTAACAACTTAAAAACTAAAAACTAAAATAGAAATACAAGAAACTACGTGTTAAAAAAAGTTCCCTAATTATATTGACACAACAAAAAACAGGATATACGCTACTCTATAGAAAACAGAACAATAGAATAGGAAATTGAAAATATAACTAACCGGGCTTTTGCTTGTGAGAAGCCCAACGATTGGCTAAGGGAACAACAAAGAATCTGATTGGTTAACTAGGTAGCCGTGTATATTAAATCACCCGGCAAAACTAATTCCATGCATTTTAGCCTGAAGATTACCCCAGGGGATGTGACGCGTAGCCTCTGTGTAGCCTAATTGACATAAATATATTTTCATAACTTACTACCCAGCGCTACTACGTATCGAGCACTGTTGAATTAAATACTGAAATTTGATACATAAAACAGCATATCTCTTAATAAAATGGTATGTGGCTACATGAAATAGTAATATATATATATATATATATATATATATATATATATATATATATATATATATTACTATTTATTAATACAAAACTAAATTGGTTACACATGTGCATACATGATTCAGCTGCTATCTCCCGAGATAGCCAGCTTGTTCAGACCTTAATTATCTCTTCATTTTTTTCTGATAATAAAGCTGACTCTCTCGAGTGATCGCAACTAAAACACGTATACACAAATGTAACCAAGACTATTTGTATAAATTAAAATGTATACTAAAAATAGCTCTATTGGAGTTTCATTGAATTTACATATATATAACCAAAAAATACATGTGCGATATATATATATATATATATATATATATATACATATATATATATATATATATATATATATATATATATATATATAATATTCATACAGAGCCTATAAGCACTACTGCGTATATCGATGTGATAGCGTTTATCGGAAATAATATGAATGTTTCCGGTAAAGTAAGTCATACGTTTACCAATTTATATAATGATTGATATACAAGAAAGTAGCATTTACTTTTTCGATGATGCGTCTTTAAATGATTCTTATATATATTTACTCATTGCGTTTTTGTCGCACTCTATCTAACTATCTATATCAGATTCATTACTGTAAGCTTAAAACACGTTGTAATACTAATCGTGGTTTATCTTCGTTAGAGTGAGATTTTCTTTTAATTGCTATATACACATTATGTATTCAAGCAACAAAAAATACACTTAGTGGTAGGCACACTACATTACACGTGTATAGCTAGCGTCGGATCTGATATCTTGATTGGAAGACCAGAAGACGGCACATATTATTTATAATTTCAGGGACAATAATTTGCCTGAGTATTCGTTTCAGTAGATTTTCCTGAATGATCGGAGAAAACAAAATAATTTGTTTAGTTGCCAAACCTAAAATTACACACAGACTTTAGTCTAATAATATCAGACAGAGATTATTTATTCATTCATAGAATAACAAAGGGAAAAATGGAGTCTAGAGGATTGAATTACTGACAATATACGAAACATTAAAACACTGAATTACATTATGTCTTAGAAAATGTTATAAATGAAATGCTAGGAATAATAAAAATTACCAAAAACAAACGAATATCTGCAAGTCAGGAATATATGTTATATATAACATATATATATATATATATATATATATGTATGTATATATATATATATATATATATATATGCGTGTGTGTGAGTGTTTTGTGTGTATATGTGTGTGAGAGTATATATATATATATATATATATATATATATATATATATATATATATATATATTATTTGTGTTTTTGTTGTACATCAAAATTAATCCGATAATCTCAATGTATTGATCTAATACTTCTGAAAACCCAGTACAGCAATATTGTAGTAGCGAAAGTTGAAAACGCGCATAAGGAGATGTAGAGTCCGACTCTTGACAATTCTCCAAAACGCACGAATCTTGTACAGGAATAACCTGACGCAAACGACGCCAACTCAATGTTTTTTTTCTCACTGAACACTCGACGTGGTCTTTACTCGTCGTCATCTATTTTATCGTCTCCCCCTCCCCAGAGGAACGTTCTCACTATTTTTATTTTAACGAGTATCCGCCTATGCAAAACAAATGCTCATTTGCATAGGTTAATTTTTGTAATCGCACAAAAATAACACGATTCTATTATATAAGCAGAATACTCTAGGTTTAATCCTAGATGGACGACACATGGCGCGACCATTACTCTATTCCTTTGTGGAACCGCATGATAGTTGTGACATATAATTTAGTAAAATGTTTAATTTATACAAACAATCCGGCTACATACTCGATGACATGTTTAAAGTATCATCTAATTTAAAGCAGATGTTTACAGGTAATTGTTTATTGTCAGCCAACAGTATAAGTGTTTGCAATACAGAATGTGGAAATATTTACACGAAATAAACTCGCTAAAAGTAAGAAAGCCCCAGCTTGTACTTTCTTGCACAGCTGTAACATTGACTTGAAATTTTAAAAAAATAGTATTTGGTAAGAACGGACCAAGAAAAGAACACACCTATTGCGGAGAAATATGTGTCGATCGAAAATGTTATGGTACTTTACCAATAACAGACTTTGGACTTTTCCATTCATTACAAATACTGGGAGCAACTGCCACTCAATGTTGACTCGGCCCCAGCCTGTTCAGTCTCTCATTAACTTCGGTTGAGGGAAGATGTCGGGATAGGGAAATGCCAGTCGAGAATCCGTTCTCGATAATCAGTCCGGCAGGAACTGGGCCATTTCGGTAGCCTTTTATCTGCCGGGCTGAGGTATACTGTCCTGGGTTGTCCTAGGAGGTGCACCTTCACAGGCCTTGTCTCCCCTCTTCGAAGTGGAGTAAGTTTATTGCATACTGCCTGAGGCGCCATGCCCGGGAGATGCCGGTTGTCCAGACTCTTTTTTTCTAGGCCAGAGTGATCCTTCTTTACATGCGCGGGCTTGACTCTTCCTCCACTTTCCGATCTTGTGTCACATATTCATGCAGTGGGAAGGAATTAAATACCGACTCGTCTCCAGCCCGATCAGTCTCTCAGTAACTTCGGTTGATAGAAATACTAGTCGAGGATTCGTTTTCGACAATCAGTCCGGCAAGAACTGCACCATTTCGATGGCCTTTAATCTGCCGGGCTGAGGTATACTGTCCTGGTGTGTCCTGGGAGGTGCACCCTCTCATGCGTACGGCTCTTCTTTGGGGTAGATTAAGTTCATTACTTACTGACTCGTCCGCCCGAACCGTGGAATGCTGACGTGGCTGCTCAGGCTATTTTTTCTAGGCCAAGGTTCTTCTCTTTTATGGGCGCTGGCTTAACTCTTCCCCCACCTCTCGATTTTGTTTCACGTATTCTTTCAGTTGGAATGAATTTAATACCTGGACAAACCCCAGCTCGTTTTGTCTCTCAGCCACTTCAGTATATTTAGGACTGCGGGATAGGGTAATGCCAGTCGAGGGTTCGTTCTCGACAATCAGTCCGGCAGAGACTGTGTTATTACAGTGGCTTTCTATCTGTTGGGCTGAGGTATTCGGCCATGGGTTGTAGTGGGAGGTGAACCATCCTGATCCTTTCCTACCCTCTTAAGGGTTGAGTAAGTTTATTGCTTTCTTCCTGAGGCGCGTTGACCGAGGAATTCCCAGGCTATGTTTGCTAGGCAAGAGTGCCCCGTTTTTGAAGCGCTGGCATGACGATTCCCCCAACTGCTGCCCTTGTGTGACATATTCATTCGATGATAAGGAAATAAATACTTTATTAACCCCAGTCTTCGAAATAGATAATACCTGTAGACTATTCATTCTCGTTAGTCAGTCCGATAAAGACTGGGCCATTTCGATTGCCTTTATCTGTCGGGCTGATATGTTGAGTCCTGAATTGCTAACGTAGGTGCACCATCCGGGGCCTTACCTTCTCTTCTTTAAGGTAATGTAAGTTCATTACTTACTGCCTGAGGTGCCCTAACCGGGGAATGTTGATGGAGTTTCTCAGGCTATTTTTAATAGGTCAGCGTTGTCCCTGTAAGCGCGCTAGCGTGAACTTCACCCATTTTCCGACCTTGTGTCACATATCTCTGCGGTTGGAAAGAAATTACATAGTTGCTAAACTCCAGCTCGTAAAGTTTCTAAGTAACCTTGGTTTATTAAGGACTTCGTAATGGGATAATCACAATCGAGGAGTCGTTCTCGGCAATCACCCCGGAAGGTACTGGGCTATTTCATTAGCTTTTATCCGTCGGCCTTATGTATTGGTCCTGTGTTTTCCTATGTGCACCCTCCCAGGCTTTGCCTCTTTTCTTTGGGTAGAGTTAGTTTAATGTGTACTACTTGGGGCGCTCTGACATCGGAATGCCGACAGGATTGCCCATGCTATTTTGATAGGCAAGAGTGCTCCTTCTATAGTGCGGGGGCTTTACTTTCCTCTACCTTACAACTTTGTGTCACATATTAAAATGAATTACATGGCTGAGCATCCCCAGCCCGTTGAATCTTTCATTAACTTCAGTGTATTGAGTATTTCGGGATCGGGTAATACAAATCGAGAAGTTGTCGACAATCAACACGGCAGGCACTTGGCCATTGGTCAGTGGTCTTTTATATGTCGGGCTGGGGTATACGGTCCTGGGTTGCCCTCATAGGTGCATAATCCCAGCCCTTGTCTATCCTCTTGGTGGTAAAATAGATACATTGCTTACTGCATGAGGCGCCTTCACTGGGGAATGCCGACGGGGCTGTTCAAGCTATTTTTGCTAGACCACAGTACTCCTCATTGAGGAGCGCTGGCTTAGGTGTTCCTCACCTTCCAACCTTATGTACCATATTCTTGTGGTGGGAATACCTGATCAAACAGCACTCGTTGAGTTTCTCAGCAAGTTCGGTTTATTTATCGAGGATTCGTTCTGCGCAATCAGTCCGGCAGGAACTGGGCTACTTTGTTGGCTTTTATCTGTCGGTTTGAGATAGTCAGTCCTTGATTTTACAAGGAGTAGCACCCTTTCAGGCCTTGCCTTCCCTGTTTGGGGTTGAGTATGATTAGTGCCGACTGACTAAGGCCCCAATCCCAATAGATTCCGACGGGGCTTCCCTGACTATTTTTTTCTAGGCCAGAGTGCCTCTTTTTTTGAGGCGCTGGCTTGACTTTTCCCCACCTTCCGCCGTTATGTTACATATTACTGCGGTGGATAGGTATTATATAGCTGAATCAACGCCAGTCTAGTCAGTCAACTAGTAACTTCGGTTGGTAAGAGTCAGCGGAATTTTGTAATACCAGTCGTTGATTCGTTCCGGACCATCACTTCCCCATTTCTGTGGCCTTTTATCTGTCGGGCTTATGTATACGTCCTGGGTTTTACCTAGAAGGTACTTACCCTCTTTGTGGTGGAGTAAGTTGATTGCTTACTGCCTGGGGCGCCCTGACTAGGAAATGCTAATGGGATTGCTTAGGCTATTTTTGATAGGTGAAAACAATTATTATTCAGTGCCGCTAGCATGACTTTACCTCCGCATTCCGACCTTTTCCCACATATTCTTGTGGTGGTAAGTGATTACATACCTGAATCAACCATAGTCCGACGGAAACTAGGCCATTTCGGTGGCCTTTTATTTGTTGTGCTGGGGATTGGTCTAATGTAGCCATATGAGGTTTTCTAACCCAAACCTTGCCACCACTTGAGTGTTGTAAGTTTATTGCTTACTGAGTGAAGCACCCGTATCGGGGCATGCCGACGAGGTTGCCCAAGCTATCGTGTTCAAGGCTAGAGTGCTCTTCATTTAGGAGCGCTGGCTTGACTCTTCCCAACCTTCTTGGCTTGTGCCACATATTACTAATGTGGGAAGGAATTAAATACCTGAATCAACTCCAGTATTCAGACTGGGTAACAATTGTCGATGATTCGTTCAGTCAGTTCGACAGAAACTGCGTCATTTTGGTGGCTTTTATCTATCGGTTTAAGGGGTTGGATCCTAGGTAGTCTTAGGAATTCCACCATCCCATAATTAGTTTATTGCTTTCTGCCTGGGCCACCCTGGCTGGATAATGCCGACGGGCTTCCTAGGCTATTTTTATAGGGCTTCTTCTTTAGTAGCGCTAGCTTGACTTCCCCCACTTACTCACCTTGTGCCACGTATTTCTGCGTCAAACCCACCCCAACGGGAACTTGACCATTTCGGTCGGCTTTTATAAGTCGGGCTGAGTTATTAGTTCTAGGTAGTCCTAGGAGAACCACCCTCGCAGGCCTTGCCTCCCCTCTTTAGGGTCGAGTAGGTTTATTGCTATTTACTCATGAAAGTAGATAGGCCTTCTCTGCCTCAGCCCCTGTCAAGCCAAAACAGGCAAAGACGCCCCTTTATCGAATCTGGATGAAAACATAAAAATACCCTATTTACAAGTGACTACATAGAGCTACTAGAACTAACTTTAATGAAGGAATTGGCGGGCGCTATATTGAGAAGAAGCAGTGTGGGCATATTAATGAGGAATTTAGCCGTTGAAAAAACTTAGAATCTAGGGCAGCCAAAGCGGCACTACAAGCTGGATTCAATCGGACAGTGGAGTTAAGGCTAAACTGATCGCCTTGACCTTCAAGGAGAACCCAGCTTTTGTAATTAGGTCTAGGGTAAAAAAGGATGCCTCAGAAAGCAACCAACATGCTCCCTAAATTGCGTACAGATGAACTTCGGTGGGATTTCGATCAACACATCGTTCCAGTAACATTGACGGCTGCACGCCTCGTGACTACAAACGAAGGTATTTTAAAGGCGTTTCGTTCCTTTTATAATGATATCTTCATCTGGGCGCCGTGTTTGTCTATTCCGCATTTCGACGCCTATTTAGAAGATGTCACTCACCTTCGGACGACCGAAAAGGCGTGGTTCGAAAGTGGTATAGAAGAGGATCAAATCTAGAATGCCTTGATAAGTCTCCGGGGATCGATGATTTTCCCTATGACGTGTACTTGAGGCTGTCGCCCATTCTTGTTCACCTTAGTATTTCACCAGGAAGATTATACAGGCTGGTTCGCAAGAGCAATAGTGGCGGGGATGGGATAGATAACTCTCGCCCTTTTAATTATGCTAAATGTAGAAGTTACGATTTTGGCAAAGACTTTAGCAAATTGTCTCCAGGCTGCCCTGCCTGGTCTGAGTAGTCCCGAACAAACCTGTGATGTAAAGGGAAAGACTATTCAAGATTATTTGCACATGGTACACTTAATCATTGAGAAAGTCGACACCGAAGCCGCGCTGATCAATTTAGATCAGTCCAAAGAAATTGATAGGGTTAACCATCACTACTTGGAAGCTGCATTGTCTTCGCTGGGCTTCGGCCAATAGTGTAATAGTGGAGGGGAATATTTTAAAGTCGAGGTCCTTCAATCTGCCCAGATATATTCGTCAGGGATGTCAGCTATCACTGATGCTTTATGTGCTTGCGTTCGAACATTTCCATCACAGGTTTAGGGTAAATCCGGTCCTACGCGGGATTTAGTTGCCAGGTGCTTACGCCAAATTGAGATACTCTGCCTATGCCGACTATGTAACAGTGCTTGTACCGAGCAGTGTCGAGATTAGTTACGTCGACAGAGAAATAAGAATGTGTGAATCAGTAGCAATGGCCAAAATCAGCTGTGACAAGTTCGTGTGCTTGCGCATTGGTGCTTGGAAAAGTGTGTCCCAGCTAACTGACGGGCCTTGCAAGCTACCCAGCGTCTGGTTTGGCCTTAATCTTAAGCTGGAGAAAAATTGGTCGAAAATATTGCAAACGGTTTTGGCTGCAACAAGACTGTAGACACGTAGAAATATTTCATTAAAGGAGAGGGCGGAGTTTTGTGGCTCACACATCTACCCGCTTATCTTATATCGTATTTCAGTTCATTCACTCCGTTCAGATACGCTGCTGGAGTTACAACGACCATTATTCAAGTTTTTCTTGTGGCTTGATTAGACTCTTATGGTTCGTCGCGTGATCTGCTACTTGCATCAATCTAAAGGCTGTTTGGGTATGCAATGCGTTGAGATTTGTCAACACACGCTAAAGCTATATTACCACGATTGAATGTGCACAGATATAAGGGAAATGGTAGATTCTGAAAAAAAGACACTAAAGAAATCCTTCCCAGCTATAAAAAATGTGCGCTGGGGTGAGAGGGGCACATTAATTACCCTAAAGCGATTGTTCCTCTTGTTGTGAGTGTCGTCGGCCCTCAAGTTTCTTTTACGGGTGAGAGAAGACTTCTCTGATATCTAGCTATTGTTCCGGAAAGCGTTATATCGGGAATAAGTGGGTGTTCTGGGTGATAGGATAGAGACGCTTGGTTTAGTGAGAAGAGAAGATACACTCAATTTGGCCTCGGACGCATTTTTAAAGATTTTCTTGTCTATGATGAAGCATCTCTAACCTGGCTTGTTATTAGAAATGCTCTCTGGTTTGAAAAAACACTCAATTCAGCTAGCTTGGCGAATTCGCTAATTTGGGTTCGGTGTGACGATGATGAAGATACGTTGCTATTTTGCATTGCTTCATTGTTAAGCTACTGATCAAGTTCGTTGAAGATTTCATGTTTCGTATGTTGAACGTAGTTGATTTCGAACTGGGTCCCGTTTCTGTCTGATGTAATTGGTCACCGACAAAGAATAAGGAAAAAAGAATGACATTTCTGAGAATGCTTGTAATTATGAGAGGTGGGATTTGGTCTGCTCGCATAAAAGCATTTTACGGAGCTACTGTATAAGTTCGTCATGGGGAATGATGTATGAGTGTGGTATTTTGGTAAATGGGTCAGTGAATAAAACTAGCTATGTTAGACTTTTAGTCAACGTTAAGCCTGACCAGCCTTTTCCCCACCCCCATATTGGGCCATGGGCAACGTTTTACACCAAGTGACTTGTCACATTATGTTAATAAATATTGAATCAACCTCAGTGTATACTGACAGTTAAGACTGACGTACCACCACTCTTGTTTCTCTTTTGTATTATATTTTCTTCAGTATACTAATTTACTCTAAATCTCGAGTTCATGTTTTCATTCCGGCCTATTTAAAGGGCCATACCAACTGGCGACAAGGTATTAGATCTTACACGCAACCACAACAACTCGCGAAAAACCTATAATAAGACTTCACAACAACTGATTCCGAGGTATTCGCAATTACACGAGAAAAAACAACAATATTAAGGAGTTTAAAAAGGATCCCACAACAACTGGCATCGTCCGAGTTCGAACTACACCACTACAATGACTGATGAGGTGATTACAATAAAGGATTTCTGAGAACCTTAAAATCGACGTAACAGCTGACGACAAAGTATATGGATGGGGAACCTTGAAAAATGACAACCTTACAAAAATAAGCGGAAAATTCATCATAAAACGTCCTAGTTCTAAAGATCAGCTTTACCGGTCGAAAAAATAACACGTAAAAGACCAACCTATTTTTCACTCATTGACGAAAGGTCATACATTGTTTAATGCTATTTCGACACTTGTGAATTTTTAACAAAAATGAGAAACATGATTTTTTTTGTTTCCAAAAGATAAAAGGCCTACTGCTGAAAGAAGAAATAATGAAAATCGTATTTTTATTTTTCTCTGACTAAAGTGCCGACCGCAAATTCTACGTTTACGTTAATTACGTACTAAATAGGAAACAAAATAAATTCTTCTTTGCTCGAGAGAAAAAGTTTTTATTCTCTATTTTTACCACTAAGATTACATTTATCAAACGTGATATATGAAGAAATAATTTCTAAAAAGCTGTATTCTAAAAAACACAGTTAAACATGGAAGATTTTAAAGCTCCTATTATAAAACTGTTGAAGTTTCAAATGAAACAGCAACAAAAACTAGAGAAAGATTTACAAAATTTCGAGAACAAAATGAAAAGCTTCTAAAACAAAAAGAAGCCGACGAAAAGCTTCAAGAACAGAAAAGAGAAACCGACGAGAAGATGGAAGTATTCATTCAAACAATATTGGTTATGGGTTAAAGTAACGAAAACGATAATGATTTATCGCAGAAAGCCGTTTGGGGCGCATTTGACAATTTCACTAATTCTGCGAAAGATAATAAAACATTTGCTTCTTATTTCAGAATATATAAGGATCTATACAAAATAGATAGTAAAAATTGAGCAGACTCAAAAAGTTTTTACTAGAACTCCAGTAATTAAGCATCACCGAACATACAAAGTCTGTGGATTTCATTTTACCCGACAAAAGAACGACTTGACTTTTGTTGAAGCTGTGAATTTTTTAACAGAATTATTTATCCCCAAAACTTCTTTGTTTCACAAACGCTGGAAGTGCTTGAACCTGATCAAAAACGACAACGGAGATCATTCAACGTTAGCCTCAATCGCCAATACGCGCTGTGACGATTTCAAATTAGACAGATTCAGCGCTTATAATTTCAGATGCTTCATTTTCGGACAAAGATTATTATCAGAAAATGACGTTAAGATCAGACGAGGGTTCTAAATCAATTAGAAAGTAAACCGAATTGAACACTACAGAAATTATTTTCGGACTGCCAGAGATTTATTAGTGTTAATCAGGATCCGAAGGACATCAAGGAGACAGGCATTGCACATATTATGAAAGTATGTTTAAAAACGGAATAGAATTCTTCCTCAAAAGTAATTTAAAACAAAAAAGTGAGTTCACGCCTCTACACAAACCAACCAGCCCTATAAAATAGGATAAATTACCGCCGAGTCCCTGTTTCCAGTGTGAAAGCCTGGGTAACAGATTGCCCATATCGTTTCAAACCATGTCTTACTTGTAAGAAAAGGACATAAGAGTGCACATTGCAGACTGAATAAAGAAAATAAACTTCTGGTTAAATCCACAAAAACGAACAAACATGGTGGCAGAATTATACAAAAATGTGTTTAGGTCAAAATATTAAATAAAAACGTAAAATTTCAATTAGATTTTGGTTCAGACGTGTCGATTATCAACATGCATACGTGAAGAACGTTGGGAAAATCGACTATGCTAAGAACCAACCAAATATCCAGAACAGTGACTGGTGAAAAAAAATCCGAGGGGGAAATAATTACCTACATTACTATTAACAGAACTATGAAAAAAGTAAAAGTGTTCATACTAAAAACAATAATAATATATGTGGCACATATCTATTCTAGCTATTGAACCTCTGGGTGTTACCAACAGAGATTTTTAGCTCGAAAATTACAAACACCGGGTCAGAAAAATAAATTTTAAGAATTAAAAATAATATTAAATGAACATAAAATAAATTGTCGACAGAAATTGAAGCACATAAGGACACAATGTTCACGCTTCAAATACCTAATAATAAACTAGAAGAATTGAACTCACATTTTTGGATAACCAATTGATGGGTAAAGAGAATGAATTCATTATTTAGATAACCAATTGGAGGGTAAAGAGACTGAATTAATTCATTGGATAACCAATTGAATGGCAAAGAGACTGAATTCATTCTTCTGATAATCAATTGAAGGGTAAAAAGAATGAATTAATCTTTCAGAGCTGGAATCGCTTAAGTTTTAACTCAACGAGTGTTAAGAAGTTCTAAAGACTATTAGAAATAAGATGACTGGTCTTGAAGTTGAATGTCGAAGAAAAAAAAGATTTGTTTCGAGATTTAAAAATGGGCTACAAAATCAGAAGTCTAGAATCAACCAAATTGAGGATATCAGATATAAACTTGAAAGAGCCGCTCAATTTTGTCAGTACGCCGCATGAAGATATTATAGTTACCAGTTTAACACTTGCAACATGCAGTAACCCCAAGCAGCCTCAGAATAGCAGCAATACAAAAAAGTAAGTAAGGCTTTGAAATCTTCTATTCACTATAAATACTAGTAACAACTGCTCATGTTGAATCAACCCCAGTCTATACTGGCAGTCAAGACTGATGTTATGACCCTCTTGTTTCTCTGTTGTATTACATTTTCTTCAATATACTTATTTTCTCTGAACCCCGAGTTCATGTTTTCATTCCTGTCCCTTTACAAGGTCACAACAATAAACGTAACACATAGTGAAATATCTGATAGAAAACACAGAGTAAATTGGTTATTAGATACAAATAAATACATTTTATGGGGATAGTGAGCAGCTAAATGAGTGTTAGAATTCAGAGGTTCGATGTGGTTTTGAAACAGCTCATCCAATTTAAAGTTGAATTTGATGTACTGAATCAGACTAATCGTTATTTTTGTCAATGGTGCATGTAAAGGACAAGCATCTATCGCCAAGATGTGCTAGTTGCCGTTCGATAAAAAATACTAAATACTAAACATCAGACCCCTCTTAGAAAGGAGGTAATGTAACACTTGTGCCATATATTCCTCAGATGGAAAGGTAGTAAATAATTGCAATCATATTTTTGTAATTATTTATCATTCCCAATGATAACACATGCATATTCTTCGCATTTTGAAACATTATTTAAACAAACAGTGCATACAGATTATAATTGAGTATTTTAGCTCTTAGTCAGTGTTATTCTGCGCATTTAAATGTGATGGTGTACTGGTTAGGGTTAGTGTAATAGTTAAGGTTAGGGTCGGTGTTGTCTCGTTAAATAGGATTCAAGCACATCAATATTCTCAATTAAAATTTCTTGTAAAATATTCATAAGAAGGAAACATTTATGCCGTGTTATTAGTTCAAAACAGAAAGATATAAAATACATGAATACGTTCAAACAAAGCCGAAAATACAAGAAATTTAAATAAAGATCGATTTGAAACAAACGTTCTGACTTTTAAACAGGAATATTCAATGAAAAGTAAATAGTTTGGAGGATATGTATGGAATATATTTATATTAGTGGCATTTTGAAGCAGAAATGCTCATAAAAGAGGAATATTTAAATGAGAAGACCAATAATATCACCTTTAACTGTTTGACCCGGAAACCATAAGACTGGCGTACAAATTATCAGCGTTGTACGACTTGTGAATATGGCAACATTAATTTCCGGGTTCTAGAGAAGAAGAGAACAAGAAGAAAAATAGAAATATGAAGAAGGAAAGTGATAGAAAAATGAAGAAGAACAAAAAGATAAGGAGGAAAGAAGAAAAAAGGGAAGGAGACGAAGAAGAAAGAAAAAGATATTAAACAAAAGAAAAGTGTGAAGAAATAAGTGTAGAAGAAACATATAAACGACAGATTAAAAGGAGGAAATAGAGAAAGAAAAAACATATGACAAAATAAGAAAAAAGTAAAAACGGAAGAGAAAGAAAAGGAAGACGTAAAGAGAACGAAGAAGTTACAGAAGAAGAAGAAGAAGAAGAAGAAGGAGAACATGAAGAAAACGAAAAACAAGAAGGAGATAAGAAAAAGAAGACGAAGAAGAAAAAGAAAGAGAGAGGATAAAAAGAAGAAAGAGAGGGGATTATAATTAGAAGAATAAGGAAGAGAAGAAGAAGAAGAAGAAGAAGAAGAAGAAGAAGAAGAAGAAGAAGAAGAAGAAGAAGAAGAAGATAAAGAAGATAAATAAGAAAGAGAGGGGATAGGAGGAAACAGAAGAAGATTAAAAAAAGAGAAAAAATACTTTAATAGTTTAGTTTTAGTAGTAGGTGGAATATCGCAAAGTATTATTTTGAGGTGGTTCTTTTGAAATAGAAATAAACAGGTCTGCGTAAATAGCAACATTGTATTTTCGGGTTCTAAATACACTCAATATTTATTCAAAATCATTTTTAACATAGTAAAATGGACTAAACTTGGTCGCTTGCTGATTTCTTTTATTTTCTTCTATCGATTGTTTCTTATTTTGCCTCTTGCTGAACCATCTTTCTGGTTTGAAGCGATCTTTTACAATTATTTGACACACACTAAAAATAGTAAAGCTTACGACGACGAGTTATATCATTCACCGTCTCGTTCGTAGACCTCAGCTGGGATATGTCCTGGCTTAACACGTTTTAAGATACCTCTGAGACAGAACATAAAAGGAAGGAAATCAGGAAATTAATAGGTATAAAAATGTAGTAAATAAGGAATAGTTATTACATCAGCAAGAATAAAAGACAAACAGCAGGAAAAAATAAATGTTAGAACGTAAAAAGAAATAACAAGGATAGACATTGATGCGTTAAGCAAAATAAAGAAGTGGAAAAAGGAGAATAAAAGCATCTGAGAGAAGAGGTAGAAGAAGAGAAGAAAAATTGTAAGTAAGAAATAGAAAGAACAATTAATACAATGTGGGACATAGAAACAATAGAGGAAAAACAGAATGAAAGAAGTAGCAGAAGAACAACAAACAAAAACAAGAAGAAAAAGAAAAGGACGAAAAAATATCACGAGTGATAAGAACACGAACAAAGTAATGACACCATTAAAACAACGAAAACAAATGAAAAAGTTAAATATGTAGAAGGAAGACAAGAATACAGAAGTGAGGAAAAAGTGGAACAAAAACAAACAAGAAGCTATATGAGAACAAAAGCAAGAGATAAAAGACAATAATAAGAAAAAGATAGCAATCACATATCACACACGAAAGAAGATTAAACTAAAAAGATTAAAAACAAGAAAATTACCAAGAAGAAGAAGGTGTTGGATAGGAAGAAAAAGAAGAGGAAGAAGAAAAAGAAGACGAAGAAGAAGAAGAAGAAGAAGAAGAAGAGTAAGAAAGACAACAAGAAGTAGATCTTGATACATAGCAATAAGAAAGAAAATAATATAAAAAAGGACATGCTTAGAAGTTGAAAGAGAAAGAAAGATAAACGAAGTAGATCAGGTAAATAATAAGTATAAGGATACGAACAATAAGGACAGGAAATAAGAAATGGGTAGTAAGAAAAGATGAAAAGAAAGAAAACAAAAAAGGAACAAGAAAAACGGACTAACAAAAGAGGCGATAAAGAAGATGAACAGCATGATGGTGTAAGAATATAAGAAAGAAAAACATGGAAATAAAAAGAAAAGTGAGAAGTACAGAAAAATAGTAAAAAACGCGACAATTAACAATGAGAAATAAGAAGAAAAAGTAATAAAATGAACAGAATAAAGAAACAATAAAAATAAAAAGAAGAATATAAACAGTGATGAACATTCTCGAACAGTAGGGGAACAGACGCCAACCTCTTTTATTGGTTTTAAGCGACGCCGACGTTTCAAACGGACATGCGCAGTGTATCTTTCGCTCATGAATCCGTCTAGGCATCAACTTCCGATTTGTGTAAGAAGCTAATGTTGTGCGATATAATAATATCCAAAATTCTACTTCTGAATTACCTTAAATTAATCTTCAAAAATAGATTTAAACATATATTTAACGCCGAATATTTGCGTAGTTCGTTGGAATTTTCTTTAATGGGACTCTAATACTTTTACTAAAAAAACTACATTCGGAAAAAGATTTTTAGAATGTAATTTGAAACTTTTTTTATATTCTGAGAAACAATGTATGATATAAAATTCTGACTAAACAATATATCCTATAAAATTCTGACGAAACAATATATGATATAAAATTCTGACAAAACAATATATGATATGAAATTCTGACAAAACAATATATGATATAAAATTCTGACGAAACAATATATGATATGAAATTCTGACAAAACAATATATGATATGAAATTCTGACAAAACAATATATGATATAAAATTCTGGCAAAACAATATATGATATAAAATTCTGACAAAACAATATATGATATAAAATTCTGACAAAACAATATATGATATAAAATTCTGACAAAGAATATATGATATGAAATTCTGACAAAACAATATATGATATGAAATTCCGACAAACAATATATGATATGAAATTCTGACAAAACAATACATGATATAAAATTCTGACAAACAATATATGATATAAAATTCTGACAAAACAATATATAATATGAAATTCTGACAAAACAATATATGTTATCAAATTCTGACAAACAATATATGATATAAAATTCTGACAAACAATATATGATATAAAATTCTGACAAAACAATATGCGATATAAAATTCGTATTTTACAGTTTACTAACGTAGCTCCCTGTAACATAATAAATTACATACAGTGTATATTGATTACGTTTTCTCAAGCTTCATTTGTGGTTGATTGCTTCCAAGCTTTTCTGGGATACTCTGACGGATCTAACCGAGTGATTGTCGTATTAATATTTACCTTCACACAAATTAATTTGGTTAGGAAAGATATAGTCTTGTTGTGACACATTGTGTATCGGATTCTTCTTAGTGCGTTTACAGACGTGAGATGATGTTATGTTCGCAAAAGTTGACACTATTCCGCAAGCTACTGACTACACAGAACCAACTCCTATTGCAAGAACCCTATAGTCGGAGGACGATATTCTCGACATATTGACCCATTTATGTCGTCTACACAAATGTACAGTAAATATGCATCGACAAAATATAACCTTTATTTATAGTTGCGTTACTTCCGGGTGTACTATTATATAATCACCAGCTGTGTTTCGATTTTACTTTTTTTTCCTTTTAATTTTGCGGAAATCTCAGATCTAATTCAATGATATTTTACATAGAATTTTCTATGAATACGTTTACTTATAATACACTAATATACTTTGTTCCTATTCTCCGTACAGTATAGGATACTTTCGTTTTGTTTATTATTGGTTTCCTATTATATTAATGGCATATTTCTTTTTAAGCATATCAACAAATAAACCCTGAAACTTTGCACAGATGTTATCACTATTATTATAAACTACCAAGGCTTCCAGCGTTGCCCGAGGCCATACCATGACAAAATAGAAGATGTTAAAAAGTGTGCGGGACTTTTTTATATTAAAACTCGTATCTCTCTTCCTCTTTTAGTCCGTCTCTCTCTATCTTTCTCTCTATTCCTCTTATTCTACATAAATCTCCTTCACCTGATTTTCACATCCTTTCTCTTGTTTTAATGCATTGAACATAATTCTAATGTATGTCATTTACCTGAGCTTTCAGTTTTAAAGTTATTGCTCTCAGGCAATACTGAGTTTCTCACCCACGCTTACTAAACATATAATGAAATCTATATTTGTTCACGTGCAACACCCAGTTAGGTATCCTCCCCTCTTAATAATATAATTAAACCTGTATTTAGTTTTGTGTAATCGGGGCAATGTACAGTTTCTCGTCTTCACCTTCTCCATCAAGTAAATACCACATAGGAAATGTACTACTGTATTGTTGTGGCACAACGCGTGAACCCATTTGGGGGGCCTGGCGCTCTCCATTGCCTTTCGCAATCATTGTGCCAAACATAGAGATGGGTACAGTAATCTTCTGCGCTTTAAGCGTGTGGCTGCGCCTGTGCCTCGATTGTGTTTTAGAGGACTGAAGGTCGATGTCACACCAATTCAATGAAAAAAGCATGTGATGTGTTAAGAGATCAGAACACCTGTCATTACAGATGTATTGGGAAGCAAGAACGGGTTCTCAAATCATAACAGAACATTTATCGAAATTAGGAAGAAGATTTGTATATTGTGCCTTCTCCTTCTCTCTTTCTCTCTTCTTTCTCTCTTTCTCTCTTCTTTCTCTCTCCATCGCTTTTTTGTCTCTCGCTCAGTGTAAAGCGAAATAACACATTTGTCATTTTGAATCAACACGCGACACACGCATTTTTGTCGCGCTTTGACTTCTTCTAGTTTTGTTTCATTATGTTCCTTTTCGAAACATAATAAATTATACTTTTATATAAAAAGTAAAATGGTTTGTTCCCTAATTACATAACGTTCATTTCCGGCTGAGTGGTGCCAACCAGTTCAGTACAAACACCTAACAGTCAGCAAGCCAATGAAATGCTAAGCTTGGTATGAATAACATCTTTATTAAGGAGATGTGAATATCGTTGCAACTCTGGGAGATTGGAACCGTGCAAGAACAATAATAACTTATCTACAGGCGTCTCTCCGCTGCGGGCACACTAAATCACACTACCCATCGTCCAAACTTGACTGCTCACTTGTGATAACAACAATTTCATTTGGAGTCCGTCCCGGACCAAAGATCGCCATTTTCCAAAGCGACTTTTTTTTACATTATTACTCCCCTGTCCTATTATAAGATATTCAGCACTGGCGATCGAGCAACACAGAATATTGTTTCTGGTATAACCTTATACAGCGAAAAGCTGTCTCTGCTCTATGTAGGATTGCTCTATCTAAGATATTGATGACTCTCTATCTAGTATATTGATCAATCTGGATTAACTTATACCACTCATCAAATATAATATTGTTGCTATCCGGACAATACCGAGATAACAAAAGTCCCAGACGTTCTTACTCCTGGTCAACGCTGCGTGCTAACACACCTGCTCTATCTAGGATGTTGAATCCTGTCGGATTACTATATAGCACTCACTAAATGTTATACTGTAATCGTACATTTATTGATCCTCTTTAGAGCGCTACTGACTGTTCTCAAATAAACATAAGTATAACTCCAGGGCATCCTAAAACAACCCTTTCCGGGTATATATCCGTATCCTTGCCTTGTTCAGAACTTTAAGAAACTTTAAATAATTTTGAAATAAAATGCCGAATCATTTCCGTAATGGATAACTGGAAATTAAAGTATTACTCTCAAATATATCCCCGCGCATTCTGCTCCATAGCCTTTTGAGGGGTGCACTTAGACATTCCTTAATACTTTTATCATCCTCCCGGTTAATACATAAAAACACATTTATAGATTTCATGTATATTCTGTAACATGACTTTTCTATAAGACACAGACAAATACACACACACACACACACACACATCCACACAGACATTAGGTTTTATATATAGATATATGCATATAACATTGTTAGATAATTTATCCGACATTTCCCAAAAATTCCAATCCATACTACAACAACAAAAAATCGACACGATCATTAAAACGATAAAAAAATGAAAAGTGGTGTTGTTTCTGTTGAAGAGAAAATACAATTTAAGGAAATTGACTGGTCCTATTCTTGGTTGTGGAAGGTTTTCTTAAAATAAAGTCGAATAATGAAGTAAAATAATGTTCTATGCCTGTTGTTTACATGTCGCCGATATAAATCTCTCTATGTCTGTTTGTCTGACTCTCAGACTATCCGACTCTCATCTGACGAGATCTTCAAGCAACATATACGTATATTGAGAGCTTTCATATGAGATCATTTTGTGATTGGCTAAACAATCACAAATCGTGTCGCATTTCCTACTTTAGTACTATTAATCGGTCGATGATAGCGTTTATTTAACCCATAAATGTTGCCGGTACATTCAATCCACAATATGTAGAATGGGTTGATATGTAAGTATACTAACTCGATATAGATAGTGTATCCAGTATTCTATCAAATCTTAAACTCAATATGATTGAAATGTATCATTCCGATCTGAACGTTAACTTTCTTCTTCTTCTGAAATTTATGAACACAAGTTATAGCTTAAGACAAATTTTTTGTAATAATCTGTCTGCCATGGATATGATGTCCGTATAGCAGGTTAAGTCAAAATAAATAATTTTAGCCGTCTTTCTTATAAAACTCCAGACATATAACGTTTCAAATTTATGCTTTAAACAGTGTTTTTCACCTTTCAGATAGTTTTCTTCTTGTCACTCAAACACAAAGGATATGAGCATTCGATTTAATCTTATATTGAAATACAATTTTAGCGACAGTTGTCATCGCAATACTGTGTAACCCTTCAGGTCCTTTTAAGTAAGTGTACTGTGATAAATTAAATTCCTATATAAATTAAAATTGTACCAGTAAAATTACCTTATTGTGTCACTCTAACGTTGATAGTAAT
This sequence comes from Sepiola atlantica, assembly GCA_963556195.1. Lineage (NCBI taxonomy): Eukaryota > Metazoa > Mollusca > Cephalopoda > Sepiida > Sepiolidae > Sepiola > Sepiola atlantica. Next base: position 167,770,089 of record OY744515.1, on the reverse strand, counting down.
TTACAGTTTTAAAATTTAAAAAGGTTTATGAGGTTGTATTTTTAGTGAAGGATGGTTTGTAAATGAAACGCTTCAGGTCCTTTTAAGTAAGTGTACCGTGATAAATTAAATCCCTATATTAATTTATATTGCACTAGTAAAATTACGTTATGGTGTCACCCTAACTGTAATAGTACTTAAGGTAGGTAAGACAGTCAGTTAAAGTTATTATTGACTAGCCTTTTATCGTGTTCCCTTTTTGGCCTTGTGCTCATTTCTCATAAATATTAAGAAGCTTGACGAGCCACCACCGAATGTAATCTTATACTTCATAAAAATTAAGGTCGCCGATAGAATTTGTATTGTCTCCCGAGGATTCTGACTTTGTCGATATATTGCTACCATGTTTTGCTGCTAGTGCAAGAACTGAAAAAGTTCAAATCTAACAAGGAAAACGAGATGATAAGATTAAATAACGGGTTGAGTTATGCCTACAACTGCATGTGATGCCATTATCAATGTATACACCGTCGCGTATCCCACAGACCTGGTACGCCTGACTTTCTGAAAAATAAGTCAGATCATGAGGAAAAATATAGGACTCAAGAAAAAGTTTGGTCGTCGCAGAAAAACGGTACTTCTGCAGTTTACGGACCACATTACAAGCAACGATGCGTCAACATATATTGACAGGTTACGTAAACCGCCGAAGTGTGCCGAAACACTTAGACAATGAAAGCTTCCAATTGTCAAACGCGATAAAAATATTACAGAAATGTTCAACATTTTTTTTTAATTGGTTAAAATCAGCATGAATTCAATTGTGTTGTGACAGACGCTTCATTTTCATGAAGCAATCATTGAATGTTGTCAAACAAAATAAATTGTTAGGCGAGAACAGGCGGCGAACGTGCGTACATACACTCAAATTCAAAAGAAAAAGTTTATTTAAAAGACAAATATTGTTGGAGGTGCACAAATGTCAAATGTAGGCAGTGCGGAGTGGGGCTTTATTGCGCATCTGCTGTACACTTCATGTACCCCTTCTTGTTCTCTGTCGTCTGCACTTACGTCCAAAGTTAATCTGCTAAAAACACACTAACGCTAACTTAAACCTAGCAGAAAACAAACTTAAACCTAACCTGACCTAGTAGGTAGGATTGGAAAAATTGTCAAGTAAAAGAAACTATTAAAAATAGGTTTTCTATCAGTTGTTTATTCGCTAAAAAAGATATTATTTTACTTACCCTACGATGAGTGTTTTGTCCTTGATTTGAACTGTTTTTCCTTAACTTAAAGCTAAGGACTAACTTTTTCATGAATGTTTCCATTAATTTATCATTGTATCATCTTCGTGACTAAAATGATTTTCCTCAATTATTACTGATTGCTTATATAGCCCTGCGTTTTGGTTCGGCATCTTCCGACGGTTTACGCGGCCAAGCGAAATGTGCCGACGATAAGTGGTTTATAAAATGCAGAAGTATCGGAAAAACTAAGTTCATATCGATGAAACAAGAATGCAACGAACCAATCTTAACATATCTACACCCTCTACAAAATGCGAGTAAATATTGCGAATTTTTAATACTCGGACAAAGCAGAACATATAATTCAAGAGGAGTAAATTAAATTAAGATTCATTGAAAGAATCCGCAATGCATAACAGCGATATAAAACAATATAACAACTACAAATAGGAAATATGTCTGACTTTATACCTCAACGATAAATAATACAGAAATACAACCACGTATAAAAGTCAACCCAGTGACTAAATATTCGATAATATTTATATGTTAAAAGAGTTTATTAAATGCTGGTATGGTTGAAACGGACACGACATAATATGGTAAAATGCTCATAATTTGGAGAAACCTGTACACATTTATGAAAAATAACTATTTTCAAACAGTATTAAAATTCAAAAAACAAAGACGCTGAAAGAGTGTAAGAGAACGAGAACACTATGGATATATTTTCATTGACAAAAAAATGTGGAGAATCTTGAACAAAAGAAAAAAGACCAAACTAAAAGTTAAAATGAGAAACGTCGGTTAGGATATGCAAATTGATATTTGCAATGTGGTTACACGTACATACAAAACTTCAGAGAACGCATTGGAGAGTATACCTTACAAAAGGGCAGTTTACAACTTCGTCAATTTTATAGGTAGGTTAAAACGTACGGTACTTCAAATGTGTCTGTAGGTTAGAATATATATTTGAACTAACACTATAATTGTTACATTGTTTAAAAAGAACCACAGACTTATTAAAGAATAAATAAGTAACATGAATGATATCAAATTAATTAATTAATTAGATAAAAATGGAAAAAGCTAGATTGTTAAAAAAAAACCACTTAAATTCAAAGAAAATGTTATTCCCTCTTATTATGAGGAACGAAAATGACAAGTACATGGGTATGTATTAATAGTAACGAAATTTCGAAAACAAATAGAACACGACCGTTCTTGAAAATGTTCCACCTGGAGATGGAAAGTGGGTATTACCCATTGCAGTTCTGAGAAGGTCTGATGGAGGCATACGTATATGTGGAAGTTATACAATAGGCGTAAATCACAAAATTTGCTCGGATTCCCATCTTGTATCTAGTGTTGAAGTTGTATTATATGAACTGACAAGAATAGGCGTTTTTACAAGAATAGATGTTAAAACAGCATATCACTAAATACCAATAGAAAATAACTTCAAAGAAGTAACGACGATAAATACAACAATAGTGGTCCTTAAATGGAAAAAGGTTAACAGAAAAAATAAAAACAACAAGCGCAATATTTCGATGGGCCATTGAACAGGCTTTCGAAAAAGATATGGAATATATGGTCTGTTATCAAGACGAGATATGCATAGGAGCAACATATAAAATCATTTGTTTTTAAACTGACATCATTTTGAACGTATTAAGAAAGTTGGGATGACAAATGAAAAGAATTATGCATATCAATGTTAGGATATATTTAATCGCAATAATACTAAACATATCTATACCTAGAACTAAAAGAAATAATGTAAATCTTTTTAGTGAGTGAGAAATTTCCACAGGTGATGTTTACCAAAGTATACGGACGGTACGTATTCGTTTGAAAATTTAATGAATACAAATGCTAAATTCTTCTTGTCAGAGGAACAAATAAAAGTTTTTAATAGATGAAAATCAATTATGACAAAGTAAGCAATAGTGAGAATGTTTGAGTCATTAGGTAATGTATTTATCAATATGACTAACGAACACTGAATTTAATTATTCGAAAATAAAGTAGGAAATAGAGACAGACAGAATAAAGAAAAATATAGACACAAATAAGAACAAAATGCGACAAATAATAATTTAAAAAAGAGACAGAAAAATATGGAGAGTCAGAATATTAAAATATAGAGGAAAAGAATGTAATGCATAAAATGATCCTGTCAAAAAAAGTACAAGATCTACTAAGAACATACAACCTTTATGTAGTGATAGTTACTATGCGGTATGTGTCATTAGGATTAGAGTAGAAAAGTGTATATATTTTTTCTCTCACTTGTTAGGTTAGAATAAGCTTATCTTCGTAGGGGTCTGTCGGTTTCTACTTCCGTTATTGTTATTTCTATTTTTGTTGATATTGACACACGTTATTTTGTTAATGTAGTCAATCTTTTTTGGTGTTTTCTTTAACCAAATTATTTGGGTGAACAATTTCGGGGATGGTAGGGGGGGGGCGGAGGGGGGGGGGGTACTGTTGATTTATTTCTTCTGTCGGTCAAGGTAAACCATTGTCTTGTGCTACGAAAAACTATGGCTACTACAATAAAGGAGAGTTCAGTTGAGGCACCCCCTTCTCCAACTAGAATAAGCCCCTCTTGTACAAATTAACATTGATTGATTAAGAAAAGAAATAGAAAAGAAAATGACACTTGTAAGGATACAAAATGCATGATTGATTTAACCAAACTAGAAGAAATAAACAAAACCCCTAACATCCTGTTTGTGGTAGAAAGAAAGTGGAAATAATCACCGAACTATTATCCTCTGTGAGTCATAGACCTTAAACAAATTATTAAAAGCCGTGAACTTAATACTTGGAGCACTCATATTTCTTCAAAAAAGGAATGTGTATTTTTTTTAAAGAAACGTGATCATTACGACGGATTACATTCTGCAAATGAAGAACTTAAGGCGCAGAAGAATCACAGCATGTTTAGCTCCATGTTCGCTTTTATATTGACGGGAACATCTTGTAACCTTTTTATCGAAATATTGAGATTTAATGCCATTTATCTGTTGCAATTAGCTTCATCTTTGGAAATATGGCTTTCTGTTAACGGAAAACCATTCATGGAGTTTCCCTATTATTTATAAGAAGAAAACAAATTTCCAGTCATTCTCGGAAGTAGAAGGCCTTCTTCCACCTTAAAATCGATTGTCAGCAATAAATAAATGAAGTAAAGTAACAAGTATAAAATCATTTAATTCATACGAAATTAATGAATAAACCTGGGTCCTTGGGTCGGAAGAAATGCCACAAGGTGAAAAAGCCTACAAATATTTACTCTTGATCAGATAAGGTTTGAAGAAGAGGAGCATGAAACGTCGAAAGATCCAGGGCGGGAATAGTACGTAAGAATAGCACAACTAATCAAGAACCTGAGAGACAATACGCCTTCTAGCTTGCACTCTTCTCCCAACACACAGTCTGCCCAAGGGACCAATGGTAAAGCTCCAAGTCTATTTTAAATAAGTCGCTTGTATCCCGATCCGTAAAAATAGAATAAGCACCAAATAACAAATGCGCCATAGCTACCATCAAATAGCGTGAATATAAAGTGATCCCGCTATCACCATTAAAAAGTAAAATGGCTCCTCCAACGCCTTTATCAGTTTGTCACTCCGAAGAATATTCAATCCTATTCACCCACAAAATACAAAATGGATTCCTCTCTTTCTACTTTTCTTCATAACACACACATTAAATACAACTCCTTCCCCGTATCCAATGGAAACAAGCATTCTCCATCCACCTAAACCCCAAACATCCAACCCAGAACGACAGAAGTACCAATCTATGTATAGGGGAGGAAAAATCAATTTTTCTTTCACAGAAAAATGATATGTGTGATCACTGTGGAGCAGGGTATCAGTGTGAAAAGGCACAACCCTGTCACCTTAAACATCTATTAGCGTTTGAATATGAAGGAGAAAAGTGTGGAAAAAAAGCTCTTATACTTCTCTTAAAAGAGTAAGGGTCTTAACAGCCATACGAAGAAAACAAAAAGCAAAAGGGATATGGAAAATGTTTGAAGCGGCCAATGTATCATTCGAGACCTCGCCATCTCTAGCTTTTTTTTACGACCCTATTTTTCGCATATACAAAAATAATGTTGTTGAAGGGTACCCCGAAAATTGCCCGCCTCCATCTATAGGATAGTTAAATAAACATACCCTCTTGATGTTGTTAGCCAATATTCCATGGGACGAGCAATCCGCACTCCTATGCTATTAATGTTCGTTCCTCAAACACTACGATATAACAATAACTCTCAATTTATCAAGTGTTAATATATGTAGACTGACTCTCGTAAATGAAGCGCCTTGGAGCGGAGAACTACTACATAGATAAAACCAACTTAATTCAAACTGTTTTTGGGTACGCTGTGTAGGGGTTTTCATGTTCATTCAGAGTGTTGAGATGCTAACTAAAAGGGGGTCCTAGCTTCAAAGGCGAACTTTAGATACGTTGTGTAACCCTTGCCTCATGGAATCTGAAGGTAGACTCGGAATCATGGATGTTACTCTAAAGGATAAGGCGTTTTGATTCATGCAGGTATATGCGCCCAATATCCAATGGTAGCTGGCTACTTTCTTTCGGCGAATCCAGCAGTTCATGAACGCCTCTTTGATAGTTATTTTAACGGGAGGCTAGAACGCTTTCCTGAATCCAGATTTAGAACGCGGGGTTACCGATTCTAACAAAAAGCGGGATGCTAAAGCATCTCGCGAATTTCTGAAAAGTTTGATCTTATCGTTAAGTTCCGAAGTCGGGAGCAGATATTGTATGGACTTGGACTGCTAGACAGTTAAGCACAGCATTCGAGTTATATTAGTCAGTTCATAATTAGGAGAGCTGACGTAGAATTATTGGAATGTGCTAGTTTTCATGATATAGTTAAGTCGAATGATCGACTTATACGGGTTTGTGTGAACTAAGATAGACCTAGGCCAAGGATTTTTAGTTACTAGAAACTCAATATTTGTTGTTCGTGGTGAAGAGCCACCGGGAACAGCTAATACTAATTATAATTCCAGAACTGACGCGTGACATTATTGCGAATAAGTTGTGGGATAAGTTTAAGTAAATTATAGGGTACTTTTCTACCGACTTTAGCCGAGTACTCAATCTAGAATCTAGGACAACAATAGCGACACTAGAATCAAAATGAGAGCGGGTAGTAGAAGCGAGAGATAGCACTATTGTTACTATAATTAAGTCGATGCTGGCCTCGTTGATAATCAAGGCAGAGCAGACTTAATTAATTCGAGCTACATTAAAAAGAATGCACCAGGTAGCAATAAATATAGCCGGTGAACTGCGCGCAAAAGAACGTCGACATGTTTCGAATCATCATATCGCACGTGTTACAAACGAAGGCATTTTGGAGGTGTTTCATGCTGATTTTCATGAGCTCGTCACCAGATAGTCCGGTATGTTTTTAGCGCATTTCGACGCCTATTTAGCCGGTTTTTTTTTCGTCTCGAGGTGTCCGTAGCAGCAACCTGTAGCTGTAGCATACGTAGAAAAAAGTCGTGGAAAGCTTTAATCAGGTCGGTTTGACAATGTCTCATGAGATCGATGGTTGCCCCTACGAGGTGTATTTGAAGTAGTGGTAAATTGTTATTCTCTTGCTGACACTTTTTAAAAACCTGTAGTTATAAGGAAAGGTGTATTCTTCAGTACCTTACCGGGAGGATTGTACAGCTGTAATGCAAAATGGGATGGGATATGGAATTCTCAGCTCTTAACGATATTAAACACATAGTTACAGATTTTACTCAATATTTTAGCCAATTGTTTGTAGGTTGTTCTGCCAGGTCTGATTTACCCTGAACCGACTCGTGCTGTAAAAAGTAGCACTATTCATGTTAATTTGAACGCAATGCGCTAGATCATTGAAAAGGTCGACTCGGAAGCCGCGCTGATCAATTTGAATCAGTCACAAATATTCGATAGGGTAGTCCATCATTGGAGACTCTATTGCATTCGACCGGTTCGAGCCTACAGTATCGGATTTGGATTTGCTTTGTGTATGCCAACCACGGCGCGCTGCGGGTAGTGAATGGTCCGACGTCGAAAAACTTCAAATTAACCAGATCTATTCGTAATGAATATCTCCTATCACTGATGCGTTATGCGCTAGTATTGGAATCTTTCCATGACAGGCTAATGGTGAATCCAGTCCTTCGTCGAGTGTCTTCACATGGGCTAGCACCACATTAAAATACTCTACCTATGCCGACGTCGTGGGAGTGGTTTTAACGAGCAGTGCCAAGATTAGTGTTTTCGACAGAAAAATAAGAATACATGAAATGGTAACAGGTGCCAAAATAATTGCAACAATTATGTAGGCTTACACATTGGGGCCTGGAAAGGTGTATATCTACAGGGACCTCTTCTTATCTGAAATACTGGGAGTTACAAGCTATTTTGTGTCTTGTTTGGTCCTGATCTTCTGGATAATAATTGGTCCGAAGTAATGAAAGGGATACGAGCAGCCGCTGTCTGTGGACACGCGGAAATATATAGTTAATAGGGAAACGGATGTGTGTGTTTCACACATAAATTCGATCGCTATATATCATATATCCATGCTTCAAATCTCGTCGGACACGTTACATTTATTGCACCGGACCATTCGTAAGTTCGTATAGCGTGGTTCATCGCGATATTTGTAATCAGCATAATTCTAAAAGTGGTTTGGGTATGCCAGACGGTTAAATTTGTCAACATACGCTCCGGCTATATTCCCTGGGTCGAATGTGTAAACCTTGTGAGATAAACGGTGAGATTTGGAAATAAGACACTGAGAAGTTTTTCGGTGTTATTAAGTGTAAACTTAGATGAAAGAGGGGCGCAAGTTGCTCCGATGCAAGTGCTCATTTTATCGCGAGTGTCGACAGGATTCTCTTACGGGTGACAGAAAACGTCTCTGACACCCTGCTGTTGTATCGAAAGCCCATATATAAATTTATTTTAGGGAGTCTTTCAATATGATGAGATTGAAGTGCTCGATTTTATGAGGATTAGAGATACTCTCAATCTCGCATTGAGTGCGTAGGTTAGGATGTTTCGATAACGACGAGGCATTTCTGGCCTAGCTCATGATACAAAATGTTCTCTGAGTCAGCAAGGAACTTCATTCAGCTGGCTTGGCGAATTCGCTTACTTGTGTCCAATGTGGTGATGAAGACGAAACTGAGTCATGACTTGTTTAATTACCGCATACTTATGTCGATGGTTAGTTTTGTTTCAGGTCTCATGGTTCGTATACTGAACCTGAAACCTATTTGTGTATGTAGAAATTGAGCCCCGACAACTGATTAAGAAATACCATGTGTGCTTCTGAGCTAACTTGCAACATTGAAAGGCGTGGTATTGTCAGCACGTATTAAAGTATTCTTTATCGGAACTTTACAATACCGCTTGAAAATCCGCATTCGGCTGAAAATGTTAAACTCCCTCTTGAAGAGTTTGGTTAGAGGTCGATGAGTTTCACTACTACGTCGAGTGAACAATTCTAAACGTAAGTCGTATCTTTTTGGATTTCAGAAACGAGCATTAATAATGACCCGTTAAAGACTAGCCTAGGTTACTTATTTTAGTTAAATTTAGTTCATTACTTAGCTTATGTATTACTGATTTCACAATACTCTAGCTTCTTCTAGCCGTTCTCTCGCCACCCAATTTGTGTGGTCCCATTGTAGTATGATAATATCCATTCCTATCCCTTATAAGATGACTGAGGTCTCGATTTACCAGTGGCGTAGGTCACCCTCTAAAAGTTCGTAGGAGGTAAGATATTACAAAGCGTAGGGCCTAGCGTCAGCTTTTTTGAAAGATAAATCTGTTTATTTGCTACATAATATAAAGGTAGGGGTTCTAATATAAACCCTGTTTTTGATCATTTTAGTATATACGAAATAATGTGTATTAGCTCACCTTCTCACTATTTATATATACACACATATATATATATATATATATATATATATATATATATATATATATAGATACGTGTTTTGATAGTGTACTTATTGTATGATTTTGTTTAGGTTAATGGAGAGTGAATGTTTGGTACAACTGCGTTTTTTTGTGAATAGACTGATCAGTGAATGTGACTGGCTAAGTAAATTATAGTAAAGATTAGACCAACATTACATCCACGCCCTCCATTTCGGATTTGTGCAATATTTTATGTATGTACTTTTATAATATATAAATAAATATTAAGAAGCTTGACTAGCAACCTACGAGGTTAATATTAAACTTAACAAGAACAATAATTTATATTTTCAAAGTATAAACATTAAAAGCTCTTGAAGTTTTACATAAATAGCACTCCCTCAGATATTATTAATTTAAAATGTGGTTATACATGCTTGTTTCCACATTCCACATAGAAATATGTTTCTTTAATGCATATATATATATTTGACAGGAATACATTTGGTTCTGTTATTTTTTCATCAACGGGACACTGTTACTATAAAATATGTTCACATACTTTGTTTCAAAACGCGTTCACATTTACATTTAAACTGACCATTTTTATTTTGATTTCCCCTAGTTGTGTTCCTTTTGTTATTATCTTCTTTAAATAACTTCCTTTCTTTTTAAGTTGCTATAAGCTTTATGGAATAGCCGAGTCTTGATTAATCTATAAATGTTCACTCGTTTACTACATTATTTGTTATTTTTATTTCCTTCCCTAAAACTTTCCGTTATAATTATACACTTTTTATATTTCATTTTCGGCATTAATATCTCTCTCTCTCTCTTTCTCTCTCTCTCTCTCTCTCTCTCTCTATATATATATATATATATATATATATATATATATATATATACATAAAATAGAGTTAGTATTTCTCCTTCCAAAAAAGTTAGAAAATGCAAGAAAACTAATGCATCAAACGCATCGAAAATCAACCTCAACTATACACCCTTACCTCGACATTGTTTCCACATATTTTTAACACATTAAATTAATTTATTTTAGGTATACCATACGATCAACTCTCCAAACTGCATGCCCCAGAGAGAGGGTAGCACGCTAATGTCTCCTGATAAATGATTAACTCATACACTCTGCTTTGCGATTATTTCCCGAGTAAATGCGATCCGCTTTCAGCTCTTTAGAATTTGTAAAACAGCAAATCGGTGATCAGCTTATAGGCATGAGACACATTTTATCCCGACCGCGTCGTGCATTACCCAAAATCAGTCATTTACAGACACAGCGTATCAATGAAGACACATATCGTTACGTTTCAAAACAATACTAATTAATTGGTGTGGTGTCGTGAAAACAACTTCTAAATAAATCGTTTCATTAAAAACATTCAATAAACCCTTTACAACATGATATATATATTACGCGCTTTCATACTAAATCCTTCGCTAAAACACACAATTTAATTTCACATTTAGGACGCTGAACCCGAATATAAATGATGTACACTAAAATAATACTTCGATAAACGAACGAGTTACTACCCATTCAACAGATAAGTGGTTTCTTTTTCTTACAACTCTGTAATACTAGCATATCATAAAACATAACTGTTATTACGGTTTTTACTGTTTTATAGTTTTTCACGTATCGTAAATACATTTTATTTTAGAAAAAGCCTCGTAAAGACATACTTTTATTTTTATGTTATTTTTGTTTATATGATTACGTTTTCGAGAAAGAACCTAATAAAACTACATTATTATTTTTCTTAACTGTCAAAAATCAAGATTCGATGTTTTTGAGGTAGGTATAATAAGCCTTCTTTAACACTATGTACGAACGTGAAGGACAAACAATTGTAATAAAAAAGATTTCTTGTGCAGTTTTTGTTGTGTGTGTGGAAGGGGTATTTTAGTTTTTACTATTCCTATTTATTTTCTTCCCCACGACGGCAGAGTTAGACACAAGGTCGCTTACTAATGTGGGGAAAATCCAGCTCAATAAATGCGGTGACTGGATTTAGATAGAAATGAACATTGCATCAGTCTAGATAGAAAGAGTAGATGAAACGTAGAGCACATTAACTTAAAAAATAAACAACATTTCTGTCAGATTAAGACGAAATAAATGTTCATGTACATTTTCTTAAAAATTAAGTGGCTCAAAATGTGTCCGTATCGAATAAAACTAAAGAAAAACAGTGCTTCTACATATTTTTACCCGAACATAACCACAACAGATGAACACAAAACAACCAGTGCTTCTACATATTTTTACCCGAACAAAACCACAACAGATAAACACAAAACAACCAGTGCTTCTACATATTTTTACCCGAACAAAACCACAACAGATAAACACAAAACAACCAGTGCTTTTACATATTTTTACCCGAACAAAACCACAACAGATAAACACAAAACAACCAGTGCTTCTACATATTTTTACCCGAACAAAACCACAACAGATAAACACAAAACAATCAGTGCTTCTACAGAATTGTAACCGGCACCGTTAGATAACCGACTTGAACCGAAATAAACCTTAGTTTACAGTTACGGTAACACAAAACGTTGAAATTGAAACTCAAATACACAAATATAGTAGAAATCTTTAGAAAACTGGGGTAATTTCTATTTTTCATGATGTGGCCTATTTGCGTTCAATCGGCTGTTAAATAAATCGTTTATATTACTCCCGGGCAGCGCCGGGCAACAGGTCCTGCTAGTTAAATATAAATACGTGAATTACTTCTCTTTAATAGTTATATTATAAAATTGTTAGTAATATTGTTCTATTCATATTAGTATCCGTTAAATTCTTATATTCATTTATTATATACATTCTAGCGTTGAATATTTGTCAGCCTAAAGGAGAGGGAGAACCGTCTCTGTGTCATTGTGATGACGATGTTGCGTTAGATATAAAGGGTTAACTTTACTCGACAACATCACCAACGACAAAAATTGCCGGCGATATGCAGTTACACTAATCGTTGACATGCTTCGTGAATCTCGAGTAAAAGAGTACGGTCATGTCCTCCAAGCCAAAGTGGAGTATGAACTGACAGTTAAGTGCCGGCGGCCAAGAGGACGACCAAAATACCGTTGGCTCGACACGCCTCATCAAGACTTGAAAATCACCAGTGTGCACACCGATGCGGCATACGACTGACTGAAATGGGGGGGGGGGCAAAATAACATCTGCGGACCCTACGATATGATGCAGGACTAGCCAAGGAAGAAGATTCGCTTCCTTGTGTTCCATAGCTTACTGATCCGCTATAACCATAGACAGGAAGAGAGGTGATTGGAATAGTCAACGTAATATGGATTGAAGCCGTATCATTCCTTATTTCATGGTTTTCAGAACTCCATTTTTTGGCATGTGCCCAAATGTTCTCTTTTGACATTTTTGATTTCTCAACTCCCATCTGCTCATAAGTTGAAGGATACTTCCAATGTCTAACGAGTAAAAAATATTGTATCATATTATTGTCGTGTGACGTCACGAGGGTTTCCATTTAACCTTCAATGCCTACCAGTTACCCACTATTATATATAACATTAGATATACATCTCAATTATCTGAGCAGTTTTTCACATAGTCAGTATAATTGTAAGCATTTACTTTATTTCTGTGGTTGTAAGAGTTTTATTATAATTATTTCTAATATTTTTACAAAGTTAGTTTTTTTTCTTACATTGTTTTCTTCTGAAACAGTTCAATCTTTTTTATATCTTCTTTTGCTCACTTGTGTTAGTCATTTATTAGCTTTTTTCGGAAAGCATGGCACATTTGGTAATCATTACACGTCATCGTATTCCGTTCCAATGTTGCCATTTCACATAAACTAATGTAATACTATTCGTTACTAACTTAAAACTTCAGACTTCGCTTGAATTATTAATGCCACTTATAGAAATCCAGGAAAAATGTTAAGTGCTTTGTTCGCTGAACCATGTGACTAAATAAAACAAATAGTTCATCTGGATAACTTTTTTACTGTAAAGGAACAAGCAATCCATATATATATATATATATATATATATATATATACGAATAGATGAAAGGATGAAATAATCCGACGGTATGAAATTAAAATTGAATAAGTGTAAAACCTAAAAAGCTCAACGTTTCGGCCAAATGGGCTTTGTCAAGAGCGAACGAAAAATGCAAAAAATGACAAAATACGTATTTTGTCATTTCTTGCATTTTTTCGTTGAGCTTTTTAGGTATTACACTTATTCGATTTTAATTTCATATATATATATATATATATATATATATATATGTTGGCGTACTCGTAATACATTGGGGCACAACAACTAGCACTATTTATTCTGCTTTGGTTTCATTCTAAAATAAACTGTGACATATATTCAAGATTCATGACAAAAATTACTATATTTCGTTATTCTTTTATTATTATCTTATTATTATTATTATTATTATATAGTATTATTATTATTATCATTCATATGTGACAAAACATTGCCCTCTGATTAATATACGTAAATAATTTACCTGTTTGCGGATGATAACTCAATGCATCAGGGGGAAACTGTCTGAACTTTAGTGCCTAAATGGAGGTTATCATAAATTGACTACAAAAATAATGTCAATATAAATTTGTAAGGAAATGATTAATTGGAGTATGGAACTATGAGTGTTCTATATAGGACATTAGAATATATTAACTTTAAGTTAAAATAAAGTTTACATTCTATGTGTACTGAGATAGATGTGAACATATGAAATATATAATAATAATAATAAATAGTCTTACATATAAATGATATTTGCTCAAAAATGGTATGGTAGAATTTCGAATATCGAAATTAACCTAAACAAATAATTTCATGGAATGAAACGCGAACTTATATTGGTAGCCAACGTACTATTAATATATATATATATATATATATATATATATATATATATATATACATATATATATATATATATATACATATATACATATATACATTATATCAGACTACTAATATACTTTTAAGATGTTGAACCTTCAGTTGAATGATAAAAGCTCAATATACGGGATAGAGCAATTGTGTAGATAAATGAAGGAAGGAGATAAAGATGTGCGAATGGCGCATTTATTTCATATTCGGTTATTCAATGCAAAGTGTACTTGATAAAAATTGTTTATTTTTTTCTTTCCTTAAGCCAGACTTTTCAAAGACTAACATCTCATCATCAGAGGAATTACATTGATAAATAAGTTTGCAGGGGAATAGACAATCTAAAATTTGAAAATTATCAAGAAACAATATAAAGTAATGAAAAGTCAATGTGCGTGCGTAAAAATAGACCATGAGCAATTAGAATATGTCTGTTGACAAAGTGTCCGGTGAAGAAAGATTTAAAGAGCTCATTGTACAGATTTCGTGGTGACCCCATCAGAACTAGACAAAACATTATAAATCCAACACAATGATGTCAAGTTCAACTATAGATAAAAAGAGCTAATTAAGATGTAAGTTGGAGAATTAGGACCATTAAAAAAATACTTCCGTGGATCGAGAATGATATTATTTTCTCAGGAATAGAGTTAAAAATATTGTATATAATTCAACTAGGCCTATTAACTGGCGATAGGTGTTAGTTACTCCGATCGAGCATGGAGTCTGAAAGAGAATTGTATTGTCATCAACGAGGCCACCGAAAGTTGGGAAAACGTGTATGTGTTTGGATGTGAAAGGAGAAAGTTTAGCAAAGGAAACTGGAAGAAGTGGGGGAGGGCTTGTTTATTTACAGCTCATCGCTTGTAAGCAACAAGATAATATAATTACTGCTAGTTCAGGGTATAGCTTAAGTTAATTGTTGTGGGTGGGGTTTCTATAAGCTAAAACAGTAGAGTTTCTTGATAATAAGTAAACACTTCAGGGGAAGAATATCTCCGTATTAAACGGATTTATTTAGACAAAAACTGAAAGTTTATAAATGGTTCTAATTGGGAATTAGGGTTCCGGCGGTTGGAGATATGGAATTTACGTACTACAAAGTAATTATCCAGACAGTTATAGTATACCAATGTTCAATATTTATAATAATACATTTCACAGTTAATTACGTAATAGATGCGTGGCTAATTAAGACACTTTAAGATATCACTGATTATGGGTTAATAAAGTTATTAGGTGCACAGTGAAAAATACGCTATATAATTAAAGTGATTAGTTGTAAAGTTGACATGGTAAGTAGTTAAACTGCTAACAAATTATAACATTAAAATATGACCTAATGCTAGAGAGGGCTGGTTGCTGTGCATATTTCATTTTTGTGTTATTAGAGGTGGTGATAGTTTTCGCTACGTTAGGTTTTGTGGAGTAGGAGATTTTAATAGAGCTTTTATTAAAAATTGTGATGTGTCTATGCGAATGCTTTAAGGGATTATTAATAATTTTGAAGAATTATTTAGGGATACTGGTTTTACCATTACGGTTATAGGGTGGATTAAACTAAATACTATCTTTTCTTCTAAGTCATACATTTTGTCTATGTTCTTGAGGGTCAGCAAGTGTGTACATATTGATAGTAATTGTGAGCGTATTTATATATGTTTTAATTTTCGGGGGTATTGTTGTATTCATTTATTTTATATCCTGCATCGCCATGTTATATGTGATTATATTAAAATGTTTATTTTCTTGGATGAAGGGATTATTTATGTATTTACTTTATCATTGATGCCCGAATTGAGTACAGCGTTATTATCAAAATAAGAATGTTGTTCGACGATAGATTTATGAGCAGGTTGTTTTAAAATTCTATTAGAGACTGAGGGAAATATTGAATTAATGATGAATTTCGGTGGTAAGATAGCTAATGTACGTAGAGGAGAGTTAAGTTCAGTGTGTAGTACAGTCTACATGTTTCGGAGTTTAGTTTTCATGTTATGGCAAGTAAATTAGATAATCTTCTTCTCAGGTTCTACAGTAATAATAAATCCAAAGTGTTTAAAAAAGTTGTGCAGATTCTTAATGGTATTATTGTATTGCCTCGATCTTTCCCTTGACAGAAAAGTTCGTCGTCCCTGTATAACCCACCATGCTAATGTCCGAAGTCGAATTTAAATTCTCCGAATAGGTACTGACCATCTAGATGAAGTTCAGATTTAAATTAGACTCGTCTCTCATGTTTAGGAACCAATTTGTTACCTCATCAGAGAGTTGCCAGAGGGTGTGTTATTTTTTTTCTTTTAAGAGGGAGGTTATTCTAGGTAAGATGATTTTACTTATGATGCCTAGGAAAGTTTAAATTGGCAGATAAGTCTAATGGAGCTGTTTTCCTGGAAATATATTTTGTGGTCCTGTAAAGTGCGTTTTGGTGTGGCTGGGGTTTATATCTCAGTGTAATTAAGGATATTCAAAGATATTACTAGAAATTAAGCTTTACTATTGATGCTATTGAGAGTGTAGTTAAATGTGGTTTTATGACATTTGTTGAGTTCTTTGTAGATTAAACTTTATTAGTAAGTGTATTTCAGTTAGTAAAAGTGTTTTGTTTTATCTGCAAGGGCAATTAAGGGGGGTTTCTAATACCCTTTGGTTAATTTAATATTTTCTTTGATAAAACGGTTGCAATGATTATTGCGTTTTTTTTAATTAAATACGCTTTATGAGGTCAAATGAATTGCTCATTTTGTTTAGGGAATATATATGTTTTAAAGAGGTTTTAAGACTGTACCTAGATGCAGTTAACTTTTCAAATCTCTTTAGTTCTCTGGAGGAGTTAATAAGGAGTCTAAATACATGATATTTTGGATGTGAGAGATAATTTTATGCAATTTGGCTGTTCTTTGAGTTAAGGTTTAAATCATGGTAGAAGGTTTTCAATCGTTCGTTAGTTGTGAATTCTTATTTTAATCGGACAGTTTATCAACGAGCATTTTACTAACTGGACATGCTTTATATTTGTACACACGTACATTTACTATCAATTACTTTGATTTGTTTTTTGTTTTTTTAATTTTCAACTTATCCAACTATGTAATACTTCTGATGGTAAGATTTTAATATTTTAAAAGCCTGGTTTAAGGAAAGAAAAATAAACATGTCTGTATCGACTAAACCCTGCATTGAACAACCGAAGATAAAATAGATTTGTCATTCGCACATCTTTATCCTTCTTATATATATATATATATATATATATATATATATATATATATATGTGTGTGTGTGTGTGTGTGTGTGTGTGCGTATATATATACATATATATATATACATATATATGTGTATGTATATATATATGCAAAAATATATATATATATGTTAGTCAGTTTATATTTTACAAACATTAATTTAATGTGCAATGTTCAATGGGTACAAATTTACACACATGATATTGTTTGATAAATCATTGATAAATCCATAGGAAGGGATATTTATAAGTATTTGAAGCAGTATAAAATTTTAAAAAATAATAAGTAAGATAACGTATTCTAGTTAATTCTTTCTTCATCTAATTTTGCATGATTCTAGATTGCGTTTGAGGACGGTTTTACCTACCAATAGTAAGTCTCTTTTGATGTTGTTAGCCTTTAGCCGAACCCACTGATACTTTAAATAGTTTTAATGTCATTGTTATTTCAGTATTGTTTTAGTAAATCCGATATTTCGTAGTTTGTCATAAATTTACAATTGTATTAAGGTTAAAATAGGTACTAGACGGGTTTGTGCATCTCTAGAGTTTTTGTATTTAACCATTCGCGGTTTATATTAGGGTTTAATCTTAAATGAGTCTTCTATTTAAACATCTAATTCTTTATTATGTCGCAACTATTGCACCAAATAGAAAATATTATAATCACGCGGTATCGTACTGTTCGTGGTCGTTTTCATCACATGTGTATCCAATATTTAACAAGACTCATCTGTACAACATACTCTTAGCATATGCAGGCAATGTTACTTTCAATTAGGAGAGCATTAGTTTTGTTTCTACATGCATGTTGAACAAGGTGTTTTTGCTAAAATCGTCAACTTTGATATTGTCTGAATAAACAACGTCCTGACCTAAGGTAAATCCGGTGCTATGTCATATTTTAGGACAACATTGTTTACACAGGGTGTTGTTCTCTTTATAATTTACTATAGGTCATTGTACGAATTTTTTTATAAGACGAATAAAATTAATTTCCCGAAGAGCACAGTAATATCTCATAACGAAGAGTAATATCAAGATATAATGATGATGAACTTTTTCTAGAATGCAGATTTAATTGTGATAAAAATCCATCACATGTCTTTGATTTTATAAATGATCTCAAAACTATCGAGATGTGATTGAAATTACAAGAATATTGCGTAATAGAAATTTTATATTTAAATGTTAGTAATCGTGACAATAGTATGCCTTATAAAAACATTACAATTACTCTAAAGTAATTGAAATCTGAAGAATATTTATAACTGGACGTCTAATGCGTAATCTTAAAAAGGGGTTACTAAATGTTCACGTATGGGCTTCTCCCCTCCTGTACATAAAGCTTAAGTAAACTTACTATAGTTCACTTTTGAATTCCTTAGATCTAGCACTCGTAGATAAGGTTAAAGAGATCGTCGGTTGGACGTGGACTGCCACCACGCGAAGATTTGAAACAACAATGGAATGGGTAGAAGGTATCATAAGAGGAATTGATTATCGAAAATGACGGCTCAAGAAGTGTTTGAAGACTTTAAGATGACGATAATTTAGTTAGCTGGAAACAGCTGTGCGGTATTTTTTCAACAGCATTTGGAAAAAAAATTATTCATGGGAGTTGTACAGAAAGAGATAAAGGTAAGTCCTTTTCGGTGATTGTAGCCAAGCGGGTTCCTGTTGTAGATGTGTTATACATGGTGTGGGGAAAAGTGATTGAACATCAGTCGATCATCTACCATAAACATATCAATAAAGTCCAGAGAGGCAAGCAACATCTTTTCTGTGCGAACGTGACTGAAGAAACGATAATTGAGCACCCCAATCTAGATTGCGAAGTCGGTTGTGTACAATGGCAGACACTGACGAGCACTGGCGGGCAGTGGCGGGCACTGGCGGGCCATATCCACGAAAATGTAAAATCTGAAAAATGCTGCCTTATTTCATGTTTTGAATTATGAGTGTGTTATTTCTTCATAAAGATGTCAATAGCGGACAGTGGCGGACAGTGGCGGACAGTGGCCACTAAAATGTAAAATCTCATAAATACTAGCTCATTTCCTGTTTTGAGATATAATTTGGCTATTTCTTCATAGGACTTACAATAGCTGACGTTGGCGGGCAGTGGCGGAACTGGAGGGCACTGGCGGGCAGTTTTTACTAAAATGTAAAATCTAATAAATGCTGACTTATTTCTTGTTTTAAAGTATCAGTTGGCGATTTTTCATAGGACTGACAGTGGAAGATTGTGGCTCAAAATGGCAGACACTCGCGGGAACTGGCGGCCAGTGCGGGCACTTGTGGCCAGTGTCCACTAAAATGCAAAATCTAAAAAATGTTGACTCATTTCCTGTTTTGAATTATGAGTTGGCTAAGTAAAGCCTGCGGTAGTCACCCTCCTCCTCCTTCTTAGAATAATCGCATTCTCCGTATGATGTCATTTCCGTTGAACTTGAGGAAATGACATGCAGTTTTTTGGAGGGAATGACTTTCAATTTGATTTATAAAAATGACATAATACAATTGTTTGTATTTAAATTAATACATGATAACATTGAAAATAGCTTCAAATAATCGACTTTACAGATGATATCTGCCTCATAGCTCCCTTATGAGTTTGTTTAGAGATTTAGTGATACGCCCATTAACTTTCGTGGTAAATTTTACATTGGAATACACTTTTAGATTTTATCTATATTTGCTAACTTGTTTTCTATAGAGCAAACACACACACACATACTAACACATATACATATAGATATTGAGTTTTATATATATATATATATATATATATATATATATATATATATATATATATATATATATATATATTTATATATATATATTTATATATATATATATATATATATATATATATATATATATATATACGTACATAGATTACTAATCCTTTGGCATATTGACTCGATTTTCGGTTAACATATACTGGGTCGTAGTTATCTTTTATATACGGTTTATAATCCTCCCATTGAGGTTAAATCTGTGATCTTGATTCCCGCTGTGATATGTACCTTAAGCATTAAATCATTCATAGCTTCATTCATAGCTATATATTTTTTAATTTTTCCAGCATTGCTGGCATTGGTATTTCGAACTATAGCTTAACTGTTGTCTCTATACGGCCCTATATTGTTAATGTTAATGATACTCGTTTCTGTGAGTGTGTATAAAATAAAGCAACCCACCAGGTCAGACATTTCTGCAGAGGCCATTGATCGTATCGCTACATCTAACAAGTAAAGATATTCAGTTTTCATCTATCATTTTTCATCATATATTAGTACAGTATTCCGGAATGTATATATAATGTATATTTTATCGCTAGTAATATCCGTGTGTACTTTTACGGAGTTTAATGCCTTTTAGAATAAATTATTTGTTATAGAAGAGTATTATAGATAATGTCAAACTAGATAATTATATATATATATATATATACAACATGTAAAATGCTATGTATGTATATGTACTAGTGTTATGTGTACCAGTTTTTACAGAGTATAATACAGTATGTTGAAATAGTTAAATGTATGTAAATATGAGTATATACTTGTATGTCTTCTTGTGTATAAATATATACAGAATATATACAGAATATATATATATATATATATATATATATATATATATACGTACACATGCATATATATGTTATATATGTAGATATATTCGTGTATATATATATGCATATCTATGCAGACACTATTATATGTTATATACATTTTTACCAACATGAGTAAATGTCTATATATAGGTATACATGAAAGTAAACATATATAGACATGCATATATGGATATTTATGTGAGATTGCTAGTGTCCATGAATGTATTAAATAGGTATATATATATATATATATGTGTGTGTGTATGTGCGTGTGTGTGTGTGTATGTATATATATACATATGTGTATATATATATATGTATATCATTATATATATTATATGTACGCATATTTGATCGTGATGTTTTGTTGTGTGCCTTTATGTCTATTATATATTGTAAGTAATTATATATACATATGTGTATGTATATACTTGTATGTATTATTTTTTACGTAACTAGTTAGAAATATATGGATTTCAGCTAATGTTCCTGTATTTCTGTCTATATTTCTATGATATATTATGTTTATATCAGCGTACATATGTAGATAATTCAATTATATATTCCTCTCCACTTTCTTGGGATGTTTTCATTCTGTTACTTGACGCACACACTTCAGACTCCCATTTACATCCATTAAGCCAATCTTCCTTTTGGATTATTTATTGAAGATTCATTTTTCCCACTTCTTCCGCTCATTTCAACTGATAAAACAACATTAACACGAGATTCGTCTTAAAACAAAATGTACGATTAAAGTAAAGAAATACTGATGCACTAAGATTATACGCGTTATGCAAAAAATACAATCATAAAACAAATAAGATTTTAAATATGCGTGCTCTAAAATCTTGCATTTCAGTAATATTATGTAATCCTTTCAAAATTTTAATTCGCAGGATTCAGCATATTTATCAAATTTGGATTCACATCTTTCCAAAACTTATCTTAATGCACTATCCTGCATAATTGGTAAGAGCTTACATATATATTAAATATTATTAATGGGATGTTCTTGCTTAATGGCTCTACAATGAAATATGAGGCATTGCAATGAATTAGCGTATTTGTCAGCATATTATACATGTAATACTCACTATGCGATTTCACGGAATGTATACAATTTTAAGCCGATTTAGGCGAGTATAAATTGTTTTTGTTGTCAAATAGAAGTATTATAGAAAACTGTTTATTTTGCCGTAGAGTGATCACTGGTAATAACTTCTTTGTGAACTCATAGTAAGGAAGATATAAAAACTCTTATTGGTTTAATAATATTGATGACCCGCCTGTGAAACAAAACTACATCTAATTCATGAGCTTCCCACGGTGTTGGCTCACTGTCCGATTACCATTACTCCCAGATTTACTCAAGTGGATGTACTCGTTCTGGCTATATATATATATATATATATATATATATATATATATATATATATATATATATATATATATATATATATATATAGGGTGATTCATAGGTCACTTGACTTAGCTATTTAAAATGTCATTTACAATTTAAGAGCGAATTTTTATTGTTATTCATATGGCCCAATTCGATGAATCTCCCACATTTGTTGAAAGGCAATGGAAACGTGATGTGAACAGAAAGCCTCCTTCGCACAACGCCATAATCAATCAAATATGCTACAAAGAGTCGTAAATTCCTTGCAAAATAAATGGAGCTATGCATGCAGAACGAAGGTGGAACTTTTGAAAATTTGCTGTAATTTTAAACTCCCATAAATGAATTTGTTGAATAAACTTTCTGTTTTGTATTACCGTATTTTATAACTTTAGAATTTCAAAAATAAATAACTAAGTGACTTATGAATCAGCCTGTATAAATATATATTATATGAGTTAAATATAATCAGTTCTGTCACTATATCTACATACGTACATACAAACACATGTACAACACAAACTACTCGTTAAAACAGATGATTGAGCATGACTTTTATGCAGTCGGTCTCCTTCTCAACTAGGTCATGGTCGAGATGACTGTCAATGTTCTGATTGTATGAGCATATTTAGGTCTAAACGACACAGCCACTTCAAGTTTTATATCGTCCCCGACAAGAATTTTTTCAGATTGGTCAAGCGAGTCTTACTCAACGAGATGAATAGCATACATTCTAAAAATACGCAAATATTTGTAACCGGTTTCTGTTGAATCTTAAAAATATATTTGTTTTAGACCAATTTAAATCCATCTTTCGAGCAGTTTTTCACGGACATCCGAAATAGTTCGACCATCGTAACTTTCGTCTCAGTAGAAGAAAGGCAAAATTCTTTGTCCGCCTTACTGCTCCGTAGAACTATATGCTAGAGGAAGTTGATAGTACGACTTAAATATCAATATTTAAAGCGGTCTTGGACAAACATTCAGACGGTATATGGACGTAAATACCTTCTCCCTATCTTATTAGATGGTTTGTTGCACTTTGCTATTTTTGGCAAATCAATGTGATTGTATTCGAATTGGAATTATATTCTCTTGTGACTCTGGTCGAAAGGCTGACAGTTTGAAGAATTAAGAATACGAATGACTGTTGGATTACATTGATCTTAGCACTGTCCTGTGACGTACTAATGCCATCATTGTAGTCGGGTAGAAGACGAATAGAATATCATCAACAAAAAAACTACAAATAAAGATTGTTCCTATTCTCCAAACAAAACACTGAACGTCATAAAACTATTACGGCTTTCTAATCTTACGTTTAACGTACTTTCTTGGAATAGCCATCCTAGGAGATTTTATGATGTGTATGTGTTCTTAGGCTAAAGTAAATGCAATTCGTTAAACTTCAAAATTCGTCAGAACACTCAAACTTATACTGTTATAAAAATACGCTGACATTATTAACATAGAAAAGTTTTAATTTAGTAGAGTTAACATAACTCTAATTAACTCAGAGTTTCAGGATCTGATCAATATATATATATATATATATATATATATATATTTATATATATATATATAGTTATATATATATATGTATTTATTTATGTATGTATATATATATATATATATATATATATATATATATATATATATATATATATGCCAAGTCACTTTGCGTTCTAACATACGTCATTAGCGATGACTGCTCATTGGCAAATCAGTTTTCTATGAAGCTTGTATCAAAGTACATAGATAATCTTAATTTTTCAAACATCGGCGAAAACCATCGCGTTAATATTAGATGTCTTAACTATCGCGAAACGTGTAAATTCCTGCTATGCATCGTACTCACTTGTAGGGCAATTAAGAAAGAATATCCCAGTAATCATATTTAAACTATATGTAAGCTTTTACTAATTATTCGGGATAGTGTATCAAAATAATCTTTTAAATAATTTAATTCAATATTTGAATCCTGCGAATCCTTCGGAAAGAATTACAAAGTATCACTTAAAGATCATTTTAAAGTATGTGTCTAGTAACATATCAGGGAACATAGAATCATGCAGGATAACATATACAATTACTGGAATTAGTCAATTTACAGATATTTAAGCCATTTAAAATCCACTGATATTGTGAAAACTGTGCGAGAAATTAAAATTAAATCATTGTGTTAGTAATGGGATTATTTATGAAAAAGTATATATCCGATTAAGTTGATTCAAAATTTCCAATATTTTCTCAGACTTTGATAAGCAGCATAATTGAGCCGTGTAAATATCATTTAAAAGAGCATAATATCAAATTTTCCTCTTATTCTTTATGAAACTGTTAAAGAGACCGAATCCGAAAAATATACAAGCTTAAAAGTAAGATGAATAAATTATTAATATATGTAGCTCAAAATTAAAGTAGATATTTAAGTTTACAGTCATGAAAGTCTCTTTCTTCCAAGTGAATTTAACTCAAATGACGTCGAACAAGCTGTTGATATGATATCATTTTTTCTTTTGATTCTTAGAACTGTATTCAAGTAAGAGTCTGTCTAGCTAAACAATTTCAATCTAGAGCTTATATTTTTAGAATATGGCTTTCAAATTATGTTGGACAGTCATTCAGATAATTCAGTACTAATCAATTCGTATTGAAACTTTTACATATGTATTTTTTTCTAAAACTGAATTCAGACGAGAAATAATGTAAGTAACGCGAAATGATTTTTTTTTAAATTATCGCATCAGATATTTTTATCTCTACGTGACAATCGGCAAAAGAATAGTATTTGATTTCAATAAAAGAAATGTTCCAGTCTGACAAAGAATGGCAGTAATTTGACGGGATTCATTACCTCAGGCATCTAAGTTTAAGTATTATTTCTACTCGAAAAGAGAAAAAAGTCTGAGACATAAAAAGCTTGTATATTGTTAGAAGAAATGAATGGAATACAAATCTGAATCGGACCCATTATCACAATTAATAAATGAGGGCTGATGGATAACCGCATCAATATGCAGATTCAGCTGAGATTCTTGCATAGATTTGGATAACGATCATGAAATGGTCGATAGTCATAATCTCAAGAGTTGTGAGTATATCATTTGATAGAGAATAAAAGAGAACAATATTTTGAATATCCCACAATTGCTGATTTATTTCTATATACAAATGGTTAACTAAATTCCAAGAGCAAAAGACACACAAAGATAAAAGTTATTGATATTTTTCAGTTGGATGATAGAATAGTGATATGAAAAGATTGAAAACTATAGTTAATTTACAGGACGAGTTGATATATATTTGTTATTAGACTGTAAAACGATCAGATTTCAGTATATAGGGAAACATTCCCGCAGTAATGTGTTCCACGGGTGGTAGAATCTTGGAAATAAACTTTGTTCAAGGAAGTTCTGTTTTATTCAAAGTACACAGAGAAAGAAAGGAGCTTTTTTTTTGCTGAGAAGTTTCTACCGATAGAGTATGGAAAGACTAGCAATGCCTCTTCTGTTTAAAAGGGGTTACAGAGAAGAGAAGATATAGTCTCCGACTCGATTACAACTAGAGTGAACGTCAGCAAATTTTTAATCGCATGTGCTTGAATGTTAATTTGCAAAAATTAATACTTATATTACTTTAGAAATCGGCACACCAAGGATAACAGTTAGAGTGTTCGCTAATAGACCGGGAGATCGGTGTTCTATTCTAGATCGAGTCATGCAAAAAGTAATCGATGCCCTTTTGCTAAACACTCAAAAGTATATAGTCAAGTATACGGGTACCTAGAGAAATCCAAACAAAGGTATGTCATCCCTTTTAATCTCTGTGTAGAAACCAACAAAAACGGGGCATTCCGGTCGCCTTCGACAACGGTCTATCAATGTTTACTTTTATACTTGAAGTATTAACTTGAAAAGTCCCACACACACATATATATATCATGGACTCTCCCGTCGATTTCGACGTAAAGTCTTGACAACTCAAAATTTGTTTAGTCTACGATGGATGTAGCATGCTTACATTTACTCAATCGTAAATGGCATCTGAGTGTTGCGAGAGATTTGCAAACCAGCCCACAATGGATGCAAGAAAGAAGATCTTGAGAAAAATCGGCTGGGATACTTGCAGATCGCCATTCCTTCCGTCGAGAAGCAAGCTGTTCAAAATCACGATAAGCAATATTGATAGATGTCAAATTCATCTTCAGCTTGTCCTTAAAGCGAAGCAGCGGTCGACCCACACTTCGCCTTCCACTGTTGCGCTCGCCGTACATCAGTTGCTTTGGTATTCTATCATCTTTCATACGTAAGACATGTCCTGCCCAACGCAGTTGTGATTGCATCAAAAATCTTTCAATTCCGCCAATACCGCAGCATGTAAATAGGTCCGCATTAGACATCCGATTTCTTAGGGTGACACCACAAATCGTTCTAAGGCAATTTTTGTGAAAGACATCAAGCTTCTGAATGTGGCTGCGATAGACTGTCCATGATTCCGATCCATAAAGCAGTGATGTTAACACAACTGCTCTATACACAAGTACTTGTGTTCTCAAACTTATCCCCCTGTCCTTCCATAACCGATGACGCAGTTTTCCAAAGGCAGTGGTTGTTTTCGCAATTCGGTTAAAGATTTCGTCATCAAGAGAGGCACTCCAATTTATCTTACTCCTAAGATAAGTGAAGTTTTTCACATATTTCAGATCTTTACCGTCCACTTGGATTGGAATATCTGGAAAACAGTGTACTGGTGGTCGTTGCTTTACTGGTGGCTGTTGCTTCACACCCTGAACTTGTTTAGGCATGAGGCAAGGTTGGTGAATCACTTCTGTTTTCTTGATGCTGATTGTCAGACCAAAAGCCTTGCAAGCAGTCGAAAACCTGTCCACAAGCAGTTGCGCTTCTTCCCGAGATGTTGCACAAAGTGCAGCGTCATCTGCAAACAAAAGATCCCTGATGTCCGTTTGTCGAAGAAGGGTCTTAGCTTTGAAACGTTGCTGGTTGAAAAGACCACCACTTGTTCTAAATTTAAACTTCACCCCAGTATCTATATCAGCGAAAGCATATCTCAGCATAACTGAAAAGAACAAAGCAAATAGCACAGGTGCCATTACGCAACCCTGTTTGGTACCATTTGTCACATTGAAAGGTTCTGAAGACTCTCCATTTGAAACAACCGATGCCTTCATTCCATCATGGAAAGAAATAATTACATTCAGCATGTTGTCAGGTATTCCCAGCTTGTCCAACACTTTCCAGAGGGCTTCGCGGTTTACTGTGTCAAAGGCCTTTGTAAGGTCAATGAAAACCATATACAACTCGTCGTTCTTTTCCCGAACTTTCTCGGCAACCTGGCGGAGGGAAAAGATCATATCGACAGTACCCCGACCAGCACGGAAACCGCACTGAGATTCGGGATAGATATCATCAACAAGGTGTTTAATTATTCTGTTGAGAATAAGCCTTGCCAAGACCTTCCCTGCAATTGACAAAAGTGAGATGCCTCGATGGTTGTCACAGATGTTTCTATTGCCTTTATTCTTATACAAGTGTTGAATTAATGCATCTTTGAAATCCTGAGGGACATTTCCACCTTGCCAGATCTTCACAAAGAGACTGTGCAGCTTCTTCACTAGTGTCTGGCAACCGTACTTAAAAACCTCAGGAGGTAAGGTGTCTTTCCCTGACCTTTTGCCTGACGACATTTGCCTAATAGCAACGAAAACTTCATGTATTGCTGGAAGGAAGGAGAGTTCAGGAATCTCAGGTCGTTCAGTGATAGATGAAAGTATTTCTTCATCAGTTGTGGAAGTATTGTTTAGGACCGCTTCGAAGTGCTCCTTCCAGCGATTCAATATACCCGCTCTATCATTTATCAGTGTGCCATCATTTGCAGATACGGGAGAAACGCCAGATTCGTGCGGTCCAAAAACTTTCTTAATACCTTCATAAAAAGCTTCTAAGTCTCTTCTGTCAAATGCTTCGTGCATTAATTTGGCATGTGAGGACCACCATGCCTCTTTCATCTGCTGTAATGCTTTCTGGACTTTACTTTTGCATTTATTGTACAATTTCCTCTTTAGTGTTGAGTTCTTATCATCAATCAAGATTTTATGAGCCTTATGCATTTCATTGATCAACTCCTGGGCCTCAACATTCTGGTCATCGAACCAGTCCTGATGCCTACGGACAGGTAACCCCAAAACTTCCAATGCAGATGTGTGAATTATGTCCCGCACGGATTTCCAGGAAGATTCGATATCATCGGTTATCTCAACAGAATCCAATGAGCGATCAAGACGGGCCGACAGTGCTGCCCGCTGAACGGTATTCTTTAATGGTAGAATGTTTATCTGTTTAGGGACAGAGGAGCGTTTCACTCGTCTGTGCTGTAAACGAAAAGACGTTTTACTTCGAAGCAAGGCATGCTCTGAAAGATAGCAACTTGTATGGAACGAACGAGTGATACGAAAGTCCCCAAGGTCACGTCTCTTGGTGATGATGTAGTCAATCAAATGCCAATCCCTAGAACGAGGGTGCATCCATGTAGTCTTGTAGGGAGTTTTCCTGCTGGAATACAGTGTTGGTAATGCACAGATTAAGCTCTCCACAAAGAGACAACAAACGAAGACCATTCCCATTCATACGACCAACGCCATGATGACCCAGAACACCGCACCATGATGTACTATCCACACCCACACGTGCATTAAAATCACCCAAAAGAATAAGTTTGTCCTTGTGTCGAACATTAGTGATAATTTCTCTTAGTTGCTGGTAAAAATCATTTTTCTCCTGCTCTGGTCTGTGCAACGTGGGAGCATAACAACTCATTAAAATAGCACGGGTATCACATTCAAGATTAAGGGTTAATGTCATCAAGCGATCCGAAAACCCCTTTGGAAGGGTCGGCAATTACTTTGCAAGATTGGACTTGATAGCAAATCCTACTCCAGAATGTCGAGGCTCCTCTGGGCCTAAGCCACTCCAGAAAAAGGTATAACCACCCTTTTCTTCTGTCAGTTGTGAATTTCCAGCCAGGCGAGTTTCACTAAGGGCGGCAATATCGATGTCAAACATTTTAAGCTCAAGTGCGACAAGAGCCGTCCTACGTTCTGGCTGAGTATCATTGTCAAGTAGAGTACGGACATTCCAAGATCCAAAATGAAAGTTTTTACTTCTTCTGTTATTGGGACTGCATGTTGGATACCCAGACAGCTGCAGTTGGCTGCACAGGGTAATGATGAGCAAGCATATGTTTAGGGTTCCTTTTATCGCCCCCTCCCCAGCATAGGGAAAGCAGTGCTATCCTTAAACAGGGCTGCTTTGTCACCGATAGAGGACACGGACTGCACAATTGCTCAAATGTTTGGGCAGAACGGCCATCACCCACCGGTCGCCAAAGTGAAGAGATCGAGCTAAGAACTTCCAGTAATATCCTTTACCTGTTCCCGTCGCCTTACCCTATCGCCTGTGGACTTCTTTTTTTTGTGTCTGCAGGACTTTGGTATGAACTTAAGTTGTCAAGAAACCCACACAAAAGATCTGTTTATAGTGGTGAAAGACTGTGTAAATACTATCCACACTTTTTGGACCTTTTCATAAACCCAAGTCGGTGCAGAAAAATCGCCACAGATTAAGCAAGAAAAGACCTCAGGTTTTATATCAGAGTTTTCCATCTCCTAGATACCTGTCTTAACAAAGACTAATGGAGGTATCTTGCCCAGTGGTATTAACGCGCCCCCAGACACTATCCTGGGAATGTTCATAACCCGGCACCATATATATATGTTTATACATATATAGATACAGACCACTACCCAGTGGCAGGGGGTTAGATTGGTGAGCGCCGGGACATATCTGCAATGCCAGCAGGCCCTGCACACTGCACCTCTGGGCTTCTAACCTACTCCGAGATCTTTAGTCTATTAGCCTGGGGCCGCAAGGCGCCCAGTTACCATAGTGTACCACGGGGAGGTCAGACTAGAGTCTTGTCTGGGGATAGGTTATATACCAGCAGGGGAGACTTACTCACTCCGTCCCTTTTCGCTCAGCTAGTGGGCTATCTGGCGGCTAAGCAAAGAGTAAGAGTAGGAAGCACATGCAACTACAAGTACACTCCACTGTTGCACTAAACGCATCACGCAGACCTGTGGATAACTCCACCACACCATTATATATATATATATATATATATATATATATATATATATATATATGTATATACATTACCTCATAGATACAGCATCCAAGCATTGTGTATTGATTCCGAGGTTGTAGTCTTATTTAATTGGTTCTGAAACCATAACTATGAATAATATATGTTTTCATGTAATATGTTATGTCTCTTTTCAAATCTGGTAATTGATCTCATATCTAACCGAATAGAAATCACCGTAAATGTCTCAAACTCTTAGAAGTCGACAGGTAGTCAACATGGCTGTCGAAACACGATAGGTTATCTATTATGAATCTAAACTCTTTCATTAGAGTGACTAATCTATTCTAATTACAAGCGAATAAATACCATAATTTATATTTCTTAATTTTCGAGATTAAGATTGTCTATTTCTATAATTTTGGTTATTCAGAATACTTTTCCCGTCTTGAGTGTTATCATCTCAACGTTTCGGCCGCTGTAACCTCCGGCCTAATTCAGGTGTATCTCTTCTAACTCTGAAATATTTCTGTCGAACTCAGGAATCTGGACGGAATTTCGAATGGAACCCTTTTTTTAATCCACGAGGGTAGCATGCTCTTGTTCTGTCATCCGTGATGAGACAAGTCTTCAGTAATTCGCAATTCTTTCGTATCGCCCGCACCGATATTGAACCTACAAAGACACGTGGCGCAGTGGATATAGTACTAAGTTAAATTCAGTCATCTGCGAGCGCTATTAAGAATTGCGAATTACTAAAGACTTCTCTCGGTCATGGCTGACGGAACAAGAGCATGCTACCCGCGTTGATTAAATAAAGAGATCGTTCGAAATTCCGTCCAGATTCCCGAATTCGACATGAATTTTTCCGCGTTCTAAGAGATACACCTGAAGAAAGCCGGGGTTACAGCGGCCAAAACGTTATGATGATAACACCCAAGAAATGTAGTCAGAATAACCAAAATTATACCATTATTTATCTTCTATGTTATGCTAAATGCAAGGAGACAAATAGTTGAGATGAAACGCTGTCTTTAGGTATTGCGTATATTATAGTTGTACCGTATAACAAACAATCGAATCTACAGCATGCGCAGACTACACATAATGTGCTACTAACAAGTAGAGAGAAAACTGAGAGACTGCGTCCATGTCTCACAAGACAACATTGCATTATGACAATTTATTTTATAAATAATCGCAAAAGAAAGAGAAATAAATAGAGACATAATGAAAACCGGCAAAAAGGTATTTATAGATTCAGGCACTAACATACAATCGCGAAAGATAAAGAAAGGTGAAAAATGTATGTATTCGTTTCGCAACTACGCAACTACGGCAGTTGATTAACACACGCACGTCGGACGTCTAATCACACTGATGCAGTTGATAGACACTCCATTGATCTTCTGAACATACTCCTTTTATTGTCCAAGTGTTCATCATCAGCCAATCGGTGGTCAGAAAAATAGTCACGTGAGGCCTGACGTCATCGCTCAATAATCGTACAAAAAACCACAGCCGCCATTAATTTAATTTCCGCCCTCCCCGCGATCATCCCAGCAGGTAAGACAACACGCGCAAACACGTGGTCGCTTTCTTCCTTCATTCTGTTCGACTTTACACTCCCCTCTGGTCTCAAGATCACACATGCGGCATTGCGGCTGCGGTCGATTGTTACGGGCACTCCTATGGAGGGGGATTAGCTGGACTTCTTCATCTTCATCAGAGCTCTCAGGAGGGGTAACAGATCTGTCGCCATTAACGTTGCCAGCAGTCCTTCCATCAAGCTGGGCTCCATCGTCATTGGGGCTTTCAGAAGTGGCGCTGGAACTATCGCCATCTGTGCTGAGGGTCTCAGCCATGTCATTACGGCAATGGGGCATAGGTCGGATCCACATTTCATCATTGGATGATTCATCACTTTCGCTGTTCGATATTTGGTTTGTATCAAGGGCGGGCCGGACATCCTTCACATGCCGTGGAGTACCATCAACCAGCACAGCCTGCTCACTAATTATGCCGGTGATCCGTCCTCTTCTGAAACTGGTCGTACATCGGTTACTGGGAGGCCTTACCCAAACGGCGTCCCCCAACTTGTACCGTCCTCTTCTGATTAGGCAGGCAGGCGTCAATGCCCTTAACACGCACTCGATAGCAATGTATCGCATTAGCAGGTGCACTTTCAGCAGTCGCGTCATCCTTTGGTGTCGTATTGTACCTATATACTGCCTCTGCAATCGTACATTGCTTCCTTGCTGCTATCCTCTTCACACTTCGGTGGCACCGCTCCGCTATACCGTTGCCACTCGGTACATATGCACACCTGTGTCTAAGCCGGATCCCCCACTCGTCTACAAAACGCCTGAATTCTCCGCCGCAAAAGGCTGTGTCGTTGTCAGTGAGAATCTCTTCAGGTGGCCCCCGCTCGTAAAATATGGACTCTAATTGACGGATGACACTAGCCGAGTCCTGTCTTGTTAATAATCGCCAGATCGCAAACCTCGTTGGTCCGCAATCGATCAGTGTGAGGAAGTGCTGACCACCATAATGGGTTATGTCCATGTCCAGTCGGCTCCAATTCTCGTCGACTTCCAGCCGACCTTTCTGCCATTTGGTGGGAGCAGGGTCGATTGACTGGCATATTTTGCATTCCTTGACCACTGCTTCTACTTTGCTTTTGGACACTGACGGGTTGGTTAAGCGTACGAAATAATACGTCCGTCTCCTCAACAGAGGCAGCACATAAAGACCCTGGTTCGGCTTCTTTCTTCATTGCGTCGAACCATCTCTGGAGCACACGGGTAAGTCTATCGGCAAGATTGCAGGTTGAAGTGACAAGCACCGCATTCACCGATAGGTCGTACTCTTCCACCAACTTCCTTATTGTCTCCATCCTTCGTCTGATTAGCATTTCGGTAGCCGCCTTGGTGCGCACTCTCGCTTTGCCTGTTAGTGTGTCAAGTATCCAGTGGTATACACACAGCGAATCTGTGTGTATGCATAATTATTTGACTTTCCACTGGAGTGCCAAGTTTATTCCTTTTGTTACCGCATCCAACTCCGCCAGGTTGATGTGAGCAGCATCATCCATTGGTCGCAACCAGCAGGCGTCCTCAATCACGGACCCGTTCATCTCCAATAGCGCCCCGATCGCGAGGGAGCTCGCATCCACCCACACATTTAGCCTGTCTCTCTGGACGCACCAATCTCCTTTAGCGGGGTCCTCCTGCTCGACTCTTGTGATGGTCTCCTTCACCATGCGCCGCAACAAATTGTCCACCGTTTCGTCATCCCAACCTTTGGTAACTGCACTCGCCCTCCTCTTCATGATGGCTGTCGCGGCCCGAGTCCATCCACCTACTGGTAGGTGTCCCACCAGTTTTCCACACAGGGAAAATATACCCGCCTCGTAAGGACATGGGGCACTTCAGGAAATGCAGTTCCGCGCCCCCACTTCAATGTCCCTCGCTCCTGTTGAACGCTCAACCCTAAGACACGAGCGCCATCCTCCAAGCGTTCTGGATCCTTACACATCAGTCCAAGTTCGGCTAGCTTGGCCCTCACACGTGATGGCGGCACAATGTCTTCATCCACGTATATGTCGTCAAGGTATGCTGATGTCCCTTCTTTTACGGTCTTATCCTGTGACAATGCAGCATTGACAATCGTCTTCATTATTTGGGGCGCAACGTTCAGCCCAAAGCCCAGTCTTGTGAGGCAATACCTCCTACCGGCAAACACTACCGTCTGAAACGGCCACATTGTCTCGTTAACTCGGACCTGCAGATATGCCCTTCTCAGATCCAACAGGGACACATTAGAACCCAGCTGGCGCCACTCTCGTAGTTTGCTAGCACACACGTCAGCATCAGCTGTAAACGCATCGACATGCGAGTTCAGTTCTCGGTAGTCCATTACCGGCCTGACTTTGGCTTTGTTGTGCTGAGCGACCGCCATTAATGGGATCAGACCCTTAGGAGGTCCAAGTTTTTTGTATGGGTAGGGAATCAGCCAGCCATCCTCGATCCATTTGCGAAGTTCCTCTTCGTACGCGGGCCTCATGTGGTCGGGCACATGGTATTCAGTTATTCCATTCTGCAGTTTGGCTGGTTCACTGTTTTTCGACCACTTCCATGAGGCAGTCCAAACCCTCTTTTGCTCGTCAAATTCGACGCTGAAGTCTGGTTGGTCAATCCTTAGCGCAGCACACACTGGGGCTTTCTCCTGAAAATGTACCGCCCCTGTCACCGTTATATGGACACCACCAAGGGCTCTGATGGCATCATATCCTAGGAGCAGGTCAAAACTCAGGGGGTTTTCGAGCACTACCAGCGCCTCTAGGTTAGCGGAGCTTCCATTTTTCGTCCGTATAGTTACATTGCCCACGCCTCAACATGTGCGCGTCTCTCCACTGATGGTAGTCACTCTGACGTTCTTCTTTCTCCAAATGTGGCAGAGATCTGCACATACGATAGTGCGGGAGCACCCGGAATCGAGGAGTGCTGAGCACAGTGTTTCGTTGATATATATCGGGATGATCGGCAGCGTCTCATTTAATTTCTGCGTGGGGAAGAGGTCGACGCTGACACCTTGTCCCCGGTTCCGTTTCCCGGACAGTCTTGAGCTATATGGCCAGCTTCCTTACACCGGTAGCAGCGAACAGCCATTGCTTGTTGCCGGCAGTTCCTTGCGATGTGGCCCTGTCCATTGCATCTGTAGCATACGATTCCACCACGTAGACCGGGTCCTTGATACGGTTTCTTATCATTCGGTGTGGACTGAGCAGCAGCTCTTACTGGTTCCCTCATTTCGGAGTAATTCTTCATTACAGTCCTGGTCCGATCTACTAGGTCATTAAGGGGCAGCGAATCTGCACTTGAGCTAGCTCGTAGTAGTTGCTTCGCTCCTGTCGGGAGTCCCGCTAGGAATTTGCATGCTAAGGCCCGCTCAGGCAGTCCACCAAACAACACTGTCAACTTCGTCAGCTCTGCCAAGTACACGTCGACCGTTTCGCCCGGACGTAAGGTCCTTGCCTCAAGTTGCTCCCAAGCAGTGGTGGGGTCAATCGCAAACGCCTTGAACAGTGCCACCTTGATTTTCTCGTAGTCCTGTTTGCCCTCACGGCTGAGCTGTTGATACACCGCAAAGGCGCCGCCGGACAAGCGCAGGGGAACAACATGTTCGAGGTTTTTTACGCCAGACAAAAGGCAATGTAATTCCACCTTTTCCACCCAGTCAATTACCGGGTTCGATCTATCAAACTCTGGTATTAATTTGAGGTCAATTTTTTCCCCCATTTCGCCGAAATAGCTTGTATTCGTTTCGCAACTACGCAACTACGGCAGTTGATTAACACACGCACGTCGGACGTCTAATCACACTGATGCAGTTGATAGACACTCCATTGATCTTCTGAACATACTCGTTTTATTGTCCAAGTGTTCATCATCAGCCAATCGGTGGTCAGAAAAACAGTCACGTGAGGCCTGACGTCATCGCTCAATAATCGTACAAAAAACCACAGCCGCCATTAATTTAATTTCCGCCCTCCCCGCGATCATCCCAGCAGGTAAGACAACACGCGCAAACACGTGGTCGCTTTCTTCCTTCATTCTGTTCGACTTTACAATGTATTTATCAAGATGGCGTCTCGGAATGTCCGTTCGGAATAAAGCATTGCTGACACTCATAGAAAAATGCTTTATCTGTTCTCCAATCAAAACATATTAGTGCAAATTAATGTACGCCCATGCCTGATACGTTCATCAAGTCACATGCATGTAAATTCAACAGACTTAAATCATATCTAGGTAAAATTTGGTGAGTATCTCATCAGTAAAAAGTGTGTTCTTAAATAGACTGCACACTAACCGTACTGTAACCCTCGATACTTTATTTGTGGATTTATTTCAAGGGTAGTGTATATGTAGACAATATTTTAAAACAAAAGCGCATCACACACTAAATCAGTCGTATCCAATTAGTTTCGTAACCCAGCGGTGCACATTTTACGCATTGTTGCATTATGTTACTGTTTTTAATGGGCTCACAGGTTCTTTAATCAACGCTTCTCTAAATACGAAAAGTTATACGAAAAGTTTAGAAGCGTGTTAAAACTCTTTCGTATATGTATTTAAAAACGGACAGTCCATTTTTATAGTATGTTTACTCACTAATTTTACCATTACTTTTTAAAATAATTATTTTCTTCTTTATTACTGCACCCCTTGAACCTCGGTTCGCCTCAAATGTTAATGCTTAAACAACTGGTCATTTTTAACACCCAAAATGTGTATGTTGCATACCTTTAAATTTCTCGTACCTTCTCTCTTTCCTCGTCGCGTGGATGGGTGTCGTCTCGATGTCGTCTAGTTTCTCGTACCTTTTCTTCTTTCGTTGGGTGAAGGGGTGCCGTTTGGTGGTTCAGTTCTCTCTTTGTTTCTGTACTGCCGTGAACATCGCCGTTCGCTGTGTCTCCAACAAAACCTTCATGACCGATTCACGAGACAAACAACCTTTTAAACTTGTAATTCTGTTTATTTCAGGCGTCAGTCTACCGTCGATGGAGATGTTTTACTAACGTTGAGGAAGAGACCAAATTCCTACTTTATCGTAGTTACTTCC
The DNA here is from genome assembly GCA_963556195.1 of Sepiola atlantica. Taxonomy (NCBI): domain Eukaryota; kingdom Metazoa; phylum Mollusca; class Cephalopoda; order Sepiida; family Sepiolidae; genus Sepiola; species Sepiola atlantica. Next base: position 167,732,893 of record OY744515.1, on the reverse strand, counting down.
TAATTTAAGTCCTTAGTCATTCGAGGAGGGAGAAGAAGAAATCCCATGCCTATATTCTCTTAGGGAATTTAATTCCCCTAATCATGTTGGAGACTACATAGAGAAACACGTCTGTTCGATTTGCTTCCACTAACCAGACTCGCAAAACTCTGCTTCCCACACAAAAGCCCGTGACGTCACAGAGCCCCCATGCGCAGTGCACATTGACCCTTGATCTGGGTTCTCGTCAACGTGGTGGCACTGTCAACGTCTGTGAGATCCGACTGTGAGAACCAGTTTATTTTGCACTCGACTCTACGGGTCCACCCGCACTAAATCGCGCAAGCAAAACACAACGATCACTCACATGCGTCAACCTCAAGATTCGTCCGGCCTTACAGGGTCATTATCCGACAGCATGTCATTAAAAAAAATCTATTGGACATTCATGATGGAAACTTTGTTGGGATGTCAAGCATACAATTAAGGTTGGTTGTACTAACTATGGTTCGATTGCAGAAAGGGGTGTGAATTTTTTAATGATTCAATGGGTGTCCATTTTAAGGATAAAATAGTGGGGTTAACATTGTATGAGTAACATTCATTTATTATCACACTTTTTACTCATGTGACGACAACTTAGTGCCCTCGCATTTCATCGAACGGCAATAAACCAACGACTGTTTGACACCCATAAAGGAAACTTGGTGGACTAGTCAGCCATATATTTCAATGGCTTTTAGTTTAATTCACGCTGTACTAGCGTAGTTAACAAGGATGTGCATGTATATGGTGCATCTATTCATTTGGCAATGAAAATGGTATATACATTATAATCCTGACAAACAAAACGCTCTAAAAAGTACCTGAATCTAGATACAATATTCTGTTTATACATATACAAGTCAGATAGTCAAAAGATGTAATATTGCTGCCAAATCTGGGCAGGTACTGCACAGATCACTTTTTATTGCTTTGACAGAGTACCTATCGTTATCTTTATGGAAGCTGCTAAGCTGAGTTCCAATATCTGTTTTTTCTCTCTAAAAAAAAATAAGCAAGAACTCGTCTCTCTTGAATAACGTGAAAAAAACTTTCCCTCCTTCTTACACGTGCCTACTGAATGACGAGATTCTCTGGGAAGAGATTCTTGCTTCCCTGCTAATTATAAATTGATTGTCTTCAAATCCATTGACAACAAATTCTCGTCGTAGATCACTCTATAGCTAATCAAACGCAGTTCATACCATTGATTAATATTAGTATTCCACAAGTTTCATTCATGTCATGGAAGTCAATATTGATCTCATGATTAACCCTAATAGTCAAGTGGGTGTTAGCCTCATGGCCTTTTAAACGGACTATTGCGAGTAATGAGCAGTAATAGATACATTGATTTCATCAAACCGTTTATAAATAAAAATGTTACTTCAAACTGAAGCGTAACAATCTGGCAAGCTCACTGACAACTGACCGACATAACCTCTTCTAGAGATAAGTGGTTGCATATGAAACTTATATTAAATATCGTAGCAGTTGTATATTTACAAAAATATTTGTATCAGACAAGGTGCACATACAATTTAGAGAAAGATAGGCTAATTTAAAGCGTATCTATCTTTAATAAAAAGCAGCTTCGTGATAAAAAAGTAAATAAACATTTAAAGGGGCATTCGAATGTGCTAAGTATGTAATATAAAAAAAAGAAAAAATAATTAAAAAGAAAAAATTAACCGCATCTAGAGAAGGTTGACTTCAGTCTGGCCACGTAATTATCAACTGATGATGTAGTCACGATATCATTTCGTTTCTTCAGAGATGCGTAATTGAAGTAATGACCATTGTAACAACAATAATAATAATAATAATAATAATAATAATAATAATAATAATAATAATAATAATAATAATAATAATAATAATAAAAATGGAATTTTAAATAGAAAAGTGTTCATACGTAATGCTTAAAAGAGGAAAGCCGGAGACAATACAGGGCATGGAATGGTCTTAGCAAGACAAGATGAGAGCACTAGGGGAACAGGATAGCTATACAAATTTTGAAAGTTCTGGAAGCAGATAGCAAATCTACATAAATGAAAAAGAAGATTGGAAAAGAATAACTAAGAAGAACAAGGAAACACTTCGAAACGAAGTTATACAGCAAAAATTAGTAACATAAATAAACAGCGAACAGTATCAGTAATAATATACGCTGGACCTTCTATAGACTGGACTGAAGAAGTACTTAGGCACCTTGACCTAAAGAATAATACATATATAAACCTGCACAACGTACTACACCTAAAAGACGATACTGACAGACTATACGTTAAAAGAAGCGGAATGTGAGCAGGACTGATAAGTATTAACACTGTGTGGAAGACAAAAAAAGCTGTATAAATATATAACTCAGAACACAGAAAGGTTAGACACCGCAGCAATAGACACCGTCCCGATGAACAACCCGGGGCGTAACTAAACCAGAAACAAAAAAAGAAAAGTTGGAAGAAAAACAGCTACATTGACGTTTCATAAGAATGACCAGAGAAGAGACTAACCAACATCCCCAGACATGGTTAAGAAAAGGGCAGCTGAACAGAGAAACATAATTTCTACTCACAGCTCTACAGAACAATACGATTAAGGCAAACTACATTAAAGCTAAAATAGATAACATCCAGAAAACAGTAAATCCAGACTGTGATGACAAAGAGACGAAACAGTAAATCAGATGATATGTCAATGACGAAAGCTCGCCGAAATCGAATACAAGAAAAGACACGACTGTCTGGGAAAAACAGTACATTTGAAATAATTTAAACGACAAATGGTACGAACATTAACAAAATACAGTACTGGAAAATGAAAATCACAAACTCATCTGGAACATGGAGGTGGAAACAGATACATTCATACAAGCAAGAAGACTGGATGTCATAATAGTCAACAAAGTGTGAGAATCCTGCCAAATCGTAGACTTTGCAGTTCCAGCAGACAACAGAGAGACAAAACAGTAAATCATATGATAAGTGAATGAAGAAAACTCGCCGAAAACGAATACAATAACAGACACAACTGTCCGGAAAAATGTAGCAAATACACAGAACTTGAAAAAGAACAGAAACAGAGATATGGCAAACAAAATAAAGTCAATATAATACCAATAATCGTCGTGGCACTAGGAAAAGCCCCCCAAAAAAGACTAGGAAAATTTGCAATCAAAGGTATCACTAAAACCATACAAAAAAGGCAATGATGAAAACAGCTCTAATGTTAATGAAAATCTTCGAATGCGTAAACCAACTCGCATTAGCTACGAACGGTAACCGATCACATGGAAGTTACAATACGAAGAAAAGAAATCACATGAAGAACACCACTGCACGAACCAATGAACATAAACTGCAAGAAATATAATCTACTTCTATCCCCTCTAAAAAGAAGAGTAATGGCATCAGCTTCGCTTGAGACCACCTAAAATAAATGTAAAGGGACAAGGATGATGGGTGGAACGAAGAAAGAGAGCACTAACCAGACTTCCACTGGACGAGTACAGAGAGTGCTGGGACATTCGGGAGGCTTATTGCTGCCCAAATCCCAGGAGAGACCAATGGACATTTCCAGCAAGACATCTATTGCAAGGTCAGTTGCAGTGGTGATCGAAAAGAAGTGGAGAGTACAAAAATCTGAGGACGCCTGTTTCCACTAAAACCGAAGGGAACACCACCGGTTGTTGTCGGTGAGCAATCACTGACGATCTCTTGTGCGATACATCCTAGTGAGCAGAAATAACAATAATAACAACAACAATAATAATAATAACAATAATAATAATAATGATGATAAAAATCTTGGACGTGGAAGCAAACTCACAGAATGCTGAAAAATAATATATTCATTGAAATAGAATAACAATATGTAAACACAACTAGAAATATAATAGATACATCACACGAAACCAAGTGAATTGTAACAAAAGAATAACTTCATTTTCTTGCAAAATTAATGCGTTTGCACAAGTATTTCTTGGTGCCACAGAAGACGGCGCTGAATGGCCAGGGACGATGGAAAAACTAAGAACGAATACCACTACCCAGACTTCAACTGTAAGGCTACATAGAGCACTAGGATTCTCAGGAGGTTTACGATAATAGCGAGAAGTCAATGGCAAACGACTGTTGTGAGAACGGAAGGTGATTTGCATTGGCTACCGAAAGAAGGGTGAAGTGCTGTAAATCTGGAAATTCGAATTCCAGGGAACACCGTTTTGTGTTGCCAGTGAGCGATCATTGGGAATATATCGTGTATGACCTCCGAGTGTTTAAAATAATAATAAAATATAAACGAGTTCGAAACACTAATAAACACAAATAGAATATTAAGCCATGGGTTAAAAATAGAATTAATTCGGAAAGGACTATACCAACTACTTACGAAAGAACTAAGAAACACTTGAAACAACGAAACGAATAGAACTTCAAAACCCAGATACTGTAAAACTGTTGAATGTTTAATTATAAATACTTGAGCACTCTAAAAGCGGAGAGTATCAAATGAACAGAGAGCTGCACCAGACATCGCGACCAGTTCAATCTACATAGAGCTTCAGATAGAAAAAACTCATGTTCACTTTGTGAACAAACAGACGAAACAGTAAGTCACAAAATAATTAAATGCAATAAATTTGCCTTAAAACGAGTAGATATAACTTTGTCGAAAAACAAGCCGCGCGTGCGTGGTCACCCTCTGTATGTGACTCGATGTGGCGAGTGTAAAATGCAATAAATTTGGGCAATTTGGTGAATTTTTGACCCTACTTTGAGCCCCTAGGGGCGCGAACCAGAATTTTTCTGAGGTCAGGGGTGCTCATGGTATATCCAGAACAATTCCCTCTACATTTTGGCCAAGTGTCAGAAAAATTGAATGTATGGATCAAACGTTATGAGAGAAAGGATCGTTTTTGCCATTTTGGATGTATTTTCCCTCCTGGAGGCGCGAACCAGATTTTTTCCAAGGTCAGCGATACTTATTTTCTATTAGGAGCAATTGCCTCCACATTTTAGCCAAGTATCAGAGAAATTGAATGGATGGATGTAAAGTTATGGGGCGAAAAATGTCATTTTTTGCCATTTTGGGGTCTTTTGAAACCCTGGGGGGCTAACCAGATTTTTTTTCAAATATCGGAGAATGTCACTTTGTAACCTGACCAGAGTTCAACTTCATGCAAAATTTCAGAGAAATTCACTGGATGGTTGCGGAGAAAAATCCGGACGGACGGACGGATGGACATGCCTCAAAACATAAGAAAGCATGAACTTTGCAAACGACTGCATACTTTTTAAATGTAGAGCAATGGAGCAGGCATGAAGTGAATAACGCATTGAAAGATGAAATGCACAAATCCCTCGGACATGAAAACATCCGGATTAATTCATGTAAGAACGTCGACCGAACATGAAAAAAGTCGGCAGAAAAACTGCAAAATATTAGATTCTAGCGTTTTAATAAATCACAGTGTGAAGCTCATGGAGAAAAAAAACATCTAAGCAAATACATATAGCTTGCCAATGAGCGGAAGGCAATATTGAGCATGAAATAAACTATAGTACTACAATTACTTGCGGGTGGACTAAAGACCGTATTAGAAAATCCTTGAAAGAAAATATAGAGAAATAAGAAACACACGGTAGATTAACATCATATAATACACCCCACGATGAGAACAGCTTACATACTTATTAAAATCTTCGAGTGCGGTGGAAACCCACTATAGCAAATAGTTTATCCATGTCTAGATGTAACTATATATATATATATATATATATATATATATATATATATATATATATATATAGCACATGTTAACTCTTATTTCATGTTATTTTTCCAGCTAGAAACGCCTGTTACCTCCGTTAGGATTGTGATACTATATATATATATATATATATATATATATATATATATATATTATATATATATATAGATACTTTTTTTTAATGTAATTATGTGAAGCTTTTAAATTTTAAGGATTTTGTTGGTTTTGTTTTCTTTTGTTGTAATTTTTGTGTAAGGGTCTTGTAAGAGAATCCAACTTTAAATGGTGGATCTATAATTATGCAGACATTTTATTTATTTCCTTCACACGGTGGAAGATTTGGTACACGGTAAAAAAGTAGGGGTTTTAAAAAAGTGTTCTAGAGGAAAAGCACTACAAGAAATAATTTACTGACCGGCCCTGTCGGTACTCCACACTATGGGTACATCAGGCGATTAGCAATAAACTATTATTTTCTCAAAGTGCGAAAGTGGAATGCTTTGTTTGGCGGACCTCTTTTAGCTGCAAAAGGCCATATCTCAGACTGGCAGAGAACAATGCCACGCTAGCAACATCGGTTTGATTTATGTAGGGCGACATAATCCTATGTAGTATAATAAAGCACGAGAGAAACTTTACATGTTGTCTAAAAAAATCAATAATATATTTTTATATCATAAGAGCATGTATTTACATGTAGTTAATGAACTATTTACATCACCAATTCTTTCTCGGATATTGTTTAGCAAGAATTATTTGCGATGGAATTAAAGAGAAAAGTAAAACCACCGCCTTTTACAGAGAATGAACTAAGAGCATTCAGATTGTTAAAAGGTTGCGTTTAATAAGATATCTTCCTATATGTTCCACGGCTTGTTATCACCTGATAGAGACCCTTACAACTTAGATATCAGGTTATTGACGGAAATAGAGATCTACGAAGAAAGACGAAAGTATGCTATTGTTCGTTACATATGGCAGTGCTGTCGAAAGGTAAACTACTAATTCGTTACTCTTAATATTCTCTTCTAGTTATGTATGGTCTCCGTGCCTATATGTGGCAGGTAGCCTATAGTTTGGGTTGATTGGTTCTCTACACTCAATGATTTCTCTTAATATACCAGCGTGTTTTATCCGACTTATATGTTGTCAATCCTTGCTTTATTCAAACTTTTCTAATGTTTGCCTTTTCTAAATGAAATTGTTACATTGTTACATTCTGTGTGATACTAATACACGGAAATACTCATACCATGTGATTATAGTTTCTCATACGTTCACTAGTATTTTGTCTCTATATGCTTGTCATTTTTATTCTTGTCATTCTTAGTGGCGTAACATCTGATACTGTTCATACTTATCTACTGTTTTTTGTCGGGACAATGCGAATCGATAACATTCGAATAGAAGCCGGCAATTCGCACAGAAGACACGTCGGTTCTACCTTCTCTCATCACCGCGTTTTAATAGCCTTTTTAAAGCAGTCATAACGAGGTTTAAAATATTTTTATGACGATAGAAAGACGCCGAATATCGTTGGCATTGGTCGTTGCTGACAATGTTTTGGAAATAAGCTATTTCCAAGAGAGATAAAATAAAGAAGTAAGAAGAGATTATACGATGCACATGTCAGGTTATAAAAAAGATATTCGCATTTTGAAATCCGTGAGAAGAATTCGTCATATTTTTTTGGCCTGGGTTTCATTAAAAGTGTGGCAATGGAGAATTATTCCTGACGCATCGTATTTCAAATCAATATAGCATGATACCAGCGAAATATATATATATATATATATATATATATATATATATATATATATATATAAAGTGATATTTTCCCAATTTCTATTCAGTGTAATAGGCTAATAAACAAAAGGTTCGCCTTCCCCCTTTGTTATTGACATGTATTGGTCTGTGTTTTACAGAAGGAAACTTTTTATTTCCAATCGTTATTTTTACATAGTCCGCTCTAAAGTTTCTATTGTCATTAATAGCGTCATAGGCGGGAAAAATAGAAAAGGAAAACCTTCTCTCATTGTGAAATCACCCTTATTACAAACAGCATGACTTGGTTTAAATACTTTGTAGGCTACATGGATTTTAGATACAAACTTGTAAACTATACAAATGCTCAAATAAGTATTAATCATTCACATTTTCTTAAATCAAGAATTACGATTTAATTATAGCAACACTACTGATTATTTAGTCCTATTTTCTATCGTTATTATGTTATTGAATTCATTTATCCGGGGTTGCTCGTCTTTAGATGTAGTCTGATGCCACTAAGATCGTATGCCTTCGGTATAATTGCTGTTTCAATCGTTATGCGTCCATTATATGTGCGAATAGCCGTGTATAAGCAAGCTTGATAACTTTTACACGAAACAATGGCAGATAAAGTGTTGTCTTTAAAAATATACTTTATTATAACTTAGTTAACACTATTAATGCATTCCCTTACTAAAACATAAGATTAGGTTTTCAGCCAAACTGTCCCTATTTTCGTTTATTATTTTTTCGTTTATTACACTTGAGACATACATCTCATACTATACACCCTCAAGATGTCACATGACTCATCAAGAGAACTTAAGATATTAGGCGTGTAGACCCACTGGTTTATTAAATAGTAAGTTAAGAACAGCAGAAAATCAAAGGTAATCAAGGGCAAACTTGATAAACTCGACGATTTCAAGACTGTTTAAATTATTAGAAACGGACATGATTATATAGAGTTTGGGAGAAAAGAGCAGTCGGTTTAGCAGAACGTAAAAAATCAGATAGGCTTACAAAATATGATAAAATAATGATTATCGATATTTCTGGTCAGTACGTTGAACCAGAATCAAATCGAATAAACCTCTATGTCTTCTGTCCGACAACTTTGTTTTCTGCATGTATGACACCAGGTTTAAACTCAACCGATATATAAATATATACATATATATATATATATATATATATATATATATATATATATATATATATATATATATAAACACTTGCTTTCCATTACTTTATATTGTTTCTTAAATTTTTCAAATTTTGAATGTTGGCTATTCCCCTGCCAACATATCCATATATGTAATTCTCTTGATGGTAAGATTTAAATCTTTGAAAAACCTGGCTTAAGGAAAATAAAATAAACATGTTTTCCTCAAGTCCACTTGGTATTGACCAATTGAAGATAAAATAGATTTGACATCCGCGCATCTTTATCTCTCTTTCCTCATTTATCTCTCTCGCTTTCTCTCTCTTTATATATATATATATATATATATATATATATATATATATATATATATATATATATATGTATATATATATGTTGCGTTTCTACCTGGTGTTATACTTATGATTCAAGGCTAAATCTATAGAATGCATTGGGTCCCATGCGACCGCTTGCAACCGCCACTCCTTTACTAGTGAGGATAGAACACCGGAAACGATATCGTATGTAGGTACAAACAAATTAATATTTTAAAATATTTGCTCCTTTGAGATTAACAGTCTTAAATGTAGAGCACTGTTCCGAATTACAAAATGTATTGTCACTAGCGATTATTCAAAATTCCGCTTGAGCGTTGAACACTTTCGACAACAATAATACGTTTTTCCGCCTCCCGGGTAAGTGTATGTTGATTTCAAGTACTGTCTTGTCGGTTTCTCGCGACCGCCTGGGTTGTGATTTTAGGCTGAATCTACGAACTGCGTTTGATCCCGTGCGACGACTTGCAACCGCCACTCCTGCACTGATTAGGGTAGAAAACCCGAAACAATATCGTCTGGAGCTACAGAAACACGTTAATATTTTTTAAAAATATATTTATAGTATATATACAGGGCATGTGTAAAAAGTATCCGACTTTAGACCCGACAAAATATGTCAAATAGCTGACGAGGTAATGACCCTAATATCTTTCAAAGTAGGCCCCTTGTGCTTGCACGCACTTAGTCCACCGATTAATCCACTGTCGGAACCACTTCTGGAAGTTTTCTCTTGGAATGGTGTTCATCTCTGTCGTCGCGTTTCTCATTATCTATTATCTAGTCTTAAAACAAGGACCTTTTAGTGGCGTCTTCAATTTTCGAAACAACCAGAATTCGCAAGATACCATGTCTAGAGAGTAGCGTATTTAGCGAACGACTGGAATTCCATGTTTGGCAAAAAAAAGTTGGATCAATTGGGATGAATGTGTGGTAGCGTTGTCGTGATACAGTTGCCAGTTTTTCGCCGTCCACATGTGTGGCCTTTTGCGCCGAACTGTATCACGGAGACGTCAGAGAACATCTTGATAATACTCATTTGTGACTGTTTGTTATTCCAGTGCGTATTCGTAATGCACAATTCCATGGATATCAAAGCAGACCGTCAGCACCACCTTATTTTTGTTCGCATCTGTCGCGCTTGTTTTGGCCTTGGAGACTTGAGATTCTTCCATTGCGACGACTTTCTTTATGTTTCTGGGTCGTACCCGTACACCCATGACTCATCTCCAGTTGTCACGGTGTTCAAAAACCCAGGATAAGTGTTGGCGGTTTCCAGAAGGGCGTGTGCAACTTGAAAGTGGATGTCCTTTTTTCCTGCGACAGCAACTTGGGCAGTGATTTCGCAACAATACTGCATGTTACAATCATCACGCAAAATTGAATGTGCGGAATCCGTACTCACACCGATCTTTTGGGCGATCTCCCTAACGGTTTAACGACGATCTTCCATCACCAAATCTCGCACGCTCTCAACAACAGCTGCACTTCGAGTAGCCTGGGGCCTGCCAGAACGCTGGCAAGATTTAGAATCGGTTAAACCAATCGCTAATTTGGATTACACCCATCGCATTTTCTCCAAACACCTGTTGAATCTTACGAATTGTTTTGCTTTGATAATCACCAAGCTTTTGACAAACTTTGATTCAGTATCTTTGTCAACACGTTCAGTCATCTTGAGAGAATAAGTAATTCGACGAATACGTTGTGTAGCACCTCACTCAGCGATCAACAGGCAGCGATAAACCCGCAGAAAGGGGTTGATAACATTCACAAATGAGCATGATGGTGTCTTCCCTGACTGTGTAGAGTAGCGTCGCCCTATTGTCTTTGTTTTGGACTGAAAAAAGAGACATACCTTATATATATATATATATATACAAACACACACACACACATATATATATATATATATATATATATATATATATATATATATATATATATACTTAAAGAAAACAACATATATGATTTTCATAGTTTTACATCAGCAAAGTAATACTGTTATATAGAGGAAGAGAATGCCGTAAAAATCTAAGCAAGGAATAAAAATGTCCGACAAGCTTGGGGTAAGGTCATATACAATAACGAACTAAATTACAATTAGAGTGAAAATATGTAAACACTTTTTGATTAGAGTAATAGAGTCTAAATCAGTGGATGGTCTTTTAAATGACAAACACTTCTAAAGATTGGATTGTCTCCGACAAAATCTTGTAAAATAGGATACAAAACAAATGATATTCAACGTACGTGTATACTTGATATTTTCTTTTATTTACGAAAAGACTTCTTTACAGTTCGAGCTGGTTTTTCCTAATTATTATAAATATGCAAACAAATAGATATGAGCTGGTTGGTAGGGGGTTATTTTAATCATGTGAAGTGCGTAGATACTAGCGAGCCAAATGTCAATGAGAGAAAGAAAGAAAGTTATGTACATTTTATCATATACTTATATTTTAGAACGCTTCGAAATATTACATAGTGTAGATGTCAGATTTTTGTTTTAAGAAAATATAAAATTTGTTTTAATCAGAGATAAGTCTTCGACCGCAAAAAATATCTAGGCCTGGTTTATATATACTGATATAGTATAGTAGTTTTCTAATTAATATGCATTTAACATACTTCTTGCAGATACACATAGTATATTTTTATAATATTTTCTAATTATCATTGCTATTATTTTATTTCACTTTGAAGGTCAACTTTAAAATTAAGATTACGAATACAATAATATTTAATGTCATAAGAGGTAGGTTACTGAAAATGATGTTAGACAATCAAATTTGAATGGTTAGAATTGGTTGTATCTGGAATTCAAGGCTATTTTGTTTTGACTGCCTGCGAATGACGGTGGATAAATTAGTAAAATAAATATTTGTACTTGTATTTAAAGAAGCATGTGAGAAAATAAACATTAATATTTGATGAATGCCGTGATCTTATAAGAAACTTAGGGTATGCTTATTCTAGTTCGACAAGACGTACACTGATTTGCTCCTCAGTGTGGGTTTCGTTTGGAGCTGCTTGGGATAGATGTGTTTACATTTAAATGTTGTCATCAATCACTGATAAAAGGTAATTACATAAAATCTTTTAAGTGTTCCAAACCTGCAGAGGAAAACAAAACTTCTTAATGGTAGCCGATGCAAGTGCAGATTTTTAGCTTTATATTACGTTGAGAAGTTACAAAAAATCCATCTACAAACATATACAACTATCGGGATATATACATATAAAGAACTCATTTACAAATAACATTTTTTTAAAAAGAATATTTATAATAGTGTGTTGAATAATGGGCAATCAACAAATTCCCCACGGTCTAACTACCAAGATGTCGCTTACAAATCAACTAAGAAAAGTTGAACTGCTGGTCCCGCGGTTAAACTTGAACTTCACTTAAGACCACGGAAACAACTTCCTTTCCTAAATTTTCCACTAGGGACAAAAGCCACACTCGATAATTTGATCATCATCCTTTTCCATGTGAGTTTGATCTCATCCCTGCTATAGTAATAAAGAAATGATATACTGAGCTAGCCCCTGTTCTCTCCAATCTCTGCAACTGATGCCTTGCTGAGTTCTGCTGCTTCTGTAGCTGACAAATAGCGGGCGTGGTACTACTGTTCCAGAATGCTTGTTAAATACCTGATCCGCTTAATTATTGTCCCATCAGTCTCCTCCTTCTCTTCGCTAAACTGTTTGAATCGTTAATAAGTATAGCGATAGTCAACCACCTTGTAAATGTTAAACTTCTTTCTGACCGTATGGATTTAGTCAAGCCCGTTCTATTTCGGATATTCTAATGATTATCTCAGAACGTATATACAATGCACTGGACAAAACACGTGAAGCTAAGGTGGTAGTTCTTGATACATGCAAAGCATGTGACAAGGTCTGGCACGAAGGTTTTCTCATGAAAATTAGAGTGTACTGTATCACTAGGCGATGTTTAATATAATAAGGTTCTTTCTGATCTAAAAAAGTCTTCTTCGATGGCCGTACTTGCAAACCACATGGTGTAAAGGGATGGTAACATTTAATGCAACTAATGAGAAAGCTCTTTTTCCTTTAAAATCCTAAGAAACATTTCTAACCACCGACTGTCATGACTAATGTTCATCATTAAAAATCAGCAGCCTAAAAATTACAGGAAACATTAATTGGAACACATACATAGAAGACATTGCCAATGCTGCTACTAAGCAGGTAGACTCCCTCTACCGCGCTAGAAAACTTCTTACAATTGTCAGTATCAGAGATCTCTACAAAGCCTCACGTGCGTCTATGTATTGAGCATTGTTGCTTCACCCAGGCTGGAATATCAACTATTAGTCTAGCCCTCGTGGTCAGGGTATCAGAAAAGAGGCTCCAATTCAATAGGTCTTGCACTGTCAACCAAGCAACAACCTCTGTCTCATCGCAGCTATGTTGCAACCCTTTGCTTGTTTTACAAGTACTTCAATGATACGTGCCCCGATGAAATCGCTGCATTAGTGCCCTCTCGACGTAAATACATCAAACATTTTGACAAGCAGAAGAATCCTACCTTTCACTGTAGAAGTTCCCAAATGCCGAAAAGTCTTATACTCTAATAGTTAATTCCCTCGAACTTGTAATTCCCTTCCTGTTCTCTTCTTCTCTGACCGTATTAATATGCACAAATTTAAATGTAATGTTAACTGCATCCTGTGGCTCATCTCTCTACTTAGGATGGCCCTGTAGGTATAGTACCTAATTCACAGTACCCCTTACGTCTCAGTGGCGATGTGCTTTGCGTGAATAAATGTTTTTTTTTAATGTTAATCCACAATAACAAAAATGTAAGAATATTAATTACGTACAACATAATGACATGAAACGTCATTTCTAATGAAGAAAAGGTAAAGCTATGTTACATCATAAACGTATGTGGATCTCTTAAGTAAGATGAACGAAACTATGTTACATTTTGATGAATTCCAGGCAGACTTTTGTACCTGGACAATATCCGATTCGACACACGCGCGACCAGCACGATAATCCCAAAATATTTCTGGAAACGATGTTTATGCAACATTTTTGAAGTAGCAAAAAAACAAATTGAACACAAAAAGAGACTTGATTATTTGTTGTTCCCATTGCCATTGCATTCTGCTTTCTTTTGATGATGCAATGCTGCGGACATATACGTGCCTGCAGCGCTACTATGACTATTCACGTTTTACTACCATATCGGTCTAGGTTGAAGTTACTTGTTTTTTGTTGTTGTTGTATTACATGGCAAACTTTGTGAAAGCATTTGCTACGAAAACACGCACATGTGTATACGATTGGTTTGTGGATCAATTAACTCTCTAATAGTATATGTTAAAAAGAATAGCTACTAAACAACAGTATTTAACCAAATGTTAGTGTCTCTCAGGTACATCATCTACGGGTTAGAGCTGCCGAAAGTCTCAATTGATGCCTTATCAGCTGATGCAATTTTGTGCCACACCTATGACCGTTGAGAGGAGATATAAAGTAGTTAATGAGATAGGGTAATCAGAATTAAAGTAAGAAAGGCTGGTAAATGTGGATTTTGAGGTGGTGGGGTTGGGTGAAAAGCTAACACATCGCCGAAGACCTTTAGTGTCATGCCATGGACACATTTAATTTAATAATTGTGATACTTATACTATGGATGCAAAACATGCAACTGCAGATAACGATTTGGAGGGGTGGGGGGACACGTGAAAAACAAAATTACCACTAAATTAAAATAACTGACAATAGTTTTAGTAGGGAATTTCTTACTAATGTCTACTGATTAGTAAATTAGCAACTATACATGTTATTATGAAGCAGCTTACAACTATTGACATATTTCCATGAAATCAAATGTAAGAATATAACAAAAATATAAAAGAACTAAATGCACAAAATCAATATAATTCTTCATGAATTTAGGACATTTTAGATATTAAAAAATCATGACTCTATATGTTTACATTGATAAACTGATTTTAGGAAATATGACATAATACAATCATGAAGCAAGTTCACCATGTTTGAAAATCAAAGACTTCATGATGAAAGTAATGTTCAGAGAAACAATGTTCATAACTTTTACACATGTGTGATATTTGTTACTGGTACAATTAGTTACGCAGAATATTAGGAAAATACTTATTACTTCATAATGACATGATTTATATTATACAGTTTTAATAATACAATAAACTGTAGTTAACAAGGCAATAAAACCAATAAAATATATGTACAAAGGGGATAAATTCAAAATATATCTGATAACTGCCTAGAAGATTATATATTACTAATACTGATTATTTTGTCATGAAAATTGTATAAACAGTTTTATTTTATAAATGATATTTTATGTAAATTTAAAAGCTGGTTATTGAGTTGCCTCATGTGAATCAAACAGACATTTTATTTTTTAGATATATTGGACAATATAACGGATACTTGTGTTTTAGTAGTGAATGATGTGCATCACAAACTAACAACATTTGTGTGTTATGAATCTCTGAAAGTGTTCAATTTGACATCAACCATTATAAAACAGAAAAGAACATTGGATTGTGGTGTGCAGTGGAATAGTACAATTTCCACAATATACTTCTTTCCAAAAAATGTGCATATACTTGAAAGTAATAAATTGTATTATTAAATATGTCCTCATCAGCTCGACCATATTTTCTTGTAACATAATCGGCTAAATACAAAATATGCATTTTAATATATTCAGAGATCTTAATTTCAAAATCTGATAAGTTATGAAATATTTTGCATGCTTTTTAATCCAGAAAATGTTCACGTTTTTAACCATTATGTCCTGGAAAAAGTTGTATTCTTTGACATCAACATCCACATCATTAGTTATCAAAATTAAACCCACTGCTTAGCAAATATCTGTAAACATGAGTTACGCCATTGCATGTGTGTTCAATAGTTAAACTAGTATCCTCAGATTTAACTATATTTCCATTCCTGATTATGCTGATTCAACAGTTACTCAACACTTACCAAAGCTCTTAAATTCGATCTCACCACCTGATGCACTCATATCCAGGAACGGTTAAGTCTGCACTCTAGTGATTGAGCAAACGTTAGGGTTAGGGTTAGGGTTTAGGGTTAGGGGTTAGGGGTTATGGTTATGGTTATGGTTATGGTTATGGTTAGGGTTACAGTGTTCTACGATAACACCCTCAGCTCTGTTATCAGTGTCATCACTGATAACAGAACCGAGGGTGTTATCGTAGAACACGACGGTCTCCGAAG
>OY744515.1:167699054-167711554 GCA_963556195.1 Sepiola atlantica | reverse complement strand
ATTATTATTGTAATTAGTATCATTATTATTAGTATTAGTATTATTATTATTATTAATTGTATTCACTAGGGGTTCTATCACAATTCATCGTCTCTGATTGATCACTACTAATAACTGGTGGTGTTCGCTGGAACATGAGTGACAACAAGCCTCTCCAGATTTCCAGTCTTCTCTACCTATTTTCGATAACTATTGAAAATAACTTTGTGGTATCGCAAATGCCTCTTACCATTGATTTCTCACTGATAACGACAAATTCTGTCCTCTGGAATTTGGCAAGCAATAAGTTTTCCCAATGTCCCAGTCTTCTCCGCACTTTTCCAGTGGAAGTCTGGTTAGTGCTCTCCCTCCTCAATTCTTCCATCATCCTTGACTTTCACGACTATTTGGTGAGGTATCAGCCGAGTCTAGTGATATCACTTTTTTCTTACAGTTTCTGTTCCTTAAGTTCGTGTGGTGGTGTTATTCCTGTGGTTTTCTTTTCATCTTGTTGTAACATACATGTGACTTGTTACCGTTCGTAGCTTATGCGTGTTGTTTTCTGAATTAAGGGGTTTCCTTAAGATTGAAGTTTTTTCGTCAGTGCCACCCTTTGTATGATCTCACTGATCCCTTCGATTTGAATTTCTCTTCATTTTTGTTCTATTTTTACACCGTTCCTAGTGCTCCTACGATTATTGGTATGATATTGACTTTCTTCATGCCCAATAACCTTTTTCAATTTTCTGGCAAGTTCTATGTTTTTGCTTCGTTTTTCCGTCTGGTTTATTTTCATTCTGATGTCTTCTGGAACGGCCAAATCTACAACTTTGCAGGATTTGTACTTCTTGTTGACTATTCCGAGATCCGGTCTTCTTGCTCGTATGAGTTTATCTGTTTGCATTTGCATGTCCCAGAAAATTTTGTGATTTTCGTTTTCCAGTACTGTCTCTGGTTTATGTTTGTTCCATTTGTCCGTATGTTCGAAATGCAGTTGCTTGCATAGTTCCCAGTGTACTGCTTTGCTAACGCAATCCGCATTTAAAGTTTTTTCTGAGTTTTATCTATTTTAGCTTTAATGTACTTAGTCCTAATCACATTGTTCTGTGCAGCTGTAAGTAGAGATTCCGTTTCTCTGTTCAAGTGTCCTCATCTTAGTTATGCCAAGTAATGTTGGCTGGACTCTTCTCTTGTCATTCTCATGAAACGTCCATGTAGCCTTTCTTTGTTTAGTTTCTGATTTCGGTGCTTCCCGATTTGTACATTGGGACGGTGTCTATTGCTGCAGTGATATTAATTTCTGTGTTCTGGGTTATGTATTTCTCCAGCTTTTTTTTGTGTTTTCCACACTGTCTTCTATACTGACCAGTTCTCTTCTTCCTTCGTTTCATTTCACGAAGTGTCTGTCCGTATCGTATTTTTGGGTGTAGTTCCTTGTTCATGGTTATTAATTTTCTAATCTTCTTGTCAAGGTTCATGAGTTATTCTTTAGTCCAGCCTACGAATGGCCCAGAGTATCAATTAGTTATACTGCTCATGTGTTTATTTTTGTCTTCCACATTTCTGCTATATAATTTTGTTTCTTAGAGTTACATTGGTCTTCTCAGGTATTCTTTTTCAATTTTCTCTTTTATTTCTATAAATTTGATGCTGTCTTCTTCCTAAACTCCTAAATATATATATAGCTATCCTGTTCGCTTAGCGCCCCAATCTCATCTTTGTTGTGTAGTTCCATGCCTTCTATTGTCTCCAGTTATACGCTTTGCTTCTGTAGCAGTGAACACTTCCATTTCAAATACCATCTGAACGTGTGGCTGAAGATTCTGGTCCTATTTATAAGCAGTTCCTATTTCGTTTTCGCTTTTGTAAATAGGTCAATGTCATTCATTTAAATGAAGTAGTTTATTCTTCGTCCTGTGTCTGTATGATTATTATTATTATTATTATTATTATTATTATTATTATTATTATTATTATTATTATTATTATTATTATTATTATTATTATATTTTTATAGAAGAGCCACTGTTTGTTTGATGTTAATAGCTTTTTAAATAAGATTTAGATACTTAATTCTATTTCGCAAGTAATTAAATGTAAATATTGTT
The DNA here is from genome assembly GCA_963556195.1 of Sepiola atlantica. Classification (NCBI taxonomy): domain Eukaryota; kingdom Metazoa; phylum Mollusca; class Cephalopoda; order Sepiida; family Sepiolidae; genus Sepiola; species Sepiola atlantica. Next base: position 167,709,467 of record OY744515.1, on the reverse strand, counting down.
TCGTGTTCTTAAAATGAACCTGTTCGATATTATACTTGTGATTAGTAATATTCATATCATAGGAATGTTTACTCTTTTCCTCAGATATCATCTAACAGTCCCACATGAACAACGGAAACAAATTTAATGCGAAGTATTTTCGTATTTTTCACTAGTAGAATATTATATTTCAAACGTATATAATAAATTTCCCTTTATCTCCTTATTTTGATGATGATGCAGTTGGAAGGTCAAGTAAATGGTCGAATTTTTTTTAATGGACTCTTCATTTCAACAAACATATAAGTCATGTTTTTCCATTAAATCTTTTGATTTCCATTTCTCAAAAATCAAATTATTATTAAAAAAACATTAAGTTTATGCTTATTTCTCTGCAGCGAAACGTATGCCAGGAAAATAAAGCTCTTTGACTCATTTTGTACTACGAATAACCGACTGACTAATGAATGTAAGAATAAATGAAAAAAACAAGGCAGTATTAATTTGAAATCGCAATACACAGTTTCCCATCCCTTCTCGAGTAAAAACAACTATTGTAATACACATTAAATTAAGAACTTCTGGTATTTTCTGTACGACATGATTTTCTTTATTTTTGAAGAAAACAACCAGAATAATTGAAGTTCAGTTTTCAAACTTTTATTCTAGCCAGAAATCAATCTCTAATCGACCATTTACGGACTTTAAGATAACTTTCAATTTTTTTACCATAATAAACACATGTCAGCAAATTTATAAAATAATAGATTTTATTAATATTTTTAAACGTTTAGCCATATGTTTTTTCTGCTCAACACAGAACAACATGAAGACAAAGCGTTGTGACGGAAGTATTGTTTTGAAGGTGCAGGTATAGACTAACGCGAAGCCATTTTTGTTAAAATTTGATTTAAATCATTATTTTGCTCCCCCATTTTTTACATTTCTCTAGAGTGTGAAAAACTAAAATCTCACATTAATTTCCGTTGGTGCAAACAATGAATTCTTTAAAATAAATATTGTAATTCAGAGTTCATTAAAATATATTTGTTCATGGTGTTATTGTAGCGAGTATTCGATTTATAATTTTCGAAACATCATATGTTAACTTCAACCCTCACTCTATAGTGTAAATATTCTTTTTTTTTATTTTACACATTTAGCCAGGGTGTGAAAACTTGTATATGATTTATTTTTCTGTTAATAGCGTTAAGGCTAAGGGTAAACTATAACACCTCAACATATTCAGTATTTCCGATAGACTGCAAAAATATAATTGTTATCTCGCACATCTCACTGTTACGCACGGACTATTATTTTCTTCATTTAATATTAATCAATTATTTATTTAATTAAAGAAATTAACTGTAACTCAAAGAGATACTCTAAAGGTGTATGCAAGTTATTATACAGTTATATTATACAGGTTATTATACAATTATAAAATACAATTCATTATACAGTTATATTATGCAAGTTATTATACAGTTATATTATACAGGTTGTTATACAGTTATATTATACAGGTTGTTATACAGTTATATTATACAGGTTATTATACAGTTATATTATACAGGTTATTATACAGTTATATTATACAGGTTATTATACAGTTATATTATACAGGTTGTTATACAGTTATATTATACAGGTTATTATACAGTTATCATATTGCACAGCTAACACTGTCATGTATTAAAAGATAGAAACTTTTGAAATATATTTGTGTTCAATAAGTTTAGAAATCAATAAAAAAAACACTACCAGTAAAAATGAGTTGTAGTTTTCTAAGGTCTATGTTGAATTAAAAATGTAAACGATACCGTAATCAAAATCCTATTTTTAAATAATTATAGTATACAACAATATGAAACGAAAAAAATAAAAATAAAAGATTCCTCGGAAACGCCAGGTATGTATAGCTACTTAATATTAGAATAGTTATGTGTGCTCATAAAGAGTTCTAACACAGGTTATCATCAGCGATCGATAGGACGGTGGTAAAGTGGATAACGACGCGGACTGACAACCTATGTGTAACAAGTTCGAATCCAGTCGGTTCTATATAATCACTTTCACGTACGTAGCCAACAGAAAATTGTACCGTGTTGATTCATACGAATTTACTTTATTTAGTAATTGCTCATTGATAATCATCGGTGGCGTCGTAGTGACAGCAAGTCTATTATTATTAACTAGGTGTTTTTCAACTTCGTTACTAGAAACTAAAATGTTTAATAATACAATTCAAAAACTTCCGTATTTATTAATACAAATAGGGATTATCATTTTATGAATTGTTATACCAATTTATTTATCTTTTAAAAAAGACAGTAAAGAAATGGAAAGAAAGAAGAAATTAATTCGCCTACGATTGTGTTTGGGATGGGGCTCTTTTGTAAACTTATAATTTAGAAATGGTCGGTGACGTACATATATGAATCATTAGGTTGAACACGTGTCCAAATCAATGAGTGTATTAAATAAATAAAAAATGGGCGTCGCTATGAGAGATGGGGGAGAAGAGAGTAGTGAATCGCTCTCTCTCTTTCTCTATAAATTTTCGTATATCTTACTTTCGTTTGTGATTTTAGTCTAATATAAAGTATATTTTAAAGATAAGTTTTATTAATTTAGCTCTTTTTTAATAAATCACTTTTCTTAATTCCAGTTAATATCGAAAAAATGATTGCATATATATGCGCATATATATATATGTATATATATAGCAAAGATAGAACAATACATTTACAAATGAATAACAAAATACATGAATTTATTATGAACTGTTTAAAACATATTTATGCAAATCAGACATTCAAATTGTGTTTTTAGGCCGTTTGTCTATATACACAGTATATCAACATATTTTGTATTATTGATTTTAATAATCGTAACTCATTTTGAATGACATAAGAGTTAGAAATGAAAACAGCTTTCACATGAATGCTTTTAAGTAGTAGTAGTAGTAGTAGTAGTAGTAGTATATTTACTGATGATTGGTTACTGCTTTTTAGAAAAATAAAAAATAAAAAATAATGAATTACAACCTTCCTAAACCTTCTACTTGCAATTTTCTTTCTTCAACCCTATATTTATCCTTCTTATCCTTAACCTCCTTCTCCTATTCCCACCTGTCCGTCTTTATCTACTTTCCTCTACTTCTCGGCAACTCCATCCTGTTTGTTTCTCCTTCACCAGTTTCACCATTTACGCATGCGTGGTATGTTCTAATTAACAAGCACAACGATTGAAACACTTGAAGAACGAAAATTGTCGGTTAGAACAAAATGCATTCACATGAAGAAACGATCCAGTTTGAATGCCTTCGTGCATTAATGCGAGATATTGGAACACACGCGGCTGCATGTGTTTACGCACATTGAATGATCAGTGTGTGTACATAAGTATTCGAAACGTATATACAAAATCAATGCTGTGTGTATTTTTGCTGACAAAATATCCGTTTATATTCTAATATAAGCGAATTGAATGAATATATATATATATATATACATATATATACATATATATATATAAAGAGTGAAATATTTTTGTTAAAAATACATCAATATCACATCACTCAGTAAGTTCCAGCTTAACTAATAAAACAAAACTTTGAGGCAAAATTCGATTTAATTCATCAACATCAGTATTTTTTATGATGATACACTTATTTCAACGCTTTTCTATAAAAAAATCTGATGCTTTTTTATATAAAATCTGATGCTTTTTTCTATAAAACAATATGTCTTTGGGCTCATATGTTAAAAGGCGGAGTGAGAAGAGTGGGGTACTTATTATTATTTGTTTTAATAAATAACTTCAATGGAACCTTTGATGGATATGTACATATATATATGTACTTTACTGCTGTTCCGAGTTTAAATGTCTTCGCGCATGAATGCGAGTAATTTCAATACACGCATCTTCATGCATTTACGTACATTCAATAGTCTGTGTGTGTAACGAAGTATTCGATACGTATATACAGAATCAATGTTTTGTGGATATTTGGTGAGAAAAATATTTGAATAATGTGCATAAAGAACATCGTTTAGCCACGAGTAAGATGCCACCAAGTCAAAGGTGAGACGGCTCAATTTATTATGAACTTTCCATATTATTAGCAGACATCCAAAAATGTCTGATGCCGATTTAAATTCAAAATACAATCCCTGCTTTTCTTAATAGTTTTCAACAAAGGTTACGAATTTTTCAAACATTTCCTGTTAAAACAATTATGTCAGCAAAAAAAGTTGTCAACACGTCTTAAGATTTTAAATATGTTAAATTTCACCCGCTCTTTAAACTTTATTGAGTTCAGACTAATTTAACACATCCACAAAAAAAATCGTCGCCGACTAACTATATATTTTCTTAGCGTAACCACACTATTAATAAAGGTCTGGAACAAAAGCTGAAAAAAATTACAGAGCGATCGATTACCCGATTGGTGCCCAAACCAGTCTCTTTAATCTATCACACACAAAAAAACATACATACAATATTATATTTAAGCAAAACAACTTTCAATGATGTACTTGACACCATACGATACTTAGATAATTAATGTATACTATATATAAAATTGACAGTTTGTTATAAAAACTACTTTCTAAATAGGTTTTATTGAATAATAGATACTATTTATTGTATCATTCAACTCTATATTGTCATATGATACTGAAAACTCAGATATCAGTAGTACCAATATACATAAGGCATTAGGTGTAATATTTGAGAGACACTTCAACCTTTATGACTAACTGTTTATATTTCTGTACAATACAGTTGTTTCTGAAATATATGAAATGTTGTAAATTATACCTATGGTCCTGACAAAAAAAACCGTGGATGCTAATTGGTTAATTCCACCGAAAACCGAACCTAATTAAACCAAAACGAGAACGGTAAAACAAGCAATACAGTCGCAAAACAAAAATGAAAATCAAAGTAACGATATGAACTATTTACGAGAAGAAACCGAAATAGAAACAACTGCGAAACTAGTCTATATCTTCAAAATAGCCCTTGAAAAGAGAAATGGAATCGATTGTGACAGCCACACAAAGAAGGCGATCAGAACAACTTTATACAAGATATTTAAACAAAAGCAATGAAAACAGTAAATGTTGGCCAGAATAACAGACAATAAGCCGCATCATAAGCGAAAGTAACAAGCTAGCACAAAGGAAATATAAAGATAGACATAGCTTTGTGATAAAGATAAGTCGACTACACTTTGATCATTCAGAGTAATTTTAAGATTCAAATAAGAGACTGTATAAAAGGATGAACGCAATTTTCTAGGATTTTGAAATACAAATATTCAAACTAGAGAATGCTATTAGTCATCAAGAAAGAAAGTAAATTTGAAAATACTAAATTTTGCCGTACCAGCCGATCATAGAATTTATTTGATGTAGGCATAAAATTAAGGAAAAAATATATACCAGAGAATTTAAACGTATTGTACATTTACACTATCGTAATAAATGATGATAGTAGGTGCACCACGAAAACTTTTATGATTAATGCAAAATTAAATTTAGCAGAAATTTTAATAAAAAATAAGGTTGCACTTTATAAAAGCAACTTCGTGGATGAAATGAGCTGACATATGAAGAAATTAACTTAAGTTCAGAAAACAATTGTAAAACCACGTGCTGCCCCACCGACGACCATCAACCTCAACGTTGTGTTTCCGTGGCCTTCTTCCTTGTCTTCATCGTCCAGCCGAGTCGTCTATCTACTGACGAATCGTCGAGGGCACAGCACTGGTCCACAAGTTAAAATAAAAGAAACACCACTCACGATAAACAACGCAAACACATATACGTTGTGTATAATTTAGTTTTAACTATGAGTGTGTGTGACTGTCGTTTTCCCGGTCCGATGCGCTCTCTCAGGAGGTTAGATCCTAACTCTCGGGAAGTTCGATTCTAACTGCTCGTCTTCTCTCTGAAACCTAAACTCGTCAACTTTTGCCATAAACTTTTCTGTCGTCAACTGTCGTAAAACTAACCTACCTTACTGTAGTCAGGTGTCGTAAAAGTGTCCAGTATTCTTTTCTTGGTGACCTGTCCTGAACAATGGAAATTGACCACTCCCAAATTTCTTTTGTCTCTTTCGATAAGTCACTTCCTATCCTTTATTTTCTTTTCTGTGCGTTCATGAGTCATTTCCTATTCCTGACCGGGCCCCGACCTTTGCGGCAGCCATAGTGTCACACAATCAACATAGTAATGATGCTACTTAGATTATGTTTCACTTTACAATGGCATTTCCAAAGCGATGCATTTGTTTACTTATTGGTTTATTTCGTTTTCCTAATATCTAATAAATATAATTTCTTCTCTTGTCTTTTTTCTTTCTATCCTTGTTCAACAATGGTGCATGATTATTAGACCAAACATACATGGATCTGATTGAAGTAGAGCCGTATCCTTTAACAATTTGCCTACTAGGTTGATTTGGGAATGCCCATTCACCAAGACCAATTACCTTAATAAGTTTAAGTACTAAGGTACATTACAATTTAACACGTAGGTGTGTAGAACAGAGATGGATTTTTATTTTTTGAAACGATATTAGGGGCAGTTAAACAATAGTCTGGGCATAAGTTCATATTCCCCGTCGGTAAATACTGTAACACACCATTACCATAGACGAACTGTTTGTTTCAGATTAGCGCAAAAGCAGAAATCTTCCGTATGCAAATGAGTACTAACGGTCATCAGTATCGTAAAATATGAAAATAAATGAATAGCTCCATTTAAATACAGTTTCTAGTAGCGGTTTCATTCGCTCAGTAAGTAATGGCACTGAATGCGAATAACTGGATTCCTAGTTTTGCACCACTCTACGTCTGATAACACTGGTGGGTTGTAGAGAGGACACAATCTTGTATCCTTGTCTAACAATTATGTATATATATATATATATATATATATATATATGAATTATGATAATATACGTATTAGCGTATGCTACCGGTTCCTTTTTATTAGCAGTCTATTAAAAAGATTCAGCTCGATGATTGTAAATCAGTAACAACAGGCCATATATAAGTCAGGTTCATTTTATATTTCCAAAACAATTTTTTAAAATTTTAAATTTTAATTTTCTCATATTTAAAAAAAAAACATTTCTGTGAGATGTATTTTTTACGGTCCGTTTCTTTTGCCGTGATGTAAACAACATTTTATTTCTATATCGTCTGCGCAACACTACACAATTCTCATAAAAATCCACTACAAATAACAAGTTTTTGGATTGAAATGTTTTGAAAAAAAAACCTACGCTATACAGGGAGTCATTTTATGGCGAAAACAAATATTTAAAAAAAACAAAGAAAAGAGAAAACTCACGTGTGGGGAAACTCACTAGTACACCCTTTTTAAAATTAAAATTGTATAAACGAAAAAAACGTTGTTACTGAAATATAAAATAAACCTCACCTATATATATATATATATATATATATATATATATATATATATATATATATATATATATATATATGCAGGCGTTGTGAAATAAAACGAAATTGTTGCATTTCTGGTCCCCGGTTGAAGCATGTATAATATGTGTGCGAGTGTTCTTTATTCTGCCATAACTCGAGCGCTTTTGACCTTCGTGATTGTCGTCAGGAGTAAGACTTTATTACTTCTTTTTGTTATTTGCGTATTCATTACTTTTGTTTAGTTATAATATTTTATTTATTTAATTTATTTTTTTTAAATATTTTTATATTTCATAGATTTATTTATTTATTAATTTATATTTGTATATTTTTACGTTATTTGCTCAGAGTGTTATGTATGTTTGTTTAAATTTAGTGTAAAGAAGGTGTAATAAGGTTTTAAAAAAAGGAGAGGTAAAAAGTAACAGTTGAGAGTTAAACCGGAGAGATTTAATACATTAATAAGTCAAATTCATTATAAGACAGAAGTCAAACTGTTAACATATATACATATATATATATATATACATATATATATATATATATATATATATATATATACTAATGGAATATATATTTAGATATAATATATTATCAAAATTATAAAAAAGCTTATTAGACATCAATATATTAAGATGTGGTCTAAGGAAAACAGAATAATAGTGTGTCTTAAATAGAGAAGACGAGAGACGCTTTGTTTTATATACATAAGTTTTGATTTTCACAAACCGGGAACTTGTAGAATTTACTCTGTATACTTAGACACATTGTCACAAATAGACTTTTGAAATAACTAAATCTCTTTGTCGTCTGTAGGATCACGTTACTAGAAATTAAAGCTTGTACATTTGTACGATGGTGGGGTGAAAGACTATGTGACTAATTAAACAAGAGAGTGAACAGAATTTCCTTTTAGCAAAGAACTTAAATTACAAACTCTGACGATTGATAAATGGGATCACTTCTCTTCTAAGAATTACTTCATGAAATTGTACATTTAAATTAAAAGGGAAGTTTGTCTGAAACAACTTTTATGCACAGTTTAATATGTTATTTCAAGTATGTCTAACGTGAAACCTGCAACGGCTTGCACTCGTCAGGTATAGGTTCCAATTTCTAGACATGGAAGAGCATGTAATAGATTACAAAGCTGACAAGATTAATTGACAGAGATTAGAAAAATTAAGGTTATTTAGTAGAGAAAAGAATTAGGGGATTTAATTGAAACTTTCAAAATAATGGTAATTTTTACTATGATGGGCATTATTTTTACTATTGTCAATGCAGATTTCAAAAAGTTTATCTCTTAACTAATTGCACAGTGGACTTCATATCATTGTTAATAGGAGAGTAGAAAGTGAACCTTGGATTAACTTTCGGTAGCCTCGTAATTTTCGCTTCCCTGATTTTCACCTTTAATCGTAACATTCTATTGCCGATGTTTCGTACAAAGGTGGAAGTATTGCGGTATTCTGGGTCAGAATCCATCCATCTAACACTTATCGTTGGCTAGTTTGAAGTAGTTTTGTGTAGCTCCTTAGATTAAGATAATTCATGCCTTGTATGGAGCGATTTCCATAAACATTTTTTTGCCGTTTTTTGGTTTATCAGAGATAGAAGGATAGTTTTAGTCGTATTTAAATATTTTAAGTATTTTTAAAAAACAAGTTTCGTTGACCTGTCAGTAAAGCGACAGGTACTGAACTGAAAATATAAACTTACTTTATGTATTATATATCTACGATTTTTTTACAAACGTTTTATTATTTAAACATACTTCAACTGACAAAAGCAGAACATTGACATTTTCTTGAAGATAAAAACGTACCAGTATAAAATACAATATCATTTATTTAATACTATTTTCGTATATCTTACTTTCGTTTGTGATTTTGATGTACCAGTCTCTGGTTTTTTCTGGTATTTTTTTAGTTCTCTGGTGTCTGTAATTTTCCTGTACATAGTGTACTCTATTCTGCTTGTTTAGATAGGTTTTCATTTCGTTAGTGTGTGCATCATTTGCGTGTGTCAAATATTGTTCGAATTTTTATATAATGTAATAAGGTAAGTCCATTTAATGAATGCGACATTTTATTGCTTATTAAATTATTGGCGGGCTGTATATATTTTCTAAAATTATCAAAATATATTAATAATATAGTTTTACATGACCAGGAAATATTTCTCTTTTCATGGCCGTGCTCTTAAAGTTAAATAGAACGGTGATCATCTTCTAAGATATAACATTCTAATTAGTGTCTGTTTAACGCGCGACGCGAGCGTAATACCTGATGAGTAACCCACATTGGTGTCTTCCTGTCTAATTAGTCTTCCGCCGTCCTTCTCCCCACTTGTCTATCATTACTCACTTTGGTACATTGTGTTTGTCATTTCTTTGTGTACCTGTTTACAGAAATGTGATGCTGTATATAGCAACACATATTTTGATGTCAGTATTTTTTAAATTCGATTTACAAGAGAATGTTATTTATTATATTTACTAAAGAATGTCATATAATATAATATTTTAAGAACCATATTACGTTATAATTTGGTGAAAAACGACAAATTAAGGAATCTTACCACTTCTATTGACTAGTTGAGTTGAATATGAGTTTTCGTTGTCCTTTTGTTTTTTAGAGCTGGTCGATTAGGAGGGACTTTCTTTTTTTAATTTTTTGTCTTTGATCAGTGTTGGTTTCTCTCTCTCTCTCTCTCTCTCAAAAATTAAAAAAATATATTTTTTATAGAATGTTAAAAAAGACTGAATAAACTTATTTGCTTAGCCATGACAGATCGTTTTACATTTTTCTACTAGTGTACGATTGGTCAGTCAATCAAAACCTTCGTTTCACGTATGTACGAGCAGCCCCTATTCAAAACATACGAAAGGCTATTTGTTTATTTAGGTCTCAGCACGTAATTTAATTTTAAAAAGCTGGGGTGAAAGTGTCCCGCATTTGGTT
>OY744515.1:167681554-167694054 GCA_963556195.1 Sepiola atlantica | reverse complement strand
GTAAGTTTTAGGTAGCGTGTTAATGCAGTTATTGAGGAACATATCGAAACGAGTTTAAGATATGGAAGGGTTGAGCAGCTTTAATTAACAAAAATGGCAATTAAGTTAATGCTCCTCATGCCCTTAAACACGACATACCTTTTTAAATCATGAATATAATTTAAAGATGGAATAATAGAAGGATATAATTCGATGAGCTGATTCGAAATATGTAAGTATTAAAAAGATTGGTGTCCTAGAATCAGAGCTGTGTGACTTTTAGTAGAAAAAAAGGTATGCTAAAAACCACATACATGATATATAACTAATCATACACGTCGCATAGAAACACAAAAACTCAAGCGAAGTCAGAATTAGAAAAATATATTCCATTATTTTATAAATAATTGTCACTGTTGGCATAAAAATATATAATAGGAATCATATAAATATGAAGAGAAAGTTAACGATACAATAAATGTAATTTCGTTGACAATTGTGTTACATTTTCATGACAATGCTAAAAATATAGAAAGTGACATTAAAAATAGTGAATAGCTAAATAAATATATAAGTGTGTATATACATCCGGAATACATAGGAACACACACAGTTATCTATATTCATTATTATATTTAAGCTGAGTTGACCGACACTTGTTTCCCTAATTTTTCATTCTTAATAAAACAAAATACATGTTGAAATATGCCTCACTTTTACAATTTTATTTTTTTACTTTAGAAAAAAGATTGTTATGATAGGCGATAATAAGTAAGTAACTCACCTTTAAAAAGTATTTTAGTAGGTTTATATATATATATATGTATATATATATATATATATATATATATATATATATATATATATATATATATATATATATATATATATATGATAATATACGTTATGATAATAGGAAAACCAAAGATATTATTTAAATATTCAACAACGTTTCGTCTTTATTTTAAGACTTCCTCGAGAACATAACACACAAGTATCAATAGTGTAATAGTTTGGTCGGTTTCTGAGGTTGAGTAGCAGTAGTAGCTACGTTACGTCGATAACGTCGCAAACTTTTTTCAAATATTTATATTTGTGTGTTATTTCTTCAAACCAATCTTCCCGAAGAAGGCTTTAAATATAGAGGAAACATTGATGAATACATAAGTAATAGCTTAGTTAACTTTTTTTAATAATATATATATATATATATATATATATATATATATATTTATATATATATATATATATATATATATATATATATATATATATATATATATATATATATATATAAATCGTCAACGCCTTCCTGCAACAATCCGCTGTCTTCTTAAAATTCTCTTCTCTCTCCAGCTTTTCTGTTCATTTGCTTTTGACACCTGAGGATGATTCGACGAAGAATCGAAAACGTTTCTGAAACCTCTGAAACCTCTGAACCTATGGAACATTTATTACTTTTTTTCTTTTAATACATTAGAAATATTTTTTTAAATATAAAAAGATATAATTAAACAGATAAAATTTGGTATTTGTAACAAGGTTTGCACATATATATACATGTGTGTATATATATATATATATATATATATATATATATATATATATAGCTATGACTCTCTCTCACTGTATGTTCTCTTATTGTGTACAGTATTAGTTCTGCTTCCATTACTCTGTCAATCCGTTGTTGACAAACTAGTGGAATAAAAAAGGGCAAAATATATTTAAAAAAATAGTCTATTATGAATAAAAATGAATAACAATTTAATAATACCAGTTAATCCGTAGGTGTAGAGAGAGAGAGATAGATAGAGAGAGAGAGGGGGGAAAGAGGGCGATATAGCTAGCCGAAAGAAATATTTGGGAATTAAATATTGTTACTTAATTATATTTATATTTGCAAACACACTTTTTCTGATTTAAACAACCTTATCCTATCTAAACAGTACACGCACACACACACACTCATATATATATGTATATATATATATATATATATATATATATATATATATATATATATATATATATACATATATAGATATACATGTATAAATATGTTTGATTAAACAGAAGTGAAACTACTTGTTTTTACTTATTTGATTTAATTTTTCGAGTTGGCGGGCCAACGATCTAATGTTATGCCCTAGTATGAATAACAACTTGCCATATTTGCAAACGTTGTTTACTCTCATGACTCGTGGTCAGCCACGTGATGAGTTTTAAAGCTAAAACTGGTGAATTTATTACAAAAGGCAATCAAGAACGTTTTAACAACAGCTTAATATACCCCCTCTCTATTGTGAGTTTACGTGTTCAAATTGTTGCATACCTCCCTTTTTTGAGGAGGTCCAACGCCTTACAGTTCCTAATCAATTCAATATACGAATCCATAACGTATATTTTTACCGCGTGCCTCACGCAATCTTGTCGCTTGTCGAATCTCATCCCAATGGCTGGTGATATCTGCAATTAACTATTTCACAACCACGAAAAATGAAGAACCACCCATTTCAAAAAAGACATTTTATTGACGGGGTGGATGGATTCTTTCTTCTAGCAGTGTCGGGTGCATTGCCATTATTTACCTTTCGAGTTATACTTGTGTGGATTAACATGTATTTAAACTTCCTTAAATTCAGTGTATTGTACCCCTTAATTAAAATAAAGAGTCATCTCAGCCGAATCGAAGTGGAATTTACTGAAATTGCAGTAGTTTTGTTATCTATACTTTGATATATTTACGTAAATGTTGAATAATTCATAAATTATAAATTATTTTTTAAGAATGTAATCTTCATTTAGTAAACTATATGTCAAGTATTAATCATTTTTTTAAAGATAACGATTACCGATTGGGAAAATGCTATTTCCCTTCGCTTTATTCTCTACTTCCTTTTTTCTTCTCTATTACTTCTATCGTGTTCCCAATTCTCAAAAACGATCTTAATTTCAAGGCATAACAACGATACACTAAAAAATGAACTGACTAGGACCCTAACAACAGTAATATTATGAAATATTATTAAAACTGGCGTCAAATTATGACATTTAAAATACGAATTAGTATTGCCCCCCTCCCTTTTATCACTCTCCATCGCCATCTCTATCTCGCTCTCTTCAAGCATTGACAATAATCGATTAATTATAGTTCTCGGTTTGTTTTCTTTATTTGTTGTTACACCGTAGTGAGATTATTTAATGCCAAGACATAACACTCATAGGATATGATTCATTGTAAATGTTTAATTCAACCCAGATTTCGTCCGTGGAAATGTGTTCATACATGTCTACATTTTATTACAGTATAAGTGAATTCAATACACTTAGTGGATTCCTCATCGGTTTACCGATCTGTAATATACTCATTCGATATCTATCACACGATTTACACTTGTTCTTTGTAAAATTATTTAGAAACATTGTTATTAGATTGGGGTTTTAAGCTGGGTCATAACAGATAAACTTGAACATCTAACGTCAAAACACAACAACTATTTTAAACGATTCATTTGATATTAAGTATTTAACACATGCCCTTATTTATCAAATAGTCGGAGCAAGTGTCAATTCTTTACGGTCTCATTTAAACGTAAATAATTCTCTTTTAATATTATTAATTGATTAAATAAACCAAGAGTAATACGGTTTCACTTTTACTAGTGAGGATTGAAACTAGTGACGTATTACGATGTAGATGTAATGTAATGTCTATACTAAGATAATCGTGTCAGTTCTCCGTGTACTCTGTTCATCAGTGTGTATTTATGAGAACGCTGTGAAAATTATAGTCTCAATATACGGTAGCTCGTTTTCAGTTTATCGGTTAGGTTGATTTCGTTGCTACAGTTTACAGCTGCTGCTTGTTCCAGTTGGTGATAGCTATGTTGGTGTTTTGTTAGTCGTTGCTTAGATCTGTTGACCACAGAGGAAGACTAAACCTGTAAAGTATAGGGAGATTGTGCATGGCATAAGACTTCGTTAGTCTGTCATATTGAAAGATGGGATGAACGTTCTCTTGTAAGAAGATTACGAACACCTAAGGAAGCAGGGTTGGTTAGCAGGGCAGCGGAAGGCCACAATACATAAGAAGTGGTAAAAATGAGTTGGGTAAGACCTGTACAGAGATAAGTTAATTTGAAAATCATTTTTTAAAAGCCGCTCAAAACATACCTCATGTAAAGCAGATGTTAAACCGAATATAATGATGAACATAGTCAATCGTATTTTAGTATACACGCGAATACATAATGGAGGAACAATCATGTTCAATTTGCTTTTGGTTTGTAAGTATTTCTAAAATATGTTCATAAATGCGTCCTTGCATATCTGAGGGTGGTCACGGATCCCTCTGTTTCCCACGCAAGGCCTGTGTCGTCACAGAGCCTCTCGTAGATGCACACCGACCCTTGATCTGGGGTATCGTCACACAGCGACCCTGTCACGTCTGTGATCTACGCCTGTGAGAACAGGCCCTTTTCTGCACTCAACTGCCGGTCAACCCCGCGTAAATTCGCGCAAGTCAAACCAACGATGTCCAACAGATGCCATAGGGTCGTTATCCAACAGTCATGGTTAAGTACTTGTCAAATAATCTAAATATGAAAAAATTGGTGTGTCAACTGTGACTGTAGCTGTCAGTATGTGCCTTTCATGTACAATGGATTGACACAGAAAAGTTACTTATTTATTGCTTATTCGTATTCAGTATAAATCTTAAAATGTCATAGAAACTAAGTCTTGTGAGTAGATAGATATAAAACCTATCAAATATTCTAACATAAATAATGGATTAATAATTTTAACGGTTTATCTTATTCTTACCTGTAAAATCCAAAGTTTCAGAAACACATGAAACTAACCAATTTTGTCCATACTGTCTGCAAAGCTCTTACATGAGAAAACGCCATGAATTCGTTGAATACTAATTGGCAAGCGAGGACGGCGACGGCGATGTAAAGGAAAGACATGACAATATATAGGCGGGAGGTGAGGTGGATTGCAAACGACTGCTCAGCCGCGGAAAATAAATGCTAAAATGGGGCAGAGAAAGCGCAAAGTTGGCGCGAAAAACACTTCCAAATGACGCCATCTTGCCTATCGATTATTTAACGCGCGTGAACTGGTGACAGCTTGTGCACAGTGTTATTTATCATCGATGATTTCGAGTGTTCGTCGTACACCCCATGCTGAACTACTGTTGACTGTTAAAAGCGGGAATGGAAAAGGCAAACGTCTTGAACTGGTTCGTATCAGCGGGTGTATGTTAGTATTGTCAAGGGATTAGCACAGAATAGTTTCTCTAGTAAATCTATTTTAATATTTATTATATTTAGTTGAATTGAATTACTAATTATCTTATTCTATTTCACGTCTATGGAACAATGTGATGAACATATAAAACATGCATGGTCTTTCTTCGGTTAAAGTAATATGCAAAGGCATGAAGAAATATTTGATCTGATATTTGAGCTGAGATTAAGTAATACAAATAAATAAATAGAAATTTAGAGTGAGCGGCAGTGAAGTGAATAATGATGTAGACTGAACACCTAGGTGTGCTAAGATCGAATGCAGTCGGTTCGATATCATCACTTTTATATACGGAGGTTGACAAACTTGACAGAGGAGCCCTCCTGCAAAAACCTAATTATCTAAAGAATCAGATAATCAGGTAATGCTAATAAGTGAATGGAAATAAAGCTGTTCTATCCTCATTCATTTACTATTTCATAAAATTAAATAATAACTGTAGAATAAGGAAACAAGTTTCCAAATCCTTTATGATTAATATTACATGAAAAAAAACAACAAATAAATCGTCTATTAGTGAACAAATAATTAAAATTTGATGCATAAAAATAAAAGTAAATAAACAAAATGTGTCGAAAAATATGGTCGATATAGTGATAAGATATAAAAATAATATCAATACATAAATATGGGTCAATAAGTCTCATTTATTACGGTCTCATCTTGTTTGATACAACATTACACACTTCTTGCCAGCGAGGAAAACCGTGAATCTGTGGCAAAAGTTAAAAGCTATGTGCATTTTATTTCATATTGATATATGTAAGAAGATAGATCTATGTGAAAATAATTCTAGTTATAGTTATAGTAAAATGGATGATATTGTTGAGTGTTGACATCTCTAGCGGTATGATTACAACATATTAGTGATGTGAAAATCCCACTGAATAACTCTCTCTCTCTGTATATGTAATACATATTTGTTATTGTTTATTATATTTGTACGTACATTATATTTGTACGTACATGTTTCGTCCTTAAACCGGGACGGTTCAGCATAGAGGTATTACTATTCACTACCGGCCATGCGATTCGAAACCCTGGATTACAAGTTTTTTCAACTCAAATCCAACGTCGCTAACCGCTCGGCCAATTTCGAATAGCTGATAAACAATGATAATTTTAACACTTGTTAAAGCGGCTTGACGGCCATGCATTCTACTTCTATTAGGAAAGAAAGGATGCATTAAAAAGCAAGTGACGTCCTACTGTGTTAGTACTACAATTACAGTGCTTTACTTTTTTACGAGGAGCGACAAATATAAATGTATATTATTGCTTATTATCTATGTACGTATACGTCACGTCCTTAAACCGGGACTACTCAGCATAGAGATATGACTAGTCACTACCGGTCATGCGATTCGAAACCCTGGATTACAAGTATCTTTCAACTCAAATCCAACGTCGCTAACCGCTCGTATATATATATATATATATCCTAATTTTCTTTGGGGAACAGAATTTTATTAGAGCAATTACGAAAGGAAGACGATGTGATATTTCATGATTAAAAGATACGAGATAAAAAGGGGTAGTCGACCGGTTTCGCCCACACCTAACGAGAACTTTATCGTGGGATTTTAAAAGGGGAGAATGTAAGAAAACGGGAAATGATATACTAAAAACCAAAAAGAGCATGATATTATTTGCAATTGAGAATGTGTCTTAGAGACTAATAACACTCAATCCAAATACACACCAATTCTGTTTACAGAGGAGGCCGTTTAAGACGTACGTTTATCGTCTCCAAGATTTTAAGATGAACAACTCAAAATGGTAAATGGCACTATCCACCAAGTTCCAGCCCCTATCCCATCGCCGCAATGTTGCATCCTTGTGCTTGTTTTACAAATACTTCAATAGATTGTGCTCCGATGAGCTGGCTACTCTGGTGCACCCTCGACGTAAATTCGCTAGAGCAACTTGACAATCAGCTAAATTCCATCCATTCACTGTGGAGGTCACCAGATGCTGGAGAGCCTTCTACTCCAATAGATTTTTCCTCGTGCTGTTGGCCTCTGGAACTTCCCCCGTTGCTCTCTGTTTCCCGACAGTACCAACATACAGAGATTTAAAACTAATTTAAGCATAAATCTTGCTACACTGCTCCCAACTTGGATACCATCCAAAACCTACACCCTAATTCTCAGTTACCCCTTATGTCTACAGTTGCGGCCTACCTTGTTTGGGGTGAAATATGTTAAAAAAAGAAAAAAATACTCGTATGTGTTTCTTAGAACATTCGTTGACCGGAAAGTTCCATTCTCAATTTTTATAGGGATGATTTACTGTACTCTGTTGTTTAATCGTAACGTCGTTCTGCCCACGCAGTCGGCACTGCAACTACATTGAAAATGATAGAATCAAATAATGTTGGTGGTGAAGTGGTAGAACGTCTTTCTGAGAGGACGTCAGCAAGGGTTTTGTATAGAACACAACACGTACCTTCGATGCAAGATAGTATTTTTCCATTACTGAGCTGATTTGTTTTGCCAACTTCTCACTTACTGCACCTAGCCAACGCAAACCAATATAAATCTGGCATTTAGTCACTGTATAAAGTTTTATTTCAGAAAAATTGGGTAGTTTTTTTATGACTGACCTAGTCACATCCAGAGGGTAGCCATTATTGGACAAAGTATTAGTAATATTTTTTATTTCTTCGTACAATTCTGATTTTGAACAAATACTAAGTGCTTTGCGTGTTAGGGTCCAAATAAAATTAAACTATCTCTTGCCTTGACAAAATGACTCCCATCGCGTATACAATCCTGTAAATGTAAGTTTACGATAAATTGATGTCAGGTAACAGGATGAAGTTTTCGTTACTAGTACATCGAGGAAAGCTAGAGAAGAATTACACTTTTCTTCGTAAGTATACTTTAATGTGGGATGCATTTTGTTCAATAATAAGAAAATTGTATTTGCCTCTGTTTGATTGTTGAAGAGCCAAAATGTGTCGTCTATATATCGAAAGTAGACGAACGGTTGTATGGCTTCAGATAGTAATTCTATCTCATAGAAACCCACACAAATATTCGCCATCGTTCGTCTCATGACTGAGCCCATGGAAACGCTATCTATTCATACATTACATCGTTAAAACTGAATTCAACGGATGTAATGCAAATTTCATCAGCTCAACGAACATGTTTTCATGAATGGAATGACTACGACATAAAAGAGACACAGATATATATTGTTTCTAAAACGGGAACACAAGTAAATAGGTTACTAATATAATAAAAGCACATAAATGTATTAGTAACTTATGACTGCTGGATAAAATTTGCTAAATAAAATGAATCTTGTAAGTAGTGCTCTAATACTGATGGTGAAATACCAAAGATCAATTTTGCAACCTTGTGTTCTGATGAACCTACAATGGACAGAATAGGCCTTAATGGTATATCTGCCTTGTACTTTTTGGGCAATCCATATAAACGTGGGTGGATAGAACCGGGGGTTTAATCCTACTAGCTATATCAGAATAAAGTACACCGCTTTTTACCTATTTAACTAATTTGTTGGGAACTTGGTTTCGAAGGAAGCTGTTGAATTATGGGTGCTGACAGGCACAACTTGACGAATTTATCAGTGTCATTCAGGATAACCATCGTGTTGTCCATATAATCTTGATGGTTTAACACAACAACCCTTAATCCTTTATCCGGTCTGGTTAATATTCAGGGACTTATTTTGTCGTAGACTTTTAATGACGAGAAAAGTGTTCCTTCCGCCATTTAAACGCTATATAAGATACTAGTGTACTCACATAACTGTGAGCATAGTCATTCAATTTTGACTTAATGACTCCTAGTTTGGTCTCAGAAATAGGTGGAAGTCGCACTGCCTGACAATTTAGAATTCTAAATTTCGAAAAGATTTTTTCAAGTTACACCCTATATGCTGGAATTCAAAATTCCAATCCGGTATTAAATTTTCGGCAGGAGACAACTTCTGAGAGGATAGGTTAAAGGCGTTCTTGCCAGCCCCTAGATGTGTGGAGAAACCAAATCTCTTATATATTAAATGTTAAAACTTATTCTTAAATTGAAGCACTAGTTGTAACGGATTCGTTCATGTATAATTGCAACATACAATGAGAAACGAACTTCATCACAGTACGAAAGAATGCTCACCGATTCCCTCCATAGTTGCACAAGTGTGGTCTTAAACTTTTGGAGACCTAATGCAAGTTCATCCGAAAAATAGTGTATGAATGTATTCTCTATGTATACCCAGAATGTTAACTCCTTATTTATTTTAAATGAAAAAAACGAACGGCAGGCACTATTACTTACACAATAATGTTGAAATGTTATATTTTCTTGCGTAGTCCTTATGTTACCCTTAATCAAAATGATGACGTTTAATTTTTGATTAGGTGTGAAATATGTATATAGATAGATAGATAGATAGATAGATAGATAGATAGATAGATAGATAGATAGATAGATAGATAGATAGATAGATATCCACAGCCAAAGGTTTCATTAGTCTTGGTAGACATAGCAAGATACGAAAATCGTTTAAAAATCTTTTCGGGCGAGTATATTGCGAATACACGAAAGAATAGACACTGACTCTGGCTTCCTTTTATATAGATTTACTCAGCTTAGAAAAGTCTGTGACACCGTGCTTACTGTGTGAGGTGGAACAAGTGTGACGCCTATCAATACGGACCGTGTGTCGAACGTCGCATCTGTAGAACAGATTGTCATCAGACGGCTTCTTTTCGGCGTAAAATACCGTTGTCTTAGTCAATATCAATAAATAGTCTTTGAAGTAATCAGATTATGTCCATTCAGTCTATCGTTTCAAAGCTCTCATAGATGTGGTCATCATCCAAGTGACAATTCATCAATCTATTTAACCTTGGTTCTTTTGGACTTGATAAGTAGTGACTCATTAGTAAAAAGAATGTCACGGGCAAATTACGGCAAGTTTACAAATAATTCACCTGCAAATAATTCCTTTATATAGCTATAAGCGAAATAGTAGGGTAAGAAAGACTCACCAGCCTTGGTAGAGCAACCAGTCCCGTAGAATAGAACGACAGAAATAAAATATGTTCGTTTCTTCCGTTAGTCTTGAATTTCTTTCTCCCATTGAAATAAAGTAATAACGGGCCAGGTGCAGTGCGGTGCAAGGTTAAGCAACCCTTGTATTTACTTAGACACTGTTTCAAAGGTTATCTATTGGCTGTAGAGACATAAGTAAGCAGGCCAACCAAAAAAGATGACTTATTGTGGTCGAAATATATATGATGACATTCAACATTTTTTTAATTCTGAATTCATTTTCGATATTTTTTTTTGCTTTCCTGTTCTGCAAAACTAGTCTGGAATAATCAATCACGCGTCGTGGATCTGAGGTTTCCATTATAAATGAAGAATGTCAGCGAAATGTCATTCACTCTTATCCTATTGCTTCATTTTCCCTCTTCTTCTTCTACTTCTTCTTCTACTTCTTCTACTTCTTTTTATGTTTGAGAATCGAGTCAAGAACAGACGCATACTTCGAGCATATTTGAAGTTCGTCCGCTTTGATATTTTACACGTTTTTTATTTTTTGTGGACATCACTTACATCATGAAAATTAATTAACTTTTTTTTCTTTTTACAGAACAAATTTAGATGAAGTTGCAGAAAAGTGAAAAATTCAATAAATATATATTTAAAAATGAAGTGAAATATATAGATAGTTAGAGAGTAACTCACAGGAGAATGTAAATATAAGTAGGCGTCGAATTAGATGGACGGAAAATATTGAGTCATATGTATTATAATGGATTTTTCTCTCTTCTTCTTCTTCTTCTTCTTCTTCTTCTCTCTCTCTCTCTCTCTCTCTCTCTCTCTCTCTATCTATCTATATATATATATATATATATATATATATGAGAAAGAAAATATGTGAGAAATCCGACGTAATGGGAAATGAAAAAAGTAAAAACCAAGAGATTTTTTTTTTTATATATTCATCAATGTTTCGTCTTTATTTAAGATTTCCTCAGGATGATAATTTTAAGAAAAGTGTCAGACAAGTACATCGAAATATTGGGTTGACATGATGGGTTGATGGGAAGAAGTAGTAGCCGTGGCTACTGAAAGCGCAGGAGAGAAGTCAGTGGTAGAGAGTGAAATGAATGTGGAGTGCTGTGAATGAAAATGTGGAGGGGTCGGAGTGTTAGTGAATTTGTCTTAGGGTGGAAGAGAGGGGAGGGGGCTGGGGTGTTTGTCGTGGTGAGGTGTAGCATTGATTTTGAGGGGATGGGGAAAGAGGAGGGAAGGTGGCAAACTCTGTTGAATTAAATTAAAGATAATTGATTTATCGTTTAATAATAATCTATCGTGATAATATAAAGCTCAATATATTCAATAGTGCAATCAATTCTAGAGATAGAAGATGAGAATAACAAATTGTAAAGATACAATATTTATTAGAACATCGAGAGCTCAGAGCAAGGAGCTTCAACCCCTTAATATATATATATATATATATATATATATATAGAGAGAGAGAGAGAGAGAGAGAGAGAGAGAGAGAGAGAGAGAGAGATAGATAGATAGAGAGAGAGAGAGAGAGAGAGAGAGAGAGATAGATAGATAGATAGATAGATAGATAGATAGATAGATAGATAGATAGATAGATAGATAGATAGATCGGGTAAATAATGTTTGTTTTTGTTTTAAATAGAAACTTTTGTGGTATTTTTACTAATTTAAATATTAAACAATAAAATAAAAATCCCAGTCGAATGGATTACATATTTGTATGTATTCCGCACTAAGTTTCGTATTTAGATGACGTAAACAGATACACGCTATATTAATGACGTAAAATATGTAATAAGAATTAATTTTCGATTTTATTTTAGTATTTTAGAGATATACAATAATTATCACATAGCTAATACGGAAGAAAAGCTAAAATAATGCTACTGCAGAAAGTTCTGTTTTTACTTAGTTCACTTCCAAAAAGGCAGGTTGAGACTGTAGACGTAAGAGGCTACTGAGAATAAGGGAATCAGTTTTGGGGGTCATCTTAAATTGGGAGCTGTATAGCGAGACAATCGTTCACACTAGTTTTAAATTTCTGCATGTCGGTACAGTCGAGGAACATGGGGACAGGGAAAGAGTTCCAAATGCTGGCAGCTCGAGTAAGAAGCTATTTGAATAGATGGCCCTCCGACATCTGGGGAT